>JABMDN010000090.1:50000-287500 GCA_017165825.1 Hepsetus odoe
GCTCATCCTTACTCTCTACTCCTCCTTTTAAACATTGCATCTCCTCTTTCAGATGGAAAAGAACGCTTTTAAGGTAAGTGTATTTATCCAGCTTGGATTTTTGTTTTTCTTCTCTGCTATGAAGTGAAGTGTAAGATCAATCGAGAGTTTTCTGCTTGGTTGAAAGACTGTCATGAACGACAAACAGGTGTGATATTTTTTTTGTGAGTCAACACATTGGACATGAGTGACTGGACAAGATTGCAGTTTGGTTTTATAGATTGTTTAAATGCAATGTTATTTAAGGTTTTATATGTGAGATGAATTATTAGGAATTTGCTTTTTTGCAGTAAAAGCTGTGACAGTCAGGAATATAATAACTCGCATAGATGTTTCACAGTCCAGTACACAGGCTTCCCATGAAGTTTCCTAGTATAAAGCCATCCAGTGGGACGGTAAAATCTATAAAACTGGACAACAAGTGAGTTTTTTAAACTAAGTACATGCTTTCTATAGTAATTATGCAAGTATGCAATATATAAGTGCATAAAAAGTCAAAGTTAGAAAATGTCCATATGTTAGAATTTAATTCTCTATGCAACATTGGAATGGGAAATTTAACACAGTAAAATTAAATAAAAAGACACTCAAATGTCTTTTTGAATTTTTTTTTTTCAACTTCTAGTATAAACCTTTATTACAAATAAACGTAAGTGCATTTAATAGGATCATTTAGTGTCAGCTCATCAAACACTTGCAGCTTTTCAACACTGTCAGACACAACATAAGCCTCCATGGCTTAATTACAGAAAGTTTTATATTTTGGTAATATGTGTGTCTTTAGTTTCAATAATTCCTTATTTTCTATTAGGAGTTAGTTTCTTACTAGTTGTCTTAGTTTTCTTACATGCTTTACAGTTATTAAGAAATATTAATGAATATAAATATTTTTAACCAAAACAATAATATATTCAGAACTTTCATTTTAATATCTCAACTAGTTTTCACTTTGTTACAGCTAAATGTGACCTTAATACTATCACGAGAAGGCAGCAATACTATAAATGATGGGGGTTTGACACTTTGGATACAGATTTTTGATCTTGTATCCAAAACTGAGTGCCATAGAATAATCTCCTAGTTTTTTTAAAAGGAGTATATTTGTTTATTATTATTGTAATATTGAGCTACCTTTTTTGCGAGCACATGTATGTGCTGCCATGTACTACAAAAGTGTTGGTGATCTGTTTCAGTCACTGGCAGCAGGAGCACACAGTGAACCACAACGAAATGCAATCTCTGCTTTTCACCCATACACTCTATGCAGCAGGGGGCAACTATTAAAAAGGACCCAGAGAGCAGTGATGGGGACAGTATCTTGCTCAAGGGTACCTCATGGCCACCTACTAGTCTGGGATTCAAACCTTCCACTCCTGGGGCCATTTATATATATATATATATATATATATATATATATGGCCCCAGTTATAGTTAAATATTTAACTCTTTCAAAGATAATGATATTTAAAAAAATAAAAATTGAATTTTTTTTAAAAAAGCAAGCAAAAGTAACATTCTAGTTTTACATATAACAGGTTATTTTAATCTGGTGGATTAAAAAGCAACTGTTTATGCTTTAACTATACTAAACAATCACAGTAATGCTTATAGAGTCTCTCTTCCTTTTTCAGGTGAAGTCAGTGAAAACTCAACCTATTTTGTTTGGCTCCATAGTTCAGTTTCTGCTCTATGGAGACCATGAAGGAGAAGTCTATGCAACAGGAGGACATGTCCAGATAACCCTGGTAGATGACATGTTTTTTCTGTCCATGTCTGCTTATGTGTATGTGTGTTTGTAGCGGCACAGCATGATCCGTATTTCATCTATTAATTAATTTATTTTTAATATTTCATATTTTTAAATTATTTAATCAGGGTAAAACTTAAATTAATTAATTAAAGGAAATAAACCTATCCAACACCAACTGAAAAAGAAAGTAGTCACTCAGTCAGTTGCTTAAAATTGTGTTGATAATTGAGCTGAAATAAACTATATATACCCAGTTTGAATACTGCAAGCCATGTTGAATGTAAACACCACTTAAATAGAAACTTTGCAGGATTGTGAATTACACTAAAGGTCTCACCATCATGGTATGATTTGATAGAAAGAAATTCCAAAAGTCGGGAGACATGTTTTTAGGAATGCACATCAACATTCTAGTATAATGTTATACTATAAAAATAAAGTTACTTTCAAGCTAAGAATAATAACTTGCAATGCTAATACAGTGTTTGCTCACAACAAAGTTTAATCTGTATTAAAAGTAAACCTGAGTGCATCATGTGTCCACAGGAACCAAAGGAACTGTACAATGAGGTTAGAATCATCCCCATATCCAAGATTGACAGGCTGGCTACAGCTGCTACCATCAGGAAAAGCATTGAGGATGAACTGGCCAAGTGAGTAATTATAGTTCATTTATATTATAAATTATAGTATTTTATCCACTGCTAATGGAATGGGACAGAGTGTAAGCCTGCAAAAATTGTGTTGTGTGTGTGTGTGTGTGTTTGTTATGCTAACTTTGTCATGTTTAGTTAGTAAGGTTTTAGCTGATAGTAGCAGTGGTCATTGCATAGCAGCACAATGATGCTGTAGCTGGACCAGTACCAGGTAAAGAATGATGGGGTGATTCGCCACATGTGAACTGGCAACATTCACCATTCATCATCCACACTAGTTGTTAAAGTAAGCCTTAATAGCCAACTATCTTATGGATCCATGTGGTTATTGTCTAGGGTGAAATCAAGAAAAGCAGAATGAAAAGGCAGAGTGATAAAAAGCTTGGGCTTTCTTGGTTTAGTGTTTTTCCTTCAATTTTGTGTTATTATATGAAGTTATGCTGTGATATTCTATAGCCTATATTCAGCTACATTTGATGTCTAAAATCTTTTATAGCCAAGGTTCTTTTTTTGACACCAGTTTATTAAGTCATACAGATTTTTGCTGTTAGTGCTGTTAATGGTAAAATCAAGTGTCTGTGTTTAATTCATTAGAAAGAATCAGGTAGAACTCTTGAATGTTTTGCCTGCTTTTGTGCCTTTTTTGAAGGCTTCAGCTCACGGAAACATGCGGATAAGTTCTTGAAATTACTCTTCAAAGTCTATAGAGCCTTCTTTTCTGTAATGCTAATTGTGAATCGGCAATGATAGTTTTATACTTTTATTCTATCTTCTAGGCTTCCGGAGCAATTGAAGATTACATGGCCAGATGGCAACCCATGGCATGATAAAGTTGTTCACCAAGCTGGCACACCCATGGGTACACACATACATACTCGTGTGCAAACACATCATCGCTATTGTTCGGTTTCCATCTGCAATCTCCACCTGTCCATGTTTCATGCATGTATACAAAGCAGTCCGCGTAACTGTTCTGAGTTTTATAATTAACATACCTACACAGTTACATTTTTACCTGTTCTACTTTAGGACCAATTCAAGTGGAGATTTTGAATAAGAAAGGAGAAACGATGTCCCGGCTGCCGGTAGCCAACGCCAATGCAAAGAAACTCCTCATTGAGCTCAAAGTCATCTGGCACTGTAATTATTTTTGCTCATAGTGTTTGACTATGATAGAATTGGATTTACTTAATTGTTAGTGCTCTGTCAATGTGTATGCAATGCAGTGTTGATTGTGTATCGTAATTTTTTTATTTCAGCTCCTAAAGGGGACATCCAAACCAACTCTCACATTGCCATGCACTCATCCAAGTGGTTGTACTGGTTCAAAGTAATGGGTAATGGCATAACACACAGCAAACACATGCTCTCATCTGATGGTAGTGATTTTTTTATGTTTTAAATGTAAGGATACAATACTGTGGAGGTGTGTTTTAAAAGGGAATGTCAGAAACTGTCCAACAGATTTCCTTGGTTTCCTGTTTGTCTTCCTTTAAGCAGTTTACACTATTCATCATAAGTTAGGATGTTTTGTTATTTGAACTGATACCATTTTTATAGGACTGCATATTGTGGCTCACGTGGTAAAGAGTTTTCTAAACCTAATAGAAGCAAAGCATTAGTATTTGCGATATATATAATTTGATCTACTATATTTTTATATATTATTTGATATATCATGAATGGCATTTGTTGTGATTATCGTGTGTGTGTGTGTGTGTGTTCAGAAAACTTGAACAAGTTGGGAAAATATACACTCCACCTGCAAACTATACTAAGTGAGGGTGAGTCAGTTAGCGACTGGGCTGGAAAACAGCTGCCTCATTATGCACTCAACTTCACTATTAAAGGTAATACACATTTATTTTAAAACTTTTATTATATGTTAAGTCTGTGTTGAAAGGTTTTTGTTCGTTATATAAAGCTCTCATACAAACTTCTTTGACTTGATACATGCTAATTGGAGGGAAATATTCTGATCAGCCATAACATTAAAATCACCTGTCTATTATTGTGCAGGTCTCTTGTGCCACCAAAATAGCTCTGATCTGTAAAGGCATGGACTTCTGAAGGTGTGCTGTAATATCTGCCACCAAGTGTCAAGTTTGCAGCAGATTAAAGTGCTGTAATTGCTGTGAGGTGGGGTCTGTATTGATTGGATTAATTTGTATAGCACATCCCACAGCTTCAAACCAATCCACTGCAATTTTTGTAGAGTGGCAGAGAGCAGTATCCTGCTGAGAGGCCAATGCCTTTAGGGAAAACTTTAACCATGAAGGGGTTAACCTGCTACAGTACATATTTAGCAGATAGGGGTCAAAATAATATCCACATGAATTTCATGATCCAAGGTTCCCCAGAGTGTAGAACATTGCCCAGAGCTTCCCGTTGACTTTATTCCTCTATCAGCTGGCCTTAGTGCCACTAAGCGACACTCAGCAACATGACTATCCACATGAAGTATAAGGCAAGTGAGTATTTAGAGGATTATTTTAATTTGGAACAAATCCAACACTAGCAGTCGATCCAAAATGGTAATAACTGAATATTTTACAAAAGGAAATGTGAGTGTAAACATTCTCAGGGAAATATGTATATGTACACAATTATTAGGCAACTGTTAGTGTGCAGAATTATTACACAACTAAATAAAATGTTTTCCAATCTCACTTGGTTATTTTAAATTTATTAAACGATAAATAAAATATAGATTTATTAAATAATCAACTCAAAATTTACAAAAACACATTTGTGACATTTCAGAAAATAAAATAAAATTAAAATTTGTGACCAGTATAGCCACCCTTCTTTTCTTTCATAATCCTTCCTTTCATGGAGTCTGTCAGTTCCTTGATCTGTTAACGATCAACTTTTTGTGCAGCAGCAACCACAGCCTCCCAGACACTTCAGAGAGGGGGACTGTTTTCCTTCCCTGTAAAGGTCCTCAAGCTCTCAGTAGGGTTTAGGTCAGGTGAGGAAGGAGGGGGCCATGTCATTATTCTTTCATCTTTAAAGCCTTTACTGATCATGCAATGAAGAACTTCCATGCATGTGATGGAGCATCATCCTGCAGAAAAATCATGGTCTTCTTGAATCATGCAGACTTTTTTTCCTGAACCACTCTTGAAGAAAGTGTCTTCTAAAAACTGACAGTAGGTTTGGGAGTTGATTTTGAGTCCATCTTCAACCAGAAAAGGTCCAGCTAGCTCATCTTTAATAAGACCAGCCCATACCAGTACCCCACCTCCTCCTTGCTGGCATCTAAATGGAAGTGGAGCTCTGTGCCTGTTACTGATCCAGCGGCGGGCCCATCCATCTGATCCATCAAGAGCTTCCTGATAGCTTCACATTTGATTCATCTCAAAGCCTTGGGCATCCATGACATGTCACTTTTCACTTTTAATTAATTACCCTTGCTTACTGTGAACACTTCTTAAGACCTGTCATTTTAGAGATGCTCTCACTCTGTTATCAACCCATCACAAGTTGGCCATTGTCAGAGTTGCTCAGATCCTTACATTCCTCCATATTCCTGATTCCAACACATGCACTTTTAAAGCTGATTGTTCAGTTGCTGTCTACTATTACGGGGCAGAGGTCGTTGTGGTTCACTGCGCTGTGTCGTGTGCTCACAATGAGATCTGTAAAAGTTGACAGTTTCACTTCATTTCATGTATCCAGATCGGATGCCACTGTAATGAAGTAATCATGTTTAATGTTGTGGCTGATTAGTGTATTGTGCCATTATTTTTCATGTACACATTTATTAAATGTGTTTTATTTTAACCAGATTCAGATTAACTGCACTTCCGACTCAAAGCGCTACATAACAAAGATGAAGTGTCAGATATTGAAGCTAGAGTATGTGTTGTATTTGCAGGGCATTAAAACAGGGCCAGTATTGTTCTCCAAATTCACTTGGTGAAAAAAATGGTTTTTACTTTTCTCATATTCCTTTTCTTTTTCAGAAAGCAGTGCAGCTGTCTTTGGGCTGGGTGTAATTCCATCATCTATTCAAGTGGGGGTGCCCTTCACTTTACCTCTGCACTTTAGTGATGAGTTTGGTCATTTAACTCAGCCCCCTTCTGACATCAAACCCCAACTGGAGTGTAGGTAAGTTATAGAAAAAATGCAAACTATCTATAGACTACACCCCCCCCCATGAAAACACCTCTGGAACAAGCATCTAAAGTTAATATTATACTAATAAACCCTCAAAACTAGTAAACTGCCACCCAGACATTCAGAATTGATGACTGGATTTATCTAAGTGTTCTTTTTGCTCCAACACCTACAGTTGATTAAATTACTCTTCTCCTTCTCTCCCTCACATAAACATGTGGGCACACACACACACACACAAGTTCACTGGAACTGAGTTATGAGCAAACTGCTACAAGTGGAACTACATTCACCATACAAGACCTGACAGCCCGGGGAAAAGTTACGAACCATCAGGAAAAGGTTAGTGTGTGTCATAGACAATACAAAGTGTGATATAAGCACCACTTTTGCTTTCGTTGTAAGCTATTATTATACTATAATTCACTAGTATAAATTTCTGACCATATTGTACTCTGTGACTAGTACGTACTTTTTTGGTCTTATGAATTTATATTAGGTATTAAGTTGATAAATATTTAACATGTTCTTTCGAATGGCAGATGCACACTGTGAAGGTAACGATCCCTGGCCTCAGACAAGACTGGCACTCTTTTCAAACTGCTGTGCGCCCAGGTATGAATACACACACATTAAGACACAGAATCCATTTAGTGAAAGCTGTTAGAAGTTAAGGAAATAAAAATAAATAAATAAATAAAAAATATTTAAAAAAAAGTGAAATGAAATGGCATTATTTGTTGTTGTTAGAGAAAATTTCATCATAAGGTTTTCTCTCAGTTAATTTAAGTTATACTGTGTGTGTGTGTGTGTGTGTGTGTGTGTGTGTGTGTGTGTGTGTGTGTGTGTGTGTGTGTGTGTGTGTGTGTGTGTGTGTGAACCAGGTCCTCCATGCCAGCTTGTGGTTTTGCCTGAAGAGGAGGTCTCTATAGAGAATGGCTCACCAGCATTGTTTAAAGTGGAAGTGCAAGATGAGTTTCAGAACATCACAACACATTCCAAACTTATTGTCCGTTGCCAGGTAAAGCCTCACCCAAATCATTCCTTCAATGACACGAACTAAAACATTCACCGAAGTGTGTACACACTCATTCAGTTTGCTTAATGCATATACATATACTTAAGAGACACCAGATATTCCCAATCAAATGAAACTCTTATGGAAAATCTTTTGTAACTGACTGATCTTTTAATTTCTTCTTTGCAGTGACAGCTATTAACAGTTATTAGAAATAATCAGGGTCTAAAATTCCACTGTTCAGTTACTTTAATGTCAATGTCTTCATTTTATTTTCTTTTTAATGTAAAAATGTATTTTCTAATTTTAAAGTTAGTTATTTTCTGCATTTAGTTATACTTTCGTTTAACCCTCGTAATCCATCTCGAGGAACATGTGTTTCACTGCTGCAATTGTTTTATTTTTGTGTGTGTATGCGTTATTTTGGAATACTAATCAGGGGGAAGGTCACACAAAGGGTTCATGCCGTGCTTTAAATAATTAACTAACAGAATTTTTGTATTAAAATGTGAATGCATGTTTTGCCACCGTTTGAGTACAATATGCCATGTAATGTGGAATAGAAAGTTAAAGATAAAAGGTTTCAGACAGAGAATATTCGATGTAACTTCTTGGGGTGTGTGTGTGTGTGTGTGTGTGTCCGTTTGTGTTTTTTATGTTGATGCAGCTTCTAGGAGCCCCGGAATTGCCAGTTGATGCCATTGACTGCAGTAATACTGGCACTGGAGTCCTGCTAGCAAAACCAATCAAACTAAAGAATGTGTCCTCAGAGCAAATTCTCACTGCGAAGTTTGGCATTCCTGTAAGACCTATTATCAGACCTATTATCATTATCAAGTCGTTGTCTTCTTCTTTCGGCTGTTCCCCTTTAGGGGCCACCACAGCGGGTCATCTGTTTCCATTTCTTCCTGTCCTCTTCATCTTCCACCTTCAAACCAACCACCTGCATGTCCTCTCTCACCACATCCATAAACCTCCTCTTTGGTCTTCCTCTTCTCCTCTTTCCCAGCAGCTCCATGTTCAACATCCTCCTCCCAATATAATCCTCATCTCTCCTCTGGTTGGTCCAAACCAACGCAAAATTGCTTCTCTGACTTTGTCTCTCATCGCCATCACACACAACAAAAAAATAAGTCATTGTAATTATTATATTCATCATTATCATTTAAATTGTAAATACAGTATATTCTCACTGCCTGAAAAAACAATCCTCAAACTTTGCAGAGAAAGACAAAAGTGTTTTAATGAGCAAGTTAATGAGTTGATATTCCAAGAGATGATGAGGAATTTCTTGTTTTTCTTTCATCAGAAAGGTTTTAGACAATGTAAAGTTAGTTTACTTTATTTTCTTTATTTTCTTAATAACCCCCAGAACCAGAAGGGAATTTCTTATGTGGAGCGCACTCTGCGTGTTTTGCCAAGTAGACGTGTCTTCCGTATAGAAGTGTACAGGCAGGAGGAAGATTCAGATGACACAGTGATTCAGAATCTGGAGCGAATTAAATGGACAGCAGGGGACACACTCGGGAGTCTGTGCTTTAGACTTTTCGATGAAGGGGGCCGACTGGTGCCTTTAACACAGAAGCTTGCACATAACCTAAAGGTAATCATTTATGTCATTTCAGTTTGAATATTTAAGGGTATAGAAAGTCATCTGTGCATTGTGATGCCTCAGACTGATCAAAAAACATACAGAATGTGAAATGTATGTGTCTGTTTATGTGTGCGCACCGTAGGTGAACTGGACTGCAGACGTGAAAATCGCAGAACTGTCTAAAGGAATGCTACCGAGTGTGTGTGTGCCTGCAAAAACAAAGGGAGAGCACTTCTATCAAGTGACGTTTCAGGATCAGTACACGATTGACACGTCCTTCATTATCATGTAAGCTTGAGAACACACACTGAGCTGGAATTAAATAGTTTAGTAGCATTTCACCTTTACACTGTGCCACTAACAACCCTAATTTTACTTGTGAAAGTATTTAATTTTTTGTACTTGTAGCCCACGTCCCGATGAGCCTGAGCGGTTGAAGGTCACTCTCAGTGAAACTACTGTTAGATTGGGAGAAATTCTTTCAGGAGATATTAGTAAGTTCTAGTAATACTTTAAATATTTCCTTGAAAAGGCATTCGTTTTCTTTCAGTCTTTAAAGAAACTTAATCTGGAACACTTACACATTTTAATTATTTATTATGTCTGCTTTTGAATGCAATTCTGGATGGAGAGAAATGTGGTTGACCCTGCGATGGGCTGGAGACCTGTCCAGGGTGTGTCCCCTGTCCTTTGCCCTGTGTGAGCTGGGATGGACTCCAGCACTCCCCCGCGGCCCCGCTTGGGACAAGCGGCAGAAAATGACTGACTGACTGTAGCATTGATGATGACAGTCAGAACATGGTGTAAAGTCTTCTCCAACACATCCCCAAGACTTCCAATAGGATTAGGGTCTGGAATCTATGGTGGCCAAACATTGTGTTCAGAATGATTTCTCATACTCCATAAACCACTCACAATTTGAGCCTGATGAATTCTGGGGTGACAGGGGCAGCGGTGGCCTAGTGGTTAGGGTGTTGGCCACATGATCGGAGGATCGGGGGTTCGAACCCCTTCCCAATAGGTTGCCCTGAGGTACCCTTGAGCAAGGTGCCGTCCCCGTCCCGCTCCTCCCTGCAATGGGCTGGCGAGCTGTCCAGGGTGCAACCCCTGTCCTCGCCCTGTGTGCGCTGGGTTGGACACCAGCACTCCCCCGTGACCCCGTTTGGGAC
Organism: Hepsetus odoe; assembly: GCA_017165825.1. Lineage (NCBI taxonomy): Eukaryota > Metazoa > Chordata > Actinopteri > Characiformes > Hepsetidae > Hepsetus > Hepsetus odoe. The sequence goes on from JABMDN010000090.1 coordinate 60,349, forward strand.
AAGCGGCAGAAAATGGATGGATGAATTCTGGGGTTGTCAATTAGACTTGTGCCATCAGGGAAGTAAAACTCCTTGGGGGTGGCGGGGACGGACCTGCTCATTCTGTATATTCAGGTAGTTGGCTGAGCTCATGTGTTGGGCACATGACATTGCTGATCCTAGATCTTGACAACTGAAGATACCCCAGATCAATACACTGCACCCACAGGCTTGTAAGATGCCTCTCACCCTGATGAGCCCATCTCTCTGGAACATTGTAAATCAGGATTCATCAGACCAGATAATGTTTTTACATTTATGTTCCCTGAATTGAAACTGAAGCTTTTTTCAGTTAGCCTCACTGATAAGTATTTTTAAGGCTACACATGTTTGTGGGGCAGCAGTGGCCTAGTGGTTAGGGTCTAGGCCCAAGGATTTAAAGGTCATGGGTTTATATCCCAGACTAGTGTGTTGTGCTGCCTTGAGCAAGGGAGCATCTGCATCACTGCTCCTCAGGCACTGGACAGGGCTGCCCCCTGCTGCACAGTGTGAATGCGTTAAAAGCTGAGGTTGCGTTTCGTTGTAGTTCACTGCATTCTCTGCAGTGTTTCACAATGACAAATAGTCACTTTCACTTCACTGTTTAGTCCTAATACCTTGGAATTACAAATTTGCAAATGCTTTTACTTTCACTATTAATCCTAGCCATAAGTGCGACTGCCATTTGATTTCACCTAATGTTTAAGCCTTCTAGAATTATAATCAGTTTTTTTTTTCAACACATTTCTTTCACATAAAAAGTCGTTCACCCCTAAAAAGGCATAACGCGGTAGACCGTTCTTGACGTGAGTGCTGGTCCTGCGGAAGGCTGTAACCTATTTGTTTATTTAAATTCTCTTGACTTTTTTTGGCCAGGCGCTGAAATTTTTTATTTTTATTTATTTATTTATTTATTTATTTTTATGTATATTAAAAAAACAATATGCTAATAAGTACTTATTTGTTTTAAGTTCAACTGTGAAATGCATTTCTACTACATTCAGTTTTCATACATTCAGTTTTCAAGATGTTTAACCATAGTTCTTTTTTGCCTTAGGTATTGAAGTGATTGATCAGTATGGTAATAAGACAGACACTTTGAATGCTGAGTGCATGAAGGCAATCAGTGTTTCTGCAAATGACCTAGACGTTTCAGCCCTCAGTTTTGAATGGCAGGTTAGTAAAATGCTGCTTACAATATATCCACCTTTTTTGGGGGACTGTTACTTATTTTGCTTGTTTTGCATGTTTGTATGCTTATAGGCCAATACAGGGGCTGTGTTGGTGACTGGTGTGCGCTTTACATCAGGCTCTCCTGGTCCAAGGGAGCTGTGTTTCAAGTACCAGGACTTTGAAGAGTTTGCCAGAGTGAAAGTCACTGCTGGACCACCAGCAAAAATCATTCTTCTTGAAGCTCCAGAAATGGTAAAGGGTACACCCAAGGATTGACATGCAAATTCAGATCTGAAAAAAAGTTGTATCTTGAAAACTGAGGGAGACTGTTTAGTGTGTAGAATCTAATTTATGAGTTTGAAATGAAACAAAAGAATGACAGCTTGCATATATATATATATATATATATATATATATATATATATATATATATTTTTTTTTTTGTATAAAATATTAGAAAAAAAAGTTAAAAGGCTTCATTTACAATTTTATATTTATCTTGTTGTGGCAAAATGAAGCATGTTTATAGATATCAATCAAAGAAATTTAAATAATTCTCAGCAGATTCACTCAGAGGGTACATTTTAAAATACTGGTCTTATACTGTTTTACATTTCTGAAGGCAACCCAGTGTAGATTTCCTTCTCTTGAGTATAGTAATCCATTGCTGCAGTTGTTGTTTTTTTTTCTTTCCATTTTTAAACAACAATGATATGAGAGTTTTATTGGGTTTCTTAGACCAGTGTTGATGAATTATTGGTTTTGATTTTTTTTGAGTTGATAAATAAAATCATGTTAATTGCACCTACTGCTAAATGCTAGCTGCATTTACATGTGTTTTGTGTATTTGTTCTCTTACAGCCTTTACATGTGTTAAATGGGCGAGGTTTGGAGACTCCATTCCTGATACAGTTATGTGATGAATGGGAGAACCCTGTTCCAGATCAACGAGTCATTATAGCAATTAAAACTCTATCACCACAACTCAAGGTATCACTGAAGTGTATTAAATTTACACAATAACTTCCAACAAGCACCTTCACAACAATTGAGCTTATCCATGGGAATAAAGAAAAAGAGAAAGCAGCATTTTAGAGCAGACATCTTCAAATCAAGACCTTTAGTGCCGTCTTTGCCCCTGGACTTTTAGACAATGGTTGTTAAGAGATTGACCATCAAATATCAGGTTTACCAGTCATCCATATCAGGTTTACCAGTTCAGGTGCAAATTGAAGGGATCACACACACCTATTTTGTGTTAAATTGCTAACATGGATGATTTGGGGCTTAGGTCTGTATCTGTGCAGGTGTTTTTGTGTCTGATTCCTTGTGTGTGTTGTAGGTGAAATCTTCGGTGATGTCCCAGCCTGTAGATTCTGAAGGAAAGGCCTGTTTTATTCTGGAGATGGTGACAGCCACAAAGTGAGTGAAAATCAAACTTTAAACACGCATTTTCAAAAATCCCACTGGTTTTACCTCACAGTACAATTTGATGACTCTTTCTCTACTCTTTCTCTGTAGAGGGGAGCATGAACTGGAGTTCCGTGGATCTTTCAGTAGAAACAGCATTCCAGGTCCTGTTGTGAAGCTGAATGTGATGGCTGACCCCAACAACCCTGTTAAACTTAGCGTAGTATATGACAATAATGCCACCTATACAGCAGGAGATACTTTTCCAGGTGTGTATGTGTGAAATGTTCTCAGGTGTCTCTGGGATTTTAAGGTGTGTGTGTGTGTGTGTGTGTGTGTGTGTGAGAGAGAGAGAGAGAGAGAGAGAGAGAGAGAGCGAGTAAGAGATTCCCAGGTGTTTGTGGAATTTACTGGTGTGTGTGTGTGTGTGTGTGTGTGTAGGGGTCTATTTATATATATATAATCTCTCTGCAGTAAAAAATTGTCATTTTAACACAAACTAAAAATGCCTTTAATCATATATATATATATGCATGAAACAGAGTCAGAGACAGCTTCAGGACATACTTCTGTAATGTTACTATATGAATATATAACCCGCTCTAGTAAGTGCTGTGCAAGAACAAGTGTTATAGTCTTTCAGGTTTTATTTTTTTTTTATTTTTTGCCAGCTGGTTAAATTAGGGATCAAAACATTTACTAGCAGGTTTTAGTTATTGTATTATATAAGATGCAGCATTAGTTGACATTATGAACATTGATTCCCTGTATAAATTAAGAAATTCCAACTTACAGACAGGTAATGTTGCATAGCTGTTAACATAGGAATACATTTCAGAGTCACTTTCCACCCAGAGTGATACATTTAAAAAGCTAAAACTGGCTTCTTGTTTTCGGTTTTAGTTTTCGGTTTCGGAGATTGGAAAAGAAATGTCCAGATATGCAATGAAAATCAACCTGGTTTTAAGGTCCAGTCAGACATTGTCAGGCAGCGTCCTTATCTAACTGTACATAAAGAAAATTTTTCAATGAACCCATTCCATGCCAATCTATGGCACAGGTGACTTGGTTAATGGCTTTTTTTTTTGTGTGTACAGTGTTTAAAGTGACTGTAGTCTCTGAAGAAGGCTGTCCAGTGAGGAATGTTAATCCTGCCAATCTTTCTATGCTGCTATGGAAGGGTACAGCATCAGGAAATCGTCCTCCATCTGAAGTGAGTAACACTCGGAGAGGCATAGCAACAGTACTTCATGTGTGGGATCACATATTTACATTTGATTTGATGTTGCTTAAAGTGGATGTGCATTGGTGATTTCAGGCAACAACTCTTAAGTGTAGCAAACCCAAGGAAACAGAAACGGATGACCACTTTTACTTCAGGTAAGTAGTTTTTTGAAAGTGCCAAAATTATATTTCTAAGTGTAAACATGTCATTTGAACAGGTGTGCCTGTTCTTGTTGTTGTTGTTGTTTTTTGGATACCCCTGTAGCATGTCTTTGTTTCTCTTACTGTTATAGCAGTTTGTCTTGTTGGTTTTTTGCTCTTTGTGGGATACTTATTACAAGTATTTGTATTTTGCTCATTTTCTCTCTCGTAGAGATAAGGATGTTCCAGAACAAATGGGAAAGTACATTGTGCAGTTTGTTCTTGTGGTAGAAAAAAGCAAGTACCTCTGGAGCAGTCAGGTGAGAGTTAAAATAAATAATTCCATAAAGTGCAAGTTTAATTAAGCTTCAATTAAGGACAATAACATCCAAACTGGGTGAATGACAAAGGTTTTCAAACCCCCTTTTTCAGGGGCTCAAAAACATTGAGACCACTGGGCGCAAGAGTGTTCATTGGGCGCTTGTGTCCCTCAGTATCCCTATTTGATTTGCTTGCACTTAGGCAGATATAAAGTCTAAAACAGATTTAAATTGTGGTAATTGCATTTGGGATCTGTTGTTAATTCTCAATATGCAGTCCAAAGAGCTACTACTGTCAGTGAAGTAAACCATGATTAGGCTGATGCCTCAGAACAAACCCCTCAGGGAGAAAGTCAAAACATGAGATGTGGCCAGATCAAGAACAGCCCCGGGAGGTAGGCGCATCTGTGTCAAATTCAACAATAAAGTGAAGCCATCACTAGAATAAATATAGGGTTTACCACAAGATGTTAACCATTGGTAAGCATCAAAAGGAGAGAGGCTAGATTTACCCAAATACTTCAAAACATATTAAAACATATACTTGTGTATTAAGCTTATTTAGACCTGCCTTATATTTTGAAGATCTGAACTGCAATCTTCCTATGCTTAGCTCCTCATTTATCATTTATTGATTTGTAAGAAATTACTAGTAGAGGCTAATCTATGCAAAATGACCAAACACTGCTATAGATATGAGGTTTATGCATTTATGACTCCACTTCCTTTATCAGTCATTTAAAAGAAAAATCTTTTTTTTTTAATTTTTTTTTTTTTAAAAGAAGTTCTAAGGAATGCATCAGCCCTGTCTTGCCATTTAAATGAATGAAAGGATCATATATGAGCCCCCCAAAAAAATTCAGTTTTTTGTAATTGTATTGACTTGTGTTTTTAATGCTCAAAATAATTGGATTTTTATTTTTATTGTATTACATTAATATCTTAATTCATCAAAACATCCAGTCACTCTCATGCGGAGCTGTGACTGGTTGGAGTGTATATTGTAGCCTTCCGCAGTATCAGAGAACTCTATTGAGACAGATGATATATTGTGAAGCCCCAGAAGAATGCCACTAAATACTCCAGGAATTTTCAATAGCAGTGAAGTGTTTTTTGCGTTTTGTTTTGTTTTTTTTTAATTCCCAAAGTGTGACTTTTTTTCAAAGTGATTAATTTCCAAAGTGGATCTTCAGTGATCAACAAATTCTTGGGAAAAACATGTATCAAGAGTTGTCTTCAGTCACAAAATTTTCTAAAAACAATGCTCGTAAGTCCCTTATTTAATTTATATTTTTTTTCGTTGTGTTAGCTTCCGCTGGATGTTGTTCCAAACAAGCCAGTGAAGCTTCTTCCAGAATCACCTGTTATAACTCCTGTGGTGTCCAATTGCAGTATTCCAACCTCTCGCACACTTGTGGATAGACTAGTTCTGAAAATAATGGTGAGGTTCTTGATTTTATTTATTTATTTATTTTTTTCTTTTTCAATTGTAACATGTTTATTTGAACCTGGAAATGGATGAATTGGGTTTGATTCATCAAAGTTACATAATGTAACCTGGAACAATGTATCAGGAGTAAGTTTATATGAGATAATAAAACTGTCCTTTTGTGGTGACTAGTTAATTTTACCTTAAACCCCCTTCACAAAGTTAAAGTGGAAACTGTCCTCATGCCGCTGCAACTTTTGATTGTTCTTGAACATGAGTGCAGATGAAGTATGTGTACATCCCTTAGTTTATTGCCTTAATTGTTGGTGATATCTTGTATCGTTAAAGTAATTCCTAGTCCATTTGGGTTGTTGCCACTTTGCGGCATAAGCAGCAACACAGCTCTAAGATCTGTCTGATTTCACATGTTATAACATTTACATCTCCATTTATATTTATTAATTGAACAGACTGTTTGATCCAAAGTGGTTAAATTAAATTACAGTGGAAGCCATATAAGCACTCACTCAATGGTCACTTATTTTTTGACAAAGCCTTTGCAAGTTCAAACCTTGCTAAGAAGGTCCTTTAAATATCATGCAACTTTTCCATTTTTCTGTATGAGTATATGTGATTGTTATAATTTTAACCCTTAGGACAAATACAACAACCCAGTTGGTGTGGGATTAAGTGGTCATGTGTGTGTGGCCATTCTTGGTGCAGAGGGAGAAAAGGCAAAAGATCTTCCTGTATTTGAGCACAGAGCCAACAGTTTGCCATTTAATCTCACCGATGGAGTGGCTACAATCACTGTGAGTGTCTCTGCAAGTTTGATCACTTAATTCGTCTTTTTATTATTCACTTGCTTCAGCCCCACAATCAGTTCATAATCAGTTTTAGAATTTTCCTAATTCATTGTTTTCGCAGGTTAATGACCTGTTAAGTGCTTTGTCTGAATATTAAGCACAGCTCAGTGTTCAGCTTTGTGATGGGGTATTGTTTTTCTTTGTATGTTTTTACAGGATTTGGCACTGATGGAAAACAGTCCAGGCTGTGATGGAGCTGAGTATATATTACAGTTTCGTCCAGTGATACAAGGACATGGATGCAGTGCCACCATCACGCCTTTTAATTTGCCTTTTAGATTTTACAATGGTCAGTCTGTGGGTTATAGTAATCCAATAAAAAATCTTTATGTATAATTTAATGATGACTAGTTGCTGTAGACACTATGTGATGATAAACGTGGATCATGAAGCAATATGTGGGGGGGTGTAAGAGGTTTGTGAAATACTGAGGATTACAATGTGGTTTTACAAATTGTAATACATAGATCTTTCCTTTCACTGGGCATTAAGTATACTATAGAAAATTTTATTGAGTGAATAGGCTTAACGCTAAATATAGATAAATATCGATATTGCCCTTTTGTTCTACAGCATATAACATTTTATTTATTCCCTTTTAACTTTTTAAATAGTGAATATAACAATAAAGCTTTGGAGTGATGAAAATGATGGCATCTGTGTTTTTATATAGATGCAGAGAAACAGGAGGTTATGGCTGTGATGAGTAAGAAGAAAGACCAGCTGTCCCGATCCATTGAAATCTACAAAGGCATTTTAGAAACAAACAAACAACTCACTTCAGAACTCAAAAGTAGGCACCTTGCACTCTCTCTCTCTCTCTCTCTCTCTCTCCATGTGCTGTTTATTTGGCATTAATATGTTAGTACTTCTTTTTAGGTCAGGTGCAAGATGCAGCTAGCAAAGTGTTGCAGCTCAAAATGGAACTATCCAGAAGTGGTCTAGACTGTATAAAATTAACTGATGTGAGTATACATTACATTTTTTACATTACGAGTTTGTTGCTTTTAGTTAGGAACTTTCAGAAGGGTCTAGACTATTACTGTAAAACAATCAGTATAAAAATACAGTGTGGGTTTCCTCATGTAAAAATGAATAGAAATGAAAATTACAAAAGACTTTGCACTTTTTATGGGTTTTCACTGTCCAGTACAGGGGGAGGGAAATACTACTTACTTGTATAATTGCTGCATGTGTACAGGACACAGAAGGGAGGTGTTTTAGGTAGGGTGTATGCTCGTTCCCAGTAATGGAATAGTTTATAATCTGCATATTAATGTTGTACAGGGTTTGCATAGAAATAAGGAATTGTATAGCATGTGACTTCACAGTACGTGGTTGCTCTTTAGAACAAGTTGCTCTTTTTTCTAAAGGTATCAAAGATTGAGGGTTTGATTGCTCAGAAGAAAGAAGATTTGGAGAGAATACAGAATGAACCTCGCCGAAAATGCACTATGCCAGATCCATTTAAAGGCAGCCCAGATGTCCTAGGAAAGGTGTGTGTGTGTGTGTGTGTGTGTGTGTGTGTGTGTGTGTGTGTGTGTGTGTGTGTGTGTGTGTGTGTGCGTCTGCTTGTGTGTGCGTGTGTGTGTGCAGCATGTATTAGCATGAGAAATTGCTAATTTGAGGGGGTTTTTTTGGGTTTACAGATAGCACACCTGGCACAAGTGGAGGATGATGATGCAGCAAAGGTTATCTCCTGGCATATTCTTGGTGACATGGACTGTGTAGTTACTGTGACAACAGCTGCAGCAAAGAAAATTTATGATGACACACAAGGACGACAACAAGTAATGCCATTAGAGACCGTTTTCCTGAAACCAAATACCAGGTGCACAGTCTTACTGTATTCTTTTATCAATGAAACTTTAATAAATTTAAATATGTAAATTAATGTTTTTATATTTAAATGTATTGATATTATATTTAAATAAAACTATTTAGTCTACAAGAAACTATTAGGTTTATTTTAATGTTAAAATGTTAACTTGTAAAAACTGCTAAGACCTTTTTTTTTTTTTCTTTTTTTTCTTCACAGTTTTGTAGTTGCAAGTACCTTATATTTGAACTCAAACCTACTGCCAAACCTTCAGTCTTTTTTGTTTTGCGATCAATTTTCTGTTTGCGAATGACTTTGGTGTTTTTGTACTTTTGTTAGGCCACTGCCCCACATCAGGAATGGTGAATGTTTGTTCCGTCCTGTAGGAAAGCCTGTGTTTGTGAGAGATCTGCTCGTTTTTCCTGAACATGCAGAAAGCTGCAACATGGGTGAGTTCTCAAGTTCACGTTGATACACAGCATCAGACTTATTTTATAATTATTCTCAGCTTCTTCATAAGCCAATGACTGATTGAAGTGGAAGCCCTGTAATTGTTTCCTGTTTGAGGGCAATTAGGGATGAGTTTGCACTCGTGTTCCGTTATGTTTGGTGTGGTTGTATAGCTATGGCTGTTTTTGTTGTGTAGCTATCTTTTTTTGCGGTTTGAGTGTTCGGCTCTCCTGTTCCTCTCTGAGTGTTTCCAGATGATGCCCCCAGCAGAATACTCCATGATGGGGGAGGGTGAATGGGGGAGGTCATTTACTGTTATGGCTGAAGTATTTGAATGCTTAAGAGTACACAGAAACAGTCACAACTACCAAACGGTGCCTGTGTGTTTCCCCTGGAGTCTGGATACTGGACTGAAATGTGCTCTTTGTCTGTCAGTTTAAGCTTTTTGTGTATGTGTTTTCCCTTCCCCACCACTCTGTGAGTTATGTTTCAGTAGTTCCAGATGCTTGTAGTTTCAGAATTTCTATGGCTCCATACTCAGGAAGTAGCAGTTTGTGCCTTTATGGTCCATTTTCAAAATATCTATCTTTCCTTTAAACTACCCCACATTTTCTTTTGTTTTAAGGAATAAATGTGCAGTATCACAGTGAGGTAATGCATATCCTGGAGCAGTGGTATTTTGTGTGTGTGCGTGTGCGCGGGAAAGTGAGAGAGATGTGTGCATTGGGATCATTACAGATGTTTCTTTGCCTCCAAATATTGACATCAGGGATTACTCGACTTTGCGAAAAAGTAGTGTGGGTGTGTATGCGTACATGCATTTTATAATTATGTATGTGTGTGTGTTTCAACAGTGTTCTCAGCTGTTCTTGGAGACACCATACTAGTGGATGATCTGGATTCTGCTAACCATTACCGTAGGGGGGTAAGTAATTGTGTGTGTGTGTGTGTGTCTGTGTGTGTGTGTGTGGGAGGGAGAGAGAGCTCTAAGCTAAATTTCTTTCATTGTTCTTGATGGCAAAGGCTGCACTTTTTGTAAAAGGACTATTGCTTTTAGTGAAACAGTCTAACAGATTTTTAAACTTCCCAAACACCTGCTTTTTTCACTGACATTTTAATGGTCCTTGTGCTGACAGACACAGTCAGGGCATTCCAACAACAAAAGGAAATCTCATCAAAGTGATGAGGTATTTCAGTCCAGCCATTTTTGATTATCTAAAACTAAATAAATGCAAAACGCACAGCTTTGAATGATTTGTCTTGGTTAGGTCACAGAAGTTAAAGCATGAACTTCACAACATTTGGATCTTATATGCACTAAATTTCACTGAAGTGTGGACTTGCTCCCTGCTCTGTTCTGTCTTTCTGCCTTCTCTATAAAAGATCAGGCATACAGCAGGCAAAATATTTCTCATATCTTTGGCATGGTAACCATGGTGACTGTAATACTAACACTGCTGCAAATGCTGCAAATGCTGTATAAAAACACAAGCACAGCTAGACTTTGTTCAGCATAGATGGAGTTACTATTTAACACATGGAAAAAGAATTGTAAATGAATATAAACTGAAACTGAGAACACGGCTTTAGTTTCCCTGGAAACAGGATCCTGCAGGATCCTACACTAATCTTTCACATTTTTTAGTTTAGTAGTAGTTACTAGCTAGTTTGCTATTCATAGTGGCACTAGCTGCAGCCGTTTGCTGATAGACAACAGGAGCGACACTTTTTTTCATAGGCCAGACCATCTCTTTTATTGTTCCAACACAGACCACATCCTTTGAAGGATGAATCCCCAAAATTGAGACACTCTGCTCCATTCACACTGCTTCAAAATGTTCATTCACAATTTTCTAGTAGGTTTTTCCTCAGTTTTATATATATTCTCCCCATTCACACTGTTTAACAGTGTTTATCCTCATTTATATTGGTTTGCCCTCACCGTTCACACTGTTGAGAGACTTTCTCAAAGGTTCAGTCCCTATTCATACTTTCTATTTAAATGATTAGTACCCATTCACACTTTTCCAGAAATGTTCTTTGCTAATGACATTGTTCTAGAACGTTCCATTTCCACACTACTCTGTTCTTTCTTCATATAGTTTGCCATAAAATCCGCTGCTCTGGTTGTGGAATGTTTGTCCTTTAATTTACACTGTTCTCCCCCTATTCATAATGGCTTCCACTATTCAAACTATTCAAACATTATTTTAGCTTGTCGTTTCTTATTTCAGAAACTTCTGAAGCCAACTGCCAGTGTTATTGGTTTGTTAGGAAGCGTTGAATCAGTGATTAGACTTTGCACATGCTGTGATTCACAGGTGGTCCAGGGCAAGATACAGTGCCCCACCCTCTTGACACGACAAGGCGAGCGCATTCGCAGTAATGGAAAGTTTGGAGGTCTGCAGAATAAAGCTCCTCCCATAGAGAAGCTGAGAGGACAAGTGTTTGGAGCACCACTGCCTAAAGAATATCACATCATTAGCAAGCAGATGGGTAACTCAAGGGAAATCTCTATTTCTCCATTCGCATCCTCTGAATTTAGTTTTTTGTCTATCAATTTTTTTGTCCCTGCCTTTTTTTTCTGCCCCTAATTCTTTCCTTTTGTCAAATGTCCTTCGGTATTAGTTGATTTTTTGCCTTGTGTAGTTCAGTTCAGACTTCTATCTGCTATGTCAATCTTCAGAACTAAAATGGGCTTCAACTTAGAAAATCCTTATTACATATATGTAGTTACATATACAGAAGGGTGACGAATTAAAAATCCTAAATAAAGGATAAATGCAGATGCAACCAGACAAGTATAACACACAGAACTAACCCAATAACCTTTACCATTTAGTGTGGCATATATAAAATTGCAGATTTTAAATCAAGATGGAAGGCGGAAAATAATTTGAATGAGGATTCGTTGTTGTGACACCTCCGGAAGGAGCTTCATGTGAATTGTTTAATTGAAATAGTAATTAAAGTGACATTTGCAAATATCAGTAAAAGATCACCAAAATCTCCCAAAGGTGAAAACCGGACGTAAGTCCAAAGAACAAAACCAAACAAAAGAAATATCTTTTGAAGAACAGTGTTCCACGTAAAATTCCAAAGACAATCTTTGCCATGGCTAAGCTTTTCTAATAGCTCATGGTGGGCCAGCATTTTGCTTCATTTCATTATTAACTTTTTCTTAATTGGTCACCTGTCTGTATGATTCTGTCTGTGAGTTTTACCCCTTAACTCCTAAATCTAAGAATATGTTTCATCCTGTGTCGCACTGTTGAAAAGGTGATACATTTTTAGCTTAACATGATTTAAAAACAAATGTTTTTGTGAGCAGAGTTGCTGCAGCAGTACTCCATGGTACTACAGAAAGCATCAGATGTCCGAGCTGATTATGACAGCCACTTGCAGTATCTGCAGAGTCCTCAGATGAAACAGAAACGGCAGGAGCTGCAAGCGCAAGAACGGGAGTTCAAGGACATTGAGAAAACACTTGGTGAGTCCGTGGGGATGTGAATGTGTGCGGCTGTGCATATTGTGTATTTAAGTAGGTGTTGCACTTTCTTTCTAAAGAAACTGTTTGCAGGTGTACACAAGCATGCACACAGAGTTATTTTAAACAACAATGGCAAAGAGAGGACAAAAACTACTTTTACTATCTTTTTACATTCTCAAGTAACCATGTAAATGACCTCTTTGTCAAAGATTAAATTGCTGAAACAAAAGAACCATTTGCTTAAGCTATGGTTTGCTGACACAAGGCTTGAAGGCTTTCAGAAGTGTTTATGGCATGTTTGAGCGTGTGCTTGTTTTTATTTACAGCCAACACCCCTGTACGATCTTCTCCAAATACAGTCACAAAGCGAATCCTAGATGAGTCTGACGAGGCCCTCCCTACCAAAAGGGTTCGCCGTAGAACTCGAAAACTCTTGGGTATGAGATTTATTTTTGTTAACCCATTCATGAATGATTCTGTCAAGTGCAGGAGTTAAGTGAAAGTGAAGTGAAAGTGACCATTCTTGTCATTGAACCCGCAATCTTCCGATCATGTGGCAAACTCCCTAACCACTATGCCACCGCTGCCCTACAAGTCAAAGTGCATTGCCCTCATAAATATCGCACACAATGTGAAACACATTATGTTTATATTGTTGAAACCTGAAGCCAAGACAAAGCAATTTATAATTTTTACACTAAAATGATGATGATACTAAAACATGTAAGACAAATGCATGCACTTCATACTTATAAATACACAAATAAATAATCATTTGTGTAATATTGTGTTAAATTCTTCGACCATATCTTTTCTTAATGTAATTTTCAGGAGTTGCTGTAGTTTTGAATATTTAGCATTATGGGTACCACTAAGTCATGGTTGGCTTAGTCTCATTCTTCTGTCACCTTTATAATTTTGTTTTCTTTTTACAGACTCATAAATGATCATCTCAGATCAGCTAGTAAAATCATCTCTTCAGGATCTCTATCAACTGAAAAGAACTTTCAACAAGGAGTTTGGAATAAGATTTATAAACAATACAGAAATTTTCTGTCAAAAACTGTGAGGATTTCTTGTTTTTTTTTTTTTATTTAATATTTTGCAACTGCTTATTGTCTAGATATTTTTTATTAACGCTTGCCTTTTATATAAGTCATTTTTTGTTACTGTTTTCAGACATTACATTTTTCTGTTTGCCTTAAACAGAAAAGGCAGCTCTTTTATGGACCATGTCCAAAATGTGTAGGTTACTGTCAAAAAAAATTAAATTGTATGTTTCACTGTCTCTTTTCACCTTTTGAACAAGAATTTTCTCTACATTTCTGTGTGTTTGTGTGTTTCTTAACCAGCATGTTGGACAGGCAGAAACCGAACACAAAATTGATAGAATAATCTGTAAAAATGATCAAGAGTTTTGTGAATGCACATCCAAATAAGCTAATTTTGAGACCTGCTCTTGTGTGTATGACATCAGGATTAATTTGCTCTCATAATTGCAGAAGAATATTGGTGTTTTGGACAGTGTTTCAACTCATCAGAACTTTTTTGGCTTGCATGAAAGGAGCTGCTAAGTGAGGCTTTTCTATACGCTGATTTGAAAAGTGGGCTCTCTTTAACGCCTACTGGAGAGTATATGTGGTTTTTATGCCATGTAACACTGACAAAATCTGATCCTTGCCATTCATCATGGAATTAGCCCGATGGAGATCCCCCTCGTGTTTTCACGGGGCTCTGATCTGCATGTCAGGTAGACAGGAGACACAATGAGTAGCAGTTTCCAAAGTTTGAAGGTATTCAAATTTCTGCTGTTGTCTAGAGGTCACATCTGATATACCAATAGATATTTAATCTTAAACGGTTGTTTAAGAAAAAAAGCCAGAAAGTAAACTACAATTAAAAATAACCACAACATGTCCATGGAAGCAGGAAATGTTCTTTAATTGACTCAACATAGTCAGCTTCTCAACTAAGTGTATGCACTCAGTCAGTTTTATAGGAGAGAAGAGACTGCATGCTTGTGGTTAAGGACTAGGCCTCATAGTTGGAAGGTCATGGGGTCAAGTCCCAGACCTGTGAGTTACCCCAACACTGCTCCCTGGGCACAGCTCACTACTCCTGTGGTGTGGGTGTGTGTCTGTTTACTCCTAGTTTGTGTGGATGGGTTAATTGCAAGGACAAGCTCACTGTTTACCGTGTGTGTGTGTGTGTGTGTGTGTGTGTGTGTGTGTGTGTGTGTGTGTGTGTGTGTGTGTGTGTGTGTGTGTGTCCCAGCACAAGCAATTTAATCATTTTATAAGTATTTAAGTCAAAATACTTTATTTTAGTCTTTATTTGTAGTCCGATTACATTATGCATTTCAGGAACTGACTTCGAGGAATCGATTCTGTCAAACCAGGTATCATTGGCCTGGTGCTGCCCAGCCTTTGTGACGTCACTGAAGCCCTTGAAGCTAAGGGCGAGGGAGGGGGGTCTGATTCTGGGAGGAAGCTGCCCCAGTGGGGTAATTAGATGAGGGGGCGGGCCTGAGTCTCTCACAGTCAGAATCTTCGAAAGTCGTGAGAAGCTCTGCGTATCTCTGCCAGTCCCGCTGCGCGCTCTCCGGTTCGGTTGGGAAGATGAAGTGTGTGTGTGCGGGTCCCAGATGCAATAGATGCCCCACAGCGACGCTCCTGCTGCTGCTGCTGCTGCAGCTGATCTTTCCTCTGGTTTACGGAACCCCGTCGAGGTTTAGTTTGTTCCAGGGCGCTCCGTACTCCAGCAGCCTTCCCCAACAGAGGAACAAGTGAGTTCACGCGCCATCCTGTGTGTGTGTGTGTGTGTGTGTGTGTGTGCAGGGGTTCTCCAGCCACAGCTGCATGAATGGAAGTTGTGCAATGTGGACAGAAGTCCCAAACTGATGATCAAACTGCTGAAAGTGCTTTCAGCCACTCCACTAGAAGCACATGGCCTTTTAAAGTCATGTATAAATAAAGGCGTGTCTCCTGTCTGACTAATTTTGCTGTGAAAAATGAACCTTACCTATAAAGGAAAGTGTCCACATAGCAGTTTATACAGTATATCGTGAGTTAATATAGTACACCCTGTATATAAGAGTTTTCCATTACAGTGTTCTTCTCCAACAAACCAGTATAGTAGTTTAAAATGTATTTTTATTCCATATATTCTTTTCCTGTTGTCCTTTGTAAAAGTTAATCTAATGGTTTATTTGACATTTATATCCATTTGTATTCTGTATATTTCATTCTATTCTGGTTTTTCTTTTACGTCGTTCTTTGTGTCTGCTGTTTGGATCTATTTGTGCAGTCGGAACATGAGCCGTTTTCTGATTCAGAGGTGGGGAGCAAACTAGTCCCAGTTCCTTTTAATTCATTGTGGTGGGCTGGTGCAATCCTGAGGAAGGGGGTCTACTCATTACTCTGTAGGCTCATCCTAATGTATTAAGATGTGTTTGTTAGGGTTCACACATTGTTCACATTTTCAGATTTAATGTTGTCATTATCATGTAATTAATAACTCGCTTTTTCCCTATTGCCCTTATTCATGTTCTGCTCATCTACAAGTTTAACCTTTTAACACCAAAAAAGCTCGGCTACACTTCTAATAGTTGTTCAACCTTAAGTAGTTTGACCTCCATACTTTTTGATGAAGTGTTCTGGTTGTTAAAAAGATTAAGGATATTTTCTTATCTATTATTATCTGTTGTTAACTATCTTATCTTTCATTTCTTAATCATTTTTAATCTATGAATTCATTATTATGCATTAATTCATGTTTTAATTACTCTTGTCACTTCTGCATCATTGAAATGACATGCTGAGTTTGGGGCTGCACTTCCCACCTCCTGTGCTTCAGCTATCTTTAGTAAAAACAAAGGACAGCACTGATAGGTAAAAAGTATGTAATGAAACCCTTAGGGCCTTAAAGAAGTTACCTAAACAACACGAATGTATTCAGGATTGTATTTTGTGATTTATTTTAATACGTTTCCACAGTTGCCTCTACCTTTTCTTAAAACATTCAGGCTGAAGTGAATGGGAAATATTGAATGCATGAATGCTATAATGAAGTATTGTTCTCTTGCATGTCATGGGAATCTTACTCGGGCAGAAACTGGTGTGCGTTCGTGGTGCACAGGAACGTGACCTGCGCTGTGTTGGACAAGGAGACTGTTGTGGAGGCCCAGACTGCACCCTGTCCTCCATATCAGCCCCACTGCGCTCACAGCCTCATGTAAGTGTCACCAGAAGGAGTGGGAAGGGTGGAGAGCTGTGGGTTTTATAGATCAGCAGGGCACTGGGCTGGCTGAATCATCACACAGAGGTCTGAGGTTCCTTCCAGAAATGTGTCAGTCTGGGTGTTGGCAGCCTTGTGGAAAGGGTGGGTAATATGGAATAAGATTTTTTTTTTTCATGATGCATGATATATGTACGATTTCTGTTTTTCTGAGGGCTGGGGACATTTTGGTTAATGCATCAACAGAACAGTACACATTGCCACAGTGCCATATTTACAATCTGCTATGGCAAATTGTACCTGATGATTTTAAAATCCATCACATCCTACATTATTACCTTTTTACTGCTATCGTTGAGTGTATTTCTGATATTCATGCAGATGTATGCCCGTATAATGCTTGTAACCCATTTCACATGAGCATTTTCCAACCACTATTTATTCCTTAAGGCCACACACATTTGTTTTTTAGCACTTAGTGTTTGAAGGAACACAGCGGCTGCACCAGCAGCATTGCTCACATACTCGTCTGCGTACCTTTCGTCTGTCTGCAGTTTAAAAAGCCATATCCTCTAGGAGGCAGGTCAGAAACCCTGCAGGCATGTCTAGGATAATGTCTTCTGATTTAGCAGTTCCTCAATGACCACGGCATCAGACGTGGAGAGCACTGTTACTGTTTTATGCTGTAATGACACAAGACACAGTCTGCTGTTTTGCTTATTTTAAGTGGGTCATTAATAGTATCGGAACACCTTGTATATAAATGTTTATAATTTCTCATTTGTGAAAACATTGGTAAACGGCAAAATATTCCTCTAGATAATGACATCGACATCACCTTCATACATTTCTAAAGGCTTTTTCCAACATTATCCATTGTTAGACTTTTTTTTTTTGGAAAAACTGAAAATGAAAGTAGCTTTTGATGCTTATAGGAATAAAATTTTCTAAATATAAGGCTTATGTAGATTTCATGTAGCCTTATAGTATAATAGTATAATATAATAGTATAATAGTTGCACTATTTCTCCCAATATAACATTGTTTAATTAAAAAATCTTATCCTCACAACATATTTTAACTAACGACTAAAAGGTTTCATTACTTCTTATTTATTTCTAAGTACACCTTAGGAAGAAGGGGTTGTGGGTGGGAATGGCAGGGTGGATTAAGGGGGGAGGTTAGTGGAGTACTTGAGTCATTTGGATTCTGTGGCCAACTTTTAGACACTCAGCTTAAGTGAATGGCTTCAAATGAAAATGAAATGCTGTTTCTAAAGCTTTGCCATTTTTAATCATCTGTATCAGTCGATTTACAAGGTACTTATGAAGGTATTGATTCTGATTACTTCTCCCATATTCATTCATAAAGATGTTTTATCATGAAATAATGACTCCTAATGAAAAGGGTGTGGCATGTTTGTTTTCCATTTTTAACACTTTATATGCCATGAATCAATGTTGGAAGTTGTATTTATATTTTTACTCGAGTAAAAAAATAAGTGTCCATAAGTATCAAAAGTAAACTTTTTGTGAGATATTCAAAGCAGCCACCATTCTCAATAACTTGTTCATACTTTTTATTGAAGTACATGTCCTTTGAAACGATATGGCCCTGCTTAGAAGTACACAACTCAGAAAATCCCTTTAATCACAAATGCATTCTTCTGAAAGTTGCCAGATTATTCTCTCTCTGTCTCTCTCTATCTCTCTCTCTCTCTCTCTCTCTCGCGCACACTCATACACACACACATTGTGACAGGGATCAGGGAGAGCAGATTTCTTGACCCCTTAGATCTGTGTGACAACAAATCACGGATTCCATCATTTTAATTGCGCTAAATGGCCTAAGATAAGATCGGATTAGATCACCAGCATAGTCTTCTGGAGGAGAAACAGGTCAGTCTGTCAGCCTAATTGATTACTCTTTGATTGGCAGGTTGTTAAATCTCCTACTAGAAGTCAACTTATTTATGACTTTACAATGCCAAGGGGACTCATGTGGCTCATGTGTAAGGAATGTGGATGCTCAGAAAGTAAGAACCTCAGTTGAGGCAGTGGCATTCGAGGCAAATTCAGTGCATTGAAAAGTTGCAGGGCTGCAAAATGTTAAACAGATTTAAAAATAGTAAACTGATTCATTTGAGAAATATTAATTATTCATATCAGAGTCAAAAACAGCAACTGTTTTGTAAACAGCAGCTGCATTACACTTTCTGAACATTTCAAATGATTTGGTAGTCAGTATTTTAAAAAAGTACATTTTAAAAGGTTTTTTAAGTGACATTGCTGTTTTCTTTTTTCCTCATGTATGATTCATCAATATGATATATAGCATTTCTGTATATGCAGTCAAATATAAGCCCAGACATATCCTCAGTGTTACCTTTTCACTTCTTTTTTTTTTTTTTTCTTTTAATGGGTGGGGTCCTGAGTCAGGAACTGAATGCTTAAGGGTTCCTGAACATGAAACCTCTATAGGAAGGCCTAATTTAAGGTTCACTTTGACCCCTATCCCTCAGTGAATTTCATTGTTGGCTTCTGGCAACATATATTGGGAGTGCCACTCCCTGGGTGAGTGTATGACTGAGCTCATGCTCTCTGTCTTTGCTCCCTAACTCTTTCACACATGAACAATATTGGTTGTTCACCCCCTCCTGTGCCTTCCAAGCTGTTCACCAGATGTGTGTCAAACGTGAATTAAATCACAATAAATTATGTGCCACGTAATAATGCCATGCTGTGTTTCTTCTCGATTGTTTATATTTGGGAATAATATGAGTAAGGGAACATTAATTTCTCAGCAGACTGAATGGTCAGCCACAACAGATCAGTTACATTTTTTAACCCTCCATGGACTAAAGATGACACATTGGTTAGTCATTTTATGAAGGCCAATTTAAACTTGCAATTATAGACCACAAAGCATTCAGCATAGAAAAGTCAGAATTGATCAATTACTTGTAGCCATGATTTATTTGAAGACTGGAACTGATTTGAGTGGATTTTTCTAGCCTTAACCGGGGTTTCTCAGCACTTTTGCATTTTGACTTGATAGGCGTTTGGTTGAAACAGGCATCTGCCCTGTTTTGTTTTATTTGAAAAGAAGGTTATGCTCTTTATTAACAACTGATAGGTAGCTCATTCAATTTTTCATTCAAGCTGCTATTATTTATTCTATTCACATTTGTGCTTTCAGGTATCGTACCCATATGAGGCCCATGTACAAGGTGGGCTACAAGCAGGTGACTGAGCTGGAGTGGAGATGTTGCCCAGGTTATCGTGGTCATGACTGCATGGAGCTTAAGGAAACTCCACCAGCTTCTCATACCCTGCAGGAAAAGGAAGCGCACCTTAACCCATCATCGATCCCCAGACAACCGAATGTCCTTGGTAACATTATTTTAGAACCTTGTGGAACCTTTTAGGGGCCAAAATTTGTGGAAAAATACATATTTTAACTCTTTTGTAGGTCTTCGTCTACATGTGTGTGCACAATACCCCTAACTGAAAATGCATTTTGCACATTATTTTATAAAGATATATTAAATTTAATGTAAGAGAGAACTGATTAATATGCACTAAATTACAGTCATGTGAAAAAATTAGGTTAAATATGCAGTTCTTTATTAAGAAATGTTCACATATCAATGTCGAAACTTGATTTTATTTATCTCTGGAAAAGAAAGTTATTTAATTGCAGGTAAACAACAAAAATTAACCATTATTTATTAATTAAACAAAATATATCAACAAAAATGTGTATTCTAATTGAGGCAAACGTTAGGGCACCCTACCCCCTAAGAGCTAGTGTTACCAGAGAGTAACTAGTGTTATGCAGTGAGACACTTCTTGTAGCATCTACCAGTCTCTGAAGGTTGGCCCCACTCCTCAATGCAAAATTCTTTGAAAGCTGTGAGATGCTTGAGGGGGTTCTTGCATGTACATCCCATTTCAAGGGAACATATTGAGGAACACATGTTCCTCAAGCACCCTCTGATACACGTTGGAATTCATGTTGGATTCTGTGATGGTGAGCTGGCCAGGTCCTGCTGCAGCAAAGCATTCCAAATCACTTCCAATTCCATGCTTCACAGTTGGTATGAGGTTCTTTTCCTGAAATGCAGTATTTGGTTTATGCAATTGATGTCCTCTGTTCTAGTGTCCAAATAATTCCATTAAAGACTCATCTATCCAAAGAACATTATTCCAGAAGTCCTGGTCTTTGTCTAGGTTCTCTCTGGCAAACTTCAGTCTGGTCTTGATGTTTCTCTTCGAGAGCAAAGGTTTCCTCCTTGCACACCAAATATGCAGGTTAAACTTGTGCAGTCTCTTTCTGATCGTAGAGGCACTTTCACATCCACAGTAGCAAGAGCCTGCTGTAGGTCCTGTGATGGCATTTTATGGTTTTTGGAGACTTTTTTTAGCATCTTGCGGTCTGCTCAAAGGGCGAACGAGCTTGGACGGCCAAACCTGGGCATGTTGGCAGGTGTTTTCTTGTGATTTCCAGCGGTGGGGACCCCAGCTGACCCTCGTCCCCCAAGTCCCATTCTCACAATTCTGATGCTCTGGGATTAGGGAGAGTTTACTCCTGAGGTGACCAACCCTTGGTAGCTCAGGTCTTCGAGGAATTCTGTTTGTGATGCCAAGTTACATTGTGGAATTTCTACCTTCCACCTAGCAAATAACAGCTAAGAGCAGTAAGAAGTATAATGATAAAATAATTTATTAAAATGATATCAAATAATTTGCGCAAATGAGCATGTCTCTTTCACAGCGTGCAGATCAGAGTGTGCCACCTGGGTGAGGTGTTGTTTCTCTTTTTATGTCCCCTTTGAGGCATGCCCTCACTTGACCTTGATCTCTTTTAGTCTATGATGATTTAGTAAGCGATCAATCATCTTATCACATTCACTCATCTGCCCAGCACATCTCTATCTAAGGTCACAGCTTGCAAAGTTTCCTTTGACAGCTTTTTCAAATCTGTGAACTCTGAACAGCTGTGCACAAAGATACAGGCATTCGTCATGCACCTTTGTCTATCACTTACACACAGATCACAGAGTACAATGTGTACCTTTGCTAATACAAATTTTTCCATTATAGGAAGTCCTCCACTTGTAGACTATTTTCAGGACAGTGGGAGGCTGATTGCAAATTCTTTTGAGATCTCTTTAAATCCCTTACCAGACTTATAAGCTGCTACAATCTTCTTTCTGAAGGCCTCAGACAGCTCTTTTGATCTCACCACAACAGTCAGGAGCACACTAAACTAAATGTCTGAGGTTTAAATGGGCAAGCCTCCTTCAAAATGCTGAGTAAAGATGGTCTAATCATGTGCACCTGATGTGCTACACCTGTGTGTGATTTGAGCCATTTTAATTGGGAATAAAGGTGGTGGTGTCCTAATTTATTCCTCACCAGAAATCACATTTTTGTAGAATTACAGTTTACAGAAGATTTTGAAAAGTCTTCTGTTTTAATTGTTTACTTACTTTACTTGTATCCCCCAGTATTGTTAAAATTGAGATTTAATATCCACATGTCCAAGAATGTTACAAAAACACACAGGCTTTCACAGGACGTCCTAATTTTTCACGCGACTGTGTTTCCAAAATGTTTAATTTAAATTTAATATACTTTTGTGTACATATGTATGTCTTTTTTGAGTTTAAACATAATTTGAAAATACAAAATGGGATTCACACTATGTCAAAATAACCTGATGACTGGGCTCATTGGGCTTAGTTAAAATGAATATCTTTCCATTAACATTTAATGAGAATCAATGATGAACAATTTACTCTTTTTCAGGAAAGTTTAAGTTGTAGTCTTGTTTTCTCTTATAGGACCAGCAGCCTTATCAGGTGCTCTACCTTGGTCACAACCTGGGCAAAGTGGACAAACCAGGCACCTTTGGACGGAGAGTGGAGAGACTGGTAGACAAGGTGGCCATCATGAGAGTAATCGAGTTCAAGAATTAGAAGAAGAAGTACAGCGTCTTTCTCAAACAGTTCTTGACTTGCAGGCTGCCATGACTACTGCCAATGCCAACCTTCGCCTTGACCTGCAAGAGGATGCAAGCAAGATCATTTTAAACCTGCTTGGCAACCTACGGCAGCCACAAGGGGCTTTGACTGGAGGCACAGAGAGTATTCTGCTGCCCTCTGACATCCCAGTCTCTTCTGTTACTGATGAGATCCAGAACCAGGTCAGCGATCTTTCTAACACAATCAGCATGAACACCAACTCCATCCAGGATTTAGAGGCAAAAGTTTTGCAGCTTGAAGAAAGTGTGAATGAGCTAAAAGTAACAGATGATGGTCCCATGCTTCCACTCCCTTCTTCTGCCTCAACAACTGAGTGTCCTTGCCAGTCTTACATTGATGACAAGCTTCGAGCTCTCCGCGAGGAGTTACTGGAAGGAATGGACATTAAAATTGCAGATTTGAAGAGTGCTTGCGACTACAAAGTGCTGTCAGTTAAAGAGCAGTGTGAAGAGCAAGAGAACTCCTACCTTAGTCTTGGTGAGCTTCTGGACTCCAAAGAGGCTGACCTTCGTCAAGAGATCCAGGACTTAAGAAGCTTCATATCAACAAGTTCCCCCTATGAGTCTCAGGTCCCAGTCCTTCAAAAGGAGATCCAGAACCTGCAGAATGCACAGAAGAGCTTGGTTAGTGCCATGAATGCAACAGTCATGAAGCAGAATGCTCAAGAGGAGGCACTGGAGCTAAGGGTAAGCCTGGTAGAAAGAAGTGCAGAAGGACACTACCGCTACCTAGAAGACAAGTTGAGGAGGGAGAGGGCTAAGGAAGAGGATGCACAGACCAAAGCACTGCAGAACAAAATTGATGCAGCACTACAAGTCTTAGGAAGCACACAATTTCAGATCACACAAACAGGTCATTCAAGCAGTCAAAATATGGTAGAGATGGAAAAAAACACAGAGAATTTGAAGAGTGAAGTTGGTTCTCTCACACAGCAGGTCAAGAATTTGGAGGACTCAATCAGAATACTCAATCAGTCAGTCAGCCATCAGAGTCATGCAAATGGGCAACATGACCGACTAGACAAATTGGAGGAAGATTGTGGAAGAAGTCAAGAATTAGCTAGAAGGCTCGAGCAGATGTTGTCTGGAGTTGATGGGCGGGTGACCAGTGTTGAAAGCGTTTGCGGGAGGTTGGAGCCAATGTCTGACAGTCTAAAGAGAATCAAAGATGGACTCAACAAACATGTCAGTGGTCTTTGGAACTCTGTCCGACACCTCAACAGTACTGTCCTTACTCACTCCACAGACATTAAAACCCTGAGAGCAAATGCACAAACCACGTTGGGAGGAAAGGATGGAACCACTGGCACACCTCAATACCCAAGTAAGCATGCCAGTAAATACTTTTTCATTTGTGAAGCAGCTTTCAATTCTTTATTTGTATCTTAGAATACTTGCCTTGTCTCCCATGAGATTTCACAAAAAGTAAAATCTTTGAAAGCTCTGTGTGTGTGCTTGTGTGTGTGTGCGCATATGCGTGTGTTTGTGCATGTGAGAGAGAGCGAGAGAGAGAAAACCCCTCAGATATTTGTAACAGCTTGAAGAATTAAGACTGTGTCCAATAACTGTAGAGAAATGTATCAACTCCTCTAGTAGACAGGTCTCTGGCAAAGAATGGAATCAGTTTGCAGCCCTTCTTTTTCTGTACTGCTATATGTGCAGCACTATGGGAAAGGGCTATATCTGTGTAATCTTGAGTGGTTTTTAAACTAGTCTTGGGACCTCCAGACAATTCTGAGTTTTGCTGTGTCCCTTTGTGCTCATAATAGGGATTGAGCAAAATATGGTCCATCTGGAGGTCCACAAGGACCAGTTTGAGAACCACTGATCTGGTCATCTGATCCCAAAAACAGTTCTTCAGTGGTTCTTTGGTAAAAGCAATTGAACCATTTGAATGCAAAAGTGGATCTTTGCAGGGTTAAGTCATTCTCTGTAATGGAACACTTGTGACTAAAAAGGATTGTGCTATTATTACCCAAAGAACTGTTGTTTGGTGCTACACAGGGCCATCTTTGGTAAGAGTGCTCAGTCAACTCCATGTAATCAGATTCTAAACATTTTATTAAGTGCTTTTGAACAGTCAGGGATATGGTTCAATTAATTGCTTAGCCTTTATATAGAGGCTATATATAAAGAACAACTTCCATTTCCTAACTACAGGGACAGTCCCCCTGGAGCAACTTGAGGTCAAGGGTTTTGCTTAGGAACCCAGTGGTAGTAGTGCTATAGTGTGGGATTCAAACCTGCAACTTCTCGGTTCATTGGCAAATCCTACCACTAGACCACCACTACCCCATATTCATAATCAGATATTTGATTATGAATTTTTATATTTTATAAACATTTATAGATCACTATCAGCATTAGCAGAGAAGCATGTAGAATCAGATACCATCGTTGGTCCACAATTCCCATGTCAGTGCATTACTCATAATTGATCCTTTAGTAAGTGAAAGTGACTTGTCATTGTGAAACACAGCATAGCACAAAGTGAACCACAAGGAACCACAACAAAATTATCTGCTTTTAACCCACACAGTGTTTTCCAGCGGCCAGGGAGCATTGAAGGTGACGGCACCTTGCTCTAGGGTATGGCTACTGGTCTGGGTTTCGAACCACCAACCTTCCAGTCCAAGGCCTTAATTCCTAACCACTAGGCCACTGCTGCCCCAAACAATGTGATGTGTGTCCCCAGTCTCTAGTTGTATATTTACCCATTAATACCACTGCCAGCAGCTTGTCTAGATTTTTATATTCCCTCCCTTGAACTTGAGAACATAAACATTGTCAGCATGCTGTGCTACTGAGCACCATACTCAGTTACTCTCTGGACAGTAACTCCTTTCCACGCAGGGCTCTAGGTTGTGGTTATAGAACTCTTCTGTAAAGCTTACTGTTTGGAGCAGAGTTTCCTCTGACTGGGTCTGCATGTGTGTTTTTGTCCATGGTGTAGGTAGTTCCTTTTCTGTGTACTCTGATTGGACACACATGTCTGCTCTAACAAGACAGGCCCCAGAGTTGAGCAACACTTGGCCTTGTGTGAGGGTTGTGTGTGTGTGTGTGTGTGTGTGTGTGTGTGTACTTGCATGTTTGTGTGTGTGTGTGTGTGTGTGTGTGTGTGTGTGTGTGTGTGTGTGTGTGTGTGGGAGAGAAAAAAAAGACTGCATCTGCTACTAATTTGACCCATGTATGTGTTAGAAGCACAGAAAAGATTAGGTTGATGAAAATCCCTTGCAGGGGGCTAATGCCTTTAAAAACATAAAGGCTAATTTATGTTTGAAAAATTCAAATACTTTTACAGTGTTTAGCCTCATTTATATACAATTATGCATTGTTACACTCACTGTTTTATTTTCACCAAGTTACACAGTTTAGCAGGATAAATTCATTATATCACTTCATTCCCATTACAATTTTAAAAGACAACTGGGAATATTTCACAGAGCCGGAGAACGTCAGCTAAATGAGAATTTTCACATTAAAACATTTTTACACGTTCTTTTAGGACATTTAATACTTTTGTCTTGAGTTTTCTGGTTAAATGACGAATCCTGCTTTGTGAAATGGCCAGTTTTCCTATAAACTTCAGCACCAACAAATCTTTTATCTGGTTCTGTATTGAACTTGTGCCTTCCTGCTTTGTTCCCTCTTTATGTTAGAGGCAGGCCACATGACAACAGCCTGTTGAAACAGAGACAGATGAGATTGGGCCCCTTTGCTGTTGTAAAATGAGTTTCTTAGAGAACATCTTGTGCATGCATGCATACTCGTGCTAACAAGTGAACATGCGCCAGTGGTCCGCCTGTTGATCTTTGCTGGTGCTTTATTGGCTGTGTGCCTGCGTGAATGTATGAAATGCTTCACTTTGACTCTCAGTAGTCAGCAGCACAATAGTTTAACACCAGATGTGTGTCCTCTCCACGATCATTCACTTTTGAACTCTGAAGACCGAGTCGTCTTCTGTCCGACAGATATATATTTTTAGAAATTTTATCTGGAAGTAGTGGAGTGTCTCTGATTGGTCGAGCCCATTTCCAAGCAAATGCTTTTTGAATTATCAGCCACGTCCTGTAAGAGCCACTTAAAATGTCTTTAGTTATGAAAGTGAAAGTGACTAGTCTTGTCATTGCGAGGTCACTGCACAGCACACAGTGAACTACAACGAAATTGGACCTCTGCACTTAACCCATGTAAACACCGTGCAGCAGTGACCGGGACAGTACCTTGCTAAAGGGTACCTCAAGGCAACCTACTTGTAAGGGGTTTGAACCCACAATCTTCCCATCCTGTGGCCAACTCCACTGTAGGCCACTGTACTTCTGTAAAACCAAACTTGTTTTGGCTATTTTACCCCTTGATATGCAGAAGGACATCTACTTAGACACGCAAGATTTACTGCCAGTCATTTCCAGTGTTTGTTTGACATTACATAATTATTACTATTACATTATATTTCTATTGCATTATTATCCAGTGACTAAAAATGGGAAGTGGCAAAAAATGTAAATGTCACATTCTAACATAGAACATGTGTAATGTTGATGGTGGCAAATGCCACCAAAGCACCTATACATTGAAATCTGGGCCCAAGTGCTGGAATGAATGCAGCACAGAGAAAATCAGGAGTGGTGAGTGGGATGTAGTGGAGGGCTAATAACAAAACTCAAAATGCCACAAGGAGCAACTGGCCAGCTCTTAACCTACGCGTAACTGAAAATGGCTTCCTCAACAAAACAAAAGCAGGGGAATAGGAAAAGCATGGTGATGGGCTCAAGAGACGGAGCCCAAGAAAGGAAACAGAAAAGTTTGTTTTCGTTTGTTTTACTTATTTCTTTATTCAAAATTTATATTTCATTAATACCATCCTGAGATGGGAGATCAAGCAATGTATTTAGGAAAAATCTAGATGGCTGCGGCACCCCTGGGGTTCGAATGGGGCCCAATCTTTAGAAAGTTGTAGCGCTCACAAGCCCATATTTAATATTTTATATTTTAACTGTCAGAATGATTTGCAATTGAGCAAACAAATAGAAATCATACACTAAACATTGCAGAAACATTATTTATTTAAATTTGTTGTTCACTTTTTTCCACTTAGAAAATCAACAAAATAGACAGAAATGTAAATTGAGCAATGACAGATTTGGAATAAAGCAGTGAGCTATAAGCACCATAGTTAGAGGCAGCATTTCAACACCAGAATAAAGGTCATAAATACATTTCATAATTTAAAGCAGCAAAACCGGAGGTCTGACTGTCTTTATTAGCCAGTTAGCACCAATTCAGTGGCCTGTAACTACACTGAGTGCACTTGTATGATTCTCAGTATTCGTTAGCCCTACAACGTGTCTATTTTAAGCAGCAGACCCTTAGAGGTTACACAAGGAGATTGGGTTTCCTGATGTTTCTCAACTCCCTTAAATCATCTGTTCTTTCCTTAAACCCATGTATTTAAAGTGAGATCAAGAGAAAGGTACACAGAAAGGAAAAAGCTCTGAATGTTTTAAGTGTGGACACGTGTGTTAGTCTGTCCAACTGGGTGCCAAATAATGTGGTATCTGACATCATGGAGAAAGCAGAAAGGGTGTTATATGCAAAGTTACTGCCTGCCTGGAACACTTCACTTAACTTTTGCTTTCTTTCTCTCACTCAACTCCCCCCTCCTGTCTTCCCCATCTTCCAGCCAAGTGTAGACTCATATTCCTTAGAGAGAGAGAGAGAGAGAGGGAGAGAGAGAGAGGCTGTAAATGAGCAGTTATGTGGTCATTGCTTTGGCACAGTCGTCACATAGTGCATGGAAACTCTAATCCTTGGTGCAGTAGTAATGAGTGTGTTGTAACAGGCCTGTATCACTAATCTTGTCAGTTTGAGGGTAATGTGTCTTCAGAACATGTAAGTCTCTAAAATGCAATTTGAAAAACCTAAGCTAGGTACTGTCCAGAAGGTTCACTGTGTGTTGTGTGATCACAATGAGAAATAGACACTTTCACTTTTAGTTTAAAAGAGAAAAATTTGTCACAAAACTTATGATAGAATGATAGACTACACCATGTTCAGAAATATTTTTCACAGTTTTTTAGCAGTGCTACTCAGTATATCAGCTTCTGCTACTAGGTACATTAGTGAAGTGAAAGTGACTTTTACCCACACACACAGTGCAGCAGGGAGCAGCCATATTCTTCACCCGGGGAGCAGTCGAGGCAACCTACTGGTCTGGGATTCAGAACCATGACTTTCTGGTCCCTAACCATTTGGCCACTGTTGCCGCACATTAGTAGAGACATTAAAGTCTACATTAGTCTTGTAGCTTCAAAATTAAACATGCACACACACGCGCACACATACAGACACATACACTTTCCATTGTACTATATCTGTGAGGACATTCAGCATCTGAGTAATACTACACCTACAACCAGCCCTAAGTTCAACCTCAATAACAATAATATGATCTTTCTGCTCCTTTTTGTTTGTCTGAGAAAAAAAAAAATTGTGTGGAAAAGCAAAATGTTCCCACTTCTAAAGCTTGTCCTAATTTCTTATGATTATAAGAACTTTATGGTCCCCACAAAAATACCACACTTCCAGACTGGCTTGATCTCATCATACATTTATCGATCTCTTAAACAGATATGACTTAAATTAAGATCAGCAACTGAACACACACTCACACACAAAACCCTTTCCACAAAAATTATACTAAAGAGGAAACAAGCATTCCTTATAAAATTGCACCGCTATATAAACATGTACTGGGTGTAAGGGAAGAGAATGAGCCATATGGAACTAAATGAGTGCCACAAAAGGTTTTTCAGGAGCAAATAGAATAAACAAACTTTTTTACTGAAGGAAAAAAGATCTTCAAAATTTCATACACACCTCCAGGTCGTCTGTCCATAAGGCAGTCTGGAATTCTACATCCTTTTTCCTTCAAGTTTGTTGTTGCAGTCTTTTTTAGAAGATGTACTGACCAAATTGTTTTATACAAATGTGAATTTTTGAAATGTAATGGGATTATTTCCCCCCACTTTAGCTGTGTGGTTTTTCTGTATGTTGTGGTGAAGCAACTGAGAGGAAGGTATATGCAAATTGTTTTTGTGCCAATTGTTTGCGATCATCTTCATGACCTCTTTTTGCTTTGCTCATAGTGACCATCATGAACAGCTGCTTCACAGTTTTGCCAAAGGTTTTCTCACAGCTGTAGTTGCTTTAATTGAAAGTGGCTTAAACAATTTACCACTTGAAAGTCATTTACCAAAATGCCCTCTAGTTGCCCTCTAGTATTAGTCTAAACATGTGCACACACACACACACACACAGACACACACACACACGTACAGGCAGTTCTGAGGTGTGGCTTAGCTTCGGCAGTTCATTTTAATAAATGTGGTCAAGGGTGTGTGTGAACACACTGAGTCTGAACATCCTTTCACATCTGTTAAACATGTCATTATAGTTCTTAGATGGCAGTAATTCTTCCACATTTCCTCTCTTTCTCTTCAGGTGTTCATGGTGTTATGGAAGAATCTAAAGTTTCTATGGCTACAGGCTCTACTCCACCTGTTTTGGAGTCTGGGGAAGCTGGACCGCCTGGAACCAAGTTCTCATCCCGGCCCCCTCAGGGAGCCAACGGTAGCATGACACCTGTTAAGGGCTACGCCGCAGCACCAGGTGAGTGTGTGTTACACTTGATTGATGCTGTTTTAACCTTGATGTGTGTGTTAAGCATGTGAAACATTTCCCCTGTGTTTGTCCTGATGATATGGTAGTGTGTGTGTGTGTGTGTGTGTGTGTGTGTGTGTGTGTGTGTGTGTGTGTGTGTGTGTATCAAGTCAAGTAGGATTTATATATATATCCAATAATATTTTGTTACAGTGTTCTGTTTCCTCTGTGCCACAGGCTATTCTCCCCAGTCTCC
This sequence comes from Hepsetus odoe, assembly GCA_017165825.1. Classification (NCBI taxonomy): domain Eukaryota; kingdom Metazoa; phylum Chordata; class Actinopteri; order Characiformes; family Hepsetidae; genus Hepsetus; species Hepsetus odoe. Next base: position 90,891 of record JABMDN010000090.1, read on the forward strand.
TGTCTCCATCACACCTCACATTCTCGCAGGTACATTATTTCACATCTTGGGCTTGTCAAACATGTCATCACAGCAATGATTAATTCCACCCTTATAATAAAGAAAAATGTGATGTATTTTTTCCTTTTCTGTTAAAATGTCTGTTAAAATGCATATACACACATCTAATGAGAACTTAACAGTAAAAAGTATTAAGAATGTTTCTTTAAATAGTTAAAATCTTAGGAGTTTAAAAATACATCTTCTAGATGCAGAGAGCCATCACACACTAACTTAGACTTTACGAATTATTTAACTTAACGTAGCACTGATGAGCCAAACCAGGTATTGAAGTGAAGTGAAAGTGACTATTTATCATTGAGAAATGCAAGAAATGCAACCTCTGCTTTTCACCCATAAACACAATGTAGCAGGGGACAGCTATTTAAAGTACCCGGGGAGCAGTGATGGGGCGGTACCTTGCTCAAGGGTACTTCTGGGTTTCGAACCTATGACCTTACAATCATGGAGCCTAGTCCCTTAACAATAGACCACGACTGCATTGAACAGGAACAACTAATTATATTGGGATTATATCAGGAACCTGTTTTTGAAATATGTAAAACTCCCTACTTACTGTATATATGTGTGTTTTTATATATTTGTCTTTATTAACTGTCACGGTGGCGGGGAGCGGGAAGTATGTCATTGCCGAGCCAGAGATTCCTGAAGTACTTTTATTCAACTGAAACATGAAACCAGACACGAAACTGGAATACATCAGAAACAAAACCACCCATAACCCAGGGCTTGACCTATTAAATGAACCGCGCTCTGTTCTGACTCATTGAGGCTTAAGTAGTCAGCCTCAATGTAGCACACCTGTGCCTCATGAGCTCAGGTGTGCTCAGTCAGAACAGAGCGCCCTCTACCGTGAACAAAAGCAACAAAACCCTCCAAACCCTGACATCAACCCCCCTCTCAAGGGCGCAAAACCGGGGGCGCTTCTCCAGTGCCGTAACCTGGAGGGGAGACAAGCTGGAACAGAAAACAAAGCCCCTTTAATGGGGTACCTGGTCAGGTCCATATTCTCAAATTAACGAACAAAAATACAGGAAGCCAGCTGTTGGCTGAGCCTTGTCAGCAACTCCCTCTGTTGTTTGATCTGATCATCTCGTTGGTGAATGTCTGTGAGAAGTGCACTGTGCTTCATATAGGCCTGTCTGAGTCTTTCTGACTCAGCCCTTAAGTTCTCCTGGGTAGTGTTCAAGCTTTCGGTTAGCCAAACTTTCTGTTCACTGAGATCCTTTCTCACGCTCTAGGTACCCGGCCTGCTTTTCCTGAAGTTCCCCATTTACTTTAACTATTTCCTCCTGAAGGGAATGTACCGTAAACTGGTTGCTCACCTGTAGCTGGTGATTCATGGCCTGAAGAGAGACATTATTGTCTTCCAATTTCTTACATTTTGCATACAAGGCGTGCAGATCCTGATTCCGTGTACGAATTCCCTGATCCTTGGCGAGGAGCTCAGCCTCCATTTCCTGGAGCTGCTCGACAAAAACATTTTTGGTCTGTCTTTAAGCACCCAGAATAGACCTGGAACCTGGAACGGCTCGTCTGTTGCGCTCTGCCTGGCAGACGGGTTAGTGGAGCTGTGTTTGGGCACCACGCAGGGTGCTTGTCTCCTGCTTTTCACGCCACGAGCAGCTTTCTTTGCCATCATTTTCTTACTTTGTTTCCCGTAGGACGAGTTATTCGCCATTTTCTCGCAGTGTTTCACGTAGGGCGGGGTATCCACCATTTTTTCACTGCGATTGGTGCACGGCGCTGTCTCCGCTGGCGGGCCGCCGTGAATGGTGCACGGCGCTGTCTCCGCTGGAGGACCGCCGTGATTGGTGCAGGAAGCGGGTTCCACCAGTGGTGGTCACGCTCTGTACTCCTCCCCTCCACTTGCGACGCCCCAGCTACCACAATGGCAGCACTGCTCTGAGGTCCTCAGCCATGACTCCCAGTGCCTGCTCGTGCTCCTCACACCACTTTTCAAGGCCCGTGATGTCCCGATTTTGGGGGTTCATTACTGTCAGGGTGGCGGGGAGCAGGAAGGACGTCATTGCCGAGCCAGAGATTCCTGAAGTACTTTTATTCAACCGAAACATGAAACCAGACACGAAACTGGAATACATCAGAAACAAAACCACCCGTAACACAGGGCTTGACCTATTAAAACAAAAAACAAAAGCAACATAACCCTCCAAACCCTGACATTAACATTAGTTTTTTTTCTGAGTAAATTAATATTTTCTGCCAAAATGAACAGCTTTTATGTCCATTTTTCTCAGGGACCTAGATCTTTTGCAAACATATACATTTTTCTTCCCTTTTAGGTGGAAAGACTGGGGGCGCTCATGTATCATTTTCAGCTGGTTTGAGCCTCTTACCATTTTCTGAGAAGACTGGCATCATCCGTTTCAACCAAGTGCTGTTGAATGACGGAGGACACTATGACCAGCATACAGGTTCTCACACTTTGTATTGTGCACAAATATTGTTTTCAAACTGTTTTTAAATGTGAATATAGACTGAAACAAGTGTGCAGCTACAGCTGAGGAGTGAACTTGCTCTGTCTTTGTATTGCAGGTATATTTACTGTGCCTGTTGATGGACGGTACCTGTTGAGCACTGTATTAACAGCACAAAAGGGGGCGCGAGTGGAGGCAGTTCTCTCTGTTGCCAATCGCAGCATCCAGAAGCTTGACACATCTGGATCAGGGGGATTGGCCTCTGCAGAGTGTCTCTGTGGAAGCTCTGCCTCTGCCAGCCTTGTCCTTGACCTTAAACAAGGTCAAAGGGTAGGGGTGGTAATGTCTTCTGGAACACTAGCAATTTCAGCATCTACTGAGGTTCTTTCAACATTTAGTGGAGTTCTGCTTTACCCGCTAACAACTAAGAGATAACCTACAGCCAATGAAAGACCTCAGGGTTGTCTGGCTCGTTTCCAGTGCCATATCATTGCACAGTGTAGTGATGTCTGTGCTATAATAGCACAACTGTACTATCTTATATACATCTTATATACAGGTCAACCACTTAAGCTCTTAAAGTTTGTATTTGGGTCCACCTCTCACTAATTAGCATGCCCATTAGTTTGTTGCTGTAAATAAAGTAACACTTTGAATGTTACATATATAATGACTTCAGAACACATTCATAAGCATTAAATGAATCTCATAAACAGGATAAAATGAATGTCTGACAGTCCCATTAGTCTACACAGTATTATTTGATTTGTTTCACAAACATTGGATGTTAGAATGCTGGTAAGATGTTCAGGAATACTTGTGTGCTGGTTTTGAAATCTAGTTTAGTTGTGTGTTATGAAGTTTACACTGCCTGGCCAAAAAGTCACAATTTGCAATTAAATAAGCAAATACTTTCAAGCCTTTGAGTGGATAATTACTCCAGTGATTAATATGTTTCATCTGGCAACAATTCTTTTAACCCCCAACTGATGCAGTGTGCTGCTTCACATTGCTTATGTTCTAGAAGGATCAGATAAATTGCCTTTATCAAGCAAAGAAAACAACTGAGGAGATTGCCGAAATTACTGAAATGGGGTTACAAGCTGCTGAAAGTTTCAAAAACTCGAATCATAGATCCTGAACCGCAATAACAATCCCATGCCTTCTCTTAGTAATTATAATGCTAGTAATAATGCAGATAACAATAATAACAAAGGCTCACTTATTAGAATCCATAGGTTTTATGTGAATAGTGCATTACACAACAGGTCTGTAAATAGCAAACTGGCCTCATTTTCAGATGACATTCTTTATTGATTCATTCATATCTTTATTGTTCATTGAGATTCAAGTTTTCCCAAAGAATGTATAAAAAGGTTTCAGAGTTAAAACTAAATTTTATTTATATAAAATGAAACATGCAGTCGGTCTGTGTGTCTGAAGGTGGGATGGGGGTTGTTCTGAAAACCCCTGAAATGCTATTTTTTTTCTTATAGTTTTTAAACTGAAATAGTCATTTAAATATTATAAAAAAATTTTTTTAATCAGTTTTTTTCTTGTCTGTGTGAAAGCTTTACAAAACTTTACAAAAACTGTAAACAGTAAATATCTGTACTGCAAAAAGCTGCCGCAGAATGCTATTTGTTTGGTCACTAGGTTACTTATGCCATGGTTTTATTATTTTGATGGAAATGGAATATCACCAAATGATACACATCAGACTTCGGCAGTTCCAAATGTCTTATGAATATTAGAGTTATTTCATTTGTAATGTGTGCAGCAAATTATGATATGTGGTGTTATTTAAAAAAAGTAGCACGTCCAATGTTTAACGCAACTGTCTGAAATCGCAGCATAGGACAGGAAATGCAGTCTCAATAAATACACATTGATGTCTTTGTTTACAATCCTTGAGCATTTAATTTTAAACCTACATTCTAGAGATCACATCTGAACAGTCACATTTATAAGTACAAATAAGAGCGTGTTTACTTCATGAAGCTGTGCAATTCATTAACTTGGGCGGTGCATCAGAAATATTCAGTATTGTGCAAAAGTTTTAGGCAGGTGTGAAAAAATGCTGTAAACAAAGAATGCTTTCAGAAATGGAAGTGTTCATCATTTATTTTCATCAATCAACAAAATGCAGTGAATGAACAAAAGAGAAATCTAAATCAAATCAATATTTGGTGTGACCACCCTTTGCCTTCAGAACAGCATCAATTCTTCTAGGTACACTTGCTCACAGTTCTTGAAGGAACTCGGCTGGTAGGTTGTTCCAAACATCTTGGAGAACTAACCACAGATCTTCTGTGGATGTAGCTTCCTCACATCCTTCTGTCTCTTCATGTAATCCAGACACACTGGATTATGTTGAGATCAGGGCTCTGTGGGGGCCAGAAGAACTGATGCTGGTTTGAAGGCAAAAGGTAGTAACACCAAATATTGATCTGATTTAGATTTTTCTTTTGTTCGCTCACTCTGCATTTTTTAAATTGATCAAAATAAACATCATTATTTCTATTTCTGAAAGCATTCTTTGTTTACAGCATTTTTTCCACACCTGTCTAAAACTTTTGCACAGTACTGTAGGTAGGGGATGTTCTTAGTAGAAATCAATTATTAGGTCAGAATTCTTTTTCTATACATTCAACATGTATTCAGGCAGCTTCACTGAGGTTCAAGTGTTTAGTGAGGCTTTAGAAGCAGCATTTATTCCACTGGGCTAAATACATAGAGATTAAATTAAGGCTTTCAAGCGCTGTGCAGTCCACTAAACAGCAGCTTTATTCTAAATAAATACAGAGGAACAAATTCATTTTCTACTAATACTGAAAAATACAATAACGATGGTCAGTTCCAGCCTGACCAATCACATTACTTTGTTTTTGGTCTTTTTAGAGTAGAAGGATCTCTTCCAGAGAGACAGCAGCTACTGGCTCCCTCCAGTAGCAGAAGGAACTGAATTCTGGGTAAACAAAAGCAGCATTTTTTTCTTTGTCAACCCAAGGAAAAACGTGATCCACCAACTCATGTAGGCGACTATACCTGCAATACATACATAGAGTTTTAATAGCTGACCGGGTATGAAATCATTATGCTGCAAAATACACTCAATAGCAACTATTTTTCATGTGGTGTCTGCCAAATGATTCTTTTTAAGAAAATGTAAAACACACACACACACACACACACACACACACCAGCAACTGTTATGAAAGAGGAGTGACAAACTTTAGCCTGCATTAAGAACCATAAAACTAAAGAGGTAAATTATTCATTAATAAAAAGCTGATTTTACTGCTGATTAAACATCATCTGCCTACAAACAGTATTACAGAAGCACTTTTTTCCATTTGTTATTTGCTTTATTTATTTCTCCCACATGGCTCTGTATAATATTACATAGAATGAGTTTCCCGTACAGTCTTTCAACCAAACAATCTGTGAACTTACGATAGTAATAAACTTACGATGTCTTATTGCTTCTGGTCAGCTCCTGAATGACCTCCCCCTTTGGGTTTACGGTGAATATGTGACATGCTGGAACATGCACTTGCTTATAGGCAAATACATCCTGAAAGCACACACACAGCTGAACTGACTTCAGTAGTTCTCAAATTGTTTACACAAAAGGAAGTTCAGGAAAACATTACTACTGACAAAGACTAGAATACAGCTGTACCTTTGAATGTATATACCAAGCTGAAAAAACAATGAAGGAATACAGTCAGCTCTGGATCCACTAACGTTTTATGTTTTGTACATGATAATGTAGAACACGTCAGTGTTTTGTATCATGGCCTTCTGTGTGCTACTGTTTTCTTTCACTTTATAAGTGAAGGTTCCCATTATTGGCAGATGCGCTTTGATTTATCCTGAGTCTGCAAGTACATTATCGGCACTGTTAAGGTTCAGTTTAAATACATAATGTGATATGAGTGATTTATAATTCTATTTTCTGGCTCAGAAAGGTAGTTTTGCAACAAACCAAATAAGAAAACATACTTTTTCTCATTTATTTCTCAATTATTATTCAATATATATTATTCCTATTATTCCCAATTCACTAGTTTCACAGCAAAATGACTTTGGTCGTCTAGCTGGATACATAGGCTTGTGGTCATGAGTAGGGCAAGAATTAATCATTTTAAAAGAGAAAAAGAGACAAAAGTCTGCCATTTTAATGATCTCTTCCACATTCTCCAATACTGCCAAGTTCAAACCGGAGCAGATAAATATGAATATTATTTTCCCTTTTGAAATAAGAAATCAGATTTAAATCTGATCAAATTTATTGATTGAAATATTGATACAAAATTGCAAATATATATTTTCCTAAAATTGTTCAACCCTACCGATAAGTATATTACTGCAGAAATGGCCATTTTAAGCTTTTTTTTTTTTTTTTGGTTCATCCAGGTAATCAAAAATATACTCTGGCTTTACTGCTTTGTAGGAGCCTAGAAACTGGGGTTGCATTGGTGCATCACATAAAATCAATCTAAATGTAATGATTCAAGACCATCAATTTTGGAATATTACAATTTATTATTATAGTATATTAAATATATATTCGCCATACATATTGTCTTGATTTTGGGCTTTTTATTTTAATTTTCTATTTAAAAAATTGACAAATATTTTCTTTTCACCTGGTTAAGGGAATGGCAAACCTTTCAATGAGAAGAAAAAAGGTTTGGATTTATATGCTTACATTGCTGCGGTTTCCAAAGGCAGCATAGAAAGGCTGAGAGTTTTGAGGGAAAAGATTCTTGATGTCTGTTAAGCATTCAATCTTGAACTTCTCTGGCTTCTTCTCAATCACTTCCCTGCAAGAAAGTGTGATGAGGCTTAAAAAGCTTTTTAAATCTTTTTTTTTTTTGCAGATTTAAAAAGCTGCACAGTGTTTTTTCCTTTATTGTTACCTATATTTAACTACAAAACCCCCTCAAAATTATGAGCTTACATATTAGTTGTTAAGTAGTAGTTCAACAGTAAATCAAACATGAAGATTAAGCAAAACAGATTATTAAGAATGCATTCTTAAGGACTGAACTGCATGTGTGTTTGTGTACCTGTGGAAAGCTGAAAACAGGCTACTAGGTGACAGCATTAGGGGTCCTCGTGGTAAAATGGTTCCTCTGTCATTGACCCAGTGTAAGTATCCTCGAGTCATTCTAGCCATGCCAATTGCACGTGCTGAGCAGTACAAAAACTTGTAGCCATTCCTGTAAATGAACACATAACCATAGGCACACACACAGAAGTTAGAGTAGCACTGTTCTACACGTACTTACCATATAAACACAGTTATTACTGTGCAATATTGCCTAGCACCTTTAATGCCGCTAAAGACATTAGGGTGTGTGGATGTGTTACTGGACCATTTCTATCATTCGTTTGTGCCTTCATGTCTTACTCGTGTATGGTGTGGTAGAGTTTCGCGATTCCCTGATGTGTCCAGTCTTTTCCAAGCTGTGGCAAAAACTGTCCTAAAACATCAGACCTAAGAAAGAGATTGACAATGAGCTTGCAGGTTCTTGTAAATTTCTACATTTTCTACATTTTGCAAAAATGTGTCCTATAAAATCAGCGTTTTCATAGGCAAAAAAAATCAATAACCCAAATAAATTACACAAAAACGTAACAGCATTTTATTTATAAAGAAAAAAGTACCGACATTACATGAGTGAGAGGTGAAAGTAGGTGAAATTTAAAGGTTAAACTAGAGTCAGTTGTTCTTCGTCAATGGTATGATATTCAGGTGTGTTTGTAAAAGTGAATCATGGCACAAACAAGGTAGGTTGATGAGCACCTCAGAAAAAGAGCTGCTGATGCTCATCAGACTGGAAAAGATTTCACCAAGCAACATTTAGACAGACTGCCTTCAAATGGAGAAAATTCATGAGCCCTGTTTGCCCTCCCAAGATACCAGCAAAGATCACCTTGAGAGAAAGTTTTAATAGTCACTTAGAACACACAGTAACCCAGGTTACCTGCTAAGCAGCAAATGTCTCTCATATCAGTTAATGTTAATGATCATTAGTCCACCAGGAGCACAGAACATTAACAGGGTGTTGAAAGGAGAAAGTCATTGCCCTCCAGAAATAACATTACTGCTCATCTACTCTTTGCTAAAGATCACGTCAAGCCTGAAGGCTGTTGGAAGAATGTTTTGTGGAAAGATGAGACCAAAATAGAACATTTGGCATTATGTTTGGGGAAGGGCAGACACTGCATCTGATCTGTGATATATGGTGGTAGTTTCATGGTTTGGGTTGGTTTTGGTGCATCTTGGAGAGGAAGGCTTACCTTCAGATAATAATGAATAATGAATTCTAAAATGTCCAAGCAAATATTATCAGTGGATTCTGTCCAAGGATTGAATTTCAAGAGAATGTGTTAAAATCTGGAACAGAAATGTTTTGGAAGAACATGAAGCCAGTGGTCCATATGAGGAAATCCACCAACATCATAGAGTTGAAGCTGTTCTATACAGCGGTATGGGCTAAATTACTCTCAGTCTACGTAAGGCACTGATCAGCAATTACAAAAACCTTTAGTAGCAGGTTTTGCTGAAAAAAGAGATCACACCAGTCACTGAAATAAAAAAATTCACGTACATTTGCAACATCATAAGATTCATAATACTGGATCATTAATAAGCAAATGAGTATATATATTTTTTGTCTAATTGTCTCATTTGTCTAATTGGGTTCTCTTTATCCATTCACAAACTTCTCCACAGTATAAGCTGGCTGGAAAGTATGGATAACATTTCTTTTTTGCATTATTTATGATTCTGGCAAACTGTGGTAATACTCTCGCATAAATACCGCCAGTCAAAAATACGTCATCCAAACCATTTGCATACATTTTCTTAACAAAACATGCCTCAAGCCCCTCTAGCTTTCTAATTTTGCTGTCTGAAGCATGTAGTGACATTTTGGTCGGCCTTAAATATAGATAAGTCTTTGCTATCTTAATATAAAGCAGAATGTTAGTGTCTCAGCTCCAAACTAAAGAAGCTAAACTCAGACTTGCAAGTCTTGGCTAATTAAATACACATGGGATAACTGGAATGTCTACACTAGATTTTTTGCCAACCATTCCTTTAAAATAAAAGTTCTAAATAATGTAAAAGTTCTACTAAAGTTTTGATGTCTGATTCTGGAATCATCTGGGAATCTTTTTAAGTATTCATGTCAATGTGTTGCCTGTAACGGTACTGTCTGGAGCATGAGAATCTATGGGAGAGCTGGACATAAATATGTCACATACTGTTTTTGCAGTATTAGTGGAACAGTTGCGTACTTGGTAATGGTGCCATCAATGTCAGAGATGACAATCTTGTCATTCCAATGCCACAGATAGATGGTTCCCTCACAGCGGCATGTGCCCTGGTACTGGGTGGTGATGCTGAACACCACATCATTAGGCCCTTCCTTCAAGCCTAGACTGGCCTTTAACACACATAAACATACACAATTCAGCCACATCATTCAGCCACTTTCTAAAGCACTTTACACTTTCCATATAAAAAGCATGTCTTACAATCTGGTCAGACGAAAGCCGTAACGATTTCTTGAAGGTTTGTGTGTGAGTGTGTCCATCTGATTGCATGCGCTCAGAGATGGCAGCTGTGTTCAGCTCCTTACAGTCTTCATCTGTGGAAGAGTCTGCTGCCACCTGCCTGAACATAAAATAAATGACACAAATATTTACACCACAGTTCTATTTTTAGTAACCAGTAGTCTGATATATCAATGAAGGATATACATTATGTGTGTATTATTTCTGTACATTTTTATATTTAATGTTTTTACTTCGTTTACTTCATTCAAGTGAAATATTAATTATTCACCAGTAGTTATTTTTGTAGTTACCAAAAATCATTACAAAAATATTTACCTAAAACATGTTCATTTTGTCAGAATAAAATATCTTCACTATAATAGTGTCACATCAGTGTTATATGTCCATGGAAGATGATACTCTGTGAAAAGGTAACTACATAGAATCACTTCATGGTTGTTTTTTATGCATCATGTAGTTTTAGGTGCTTACCGTGAAACAGGGCTTTCATGGTATTGGGACGGGACCTGGCTGACAAGGTCTTGGGTGTCCTCCTTAGACTCTGATGGCTGGAAACAGTTTGAAAAATCAGCATCCCTGTATCATGTGTACGTGTGTGTGTGTGTGTGTGTGTGTGTGTGTTTGTGTAAAGATGTGTAAAAAAACCTGTTGTACGCTGCTTTTCCTCCAGAACCACCAACGATTGGTCTTTTTTGGCATTTTCTCTTTCACCCAGGCATCTTCTGCTGCCTGAATTAGACCCAAAAACATACCAATCTGTGCCTATATCATGTAATAACACACTTTTTGATGAATGAAAACCTCAAAATCTCTACTGTAATAAACAAAGAAAGTCAAACCTTGGGCAGATTCTTCTGAAAAGCTTGCATACTGAGAATCAGTGGCGCTGCCAGGGTCCAGTTATAATATCTGGAATATAAAAGGCCTCTGTTAGTACACCTTTGGAGGAACTTGTAAAAGCATGAATTTAAGCAGCAATGAGTGTCACTGACCTGTTGTCAATTCTCACAACCAGGTTTGGGTTGTCGATGATGCCAGGGTTATTCGCAAACTGCTGATAGGTGACAATATGTTCCAAAAACTTCTCTGTAACGATTTACACAGTTTATTCATCACTATAGCAGTTTATCAGCAGATAACAATCATGGGAACTATACCACACTTTATTGCAATATATAAACATTACATTAATAACACATAATAATATAATTATGTGTGTTATTTATAGAATTTTGTTATTTTGAGGGAAATGGTCATTAGCACTGCATGGCAAAAAGCATGTATCTTCATCACTGATCTTAAGCAACTTTTTCTATTTGTTCACCTAGAAAAAACTAGGAAAAAAAAAAACTAATGGTGGATATTCAATGATAAACTGCAAGATGACACAGTTTCCTAAGTTAGTTTGACTGTAGGGTGGCATTCATAGGCCTAAATTAAGTCTTTTTTGACAATTGACTTAGTGTGACTCCACATAGTGTCTAAGCATCCAGTTTTATTACACTTCAGATGTCATTTAGTCTCATGAACGCCATCCTATTGGAAAGTAAAGTGAAAGTGAGCATCTGTCTTTGTGAAACAGCACAGCACTCAGTGAAACACAAATGCATTCTCTGCATTTAACCCAGTGCATGAAGGGCCTGCTATATCAGCACCCGGGGTGCAGTGATGGGAACGGTACCTTGCTCATGGCAACCTACTGATCTGGAATATGAACCCATGACCTTTCAATCCTGGGCCCTAGTCCCTAATCACTAGGCCATCGCTGCTATAAACTGTTAGGTGTAATTTTTAAATGATCAGAGACATAGAATGAAAGCACTAGACTAACAGGAACTAGAATAACAAATCAAAAAGTTGATCTGCATTTTGTAGCTACTCTAGCCTTAAAAACAGCTTCTGCTTGGTAATCATTTTCTAAAGTTTGTAAAATCTACCAAACTTTCTTCACTTCCATCTATAGGTCATCCACAATGGATGGGTTTCCCCATTTACCTTAATGGCTTTTAAATCATACCTGAAATCAACTTAGGCCAGAGGATCGTTTGCACGGAATTTGCATGTTCTCTTTCTTTCAGGTGAATTTGAAATGCTAAACTGCCTATGTGTGTTAGTGAGTTTTTCTGTGTGTGTGTGTGTGTGTGTGCCCTGTGAACTGGTGACCTGACTAGTTTCTCCAACGTTCTCACTATGAGCAATAATATAGGTCCCAGCACCCAATGATCATAGTCAGGATACATGTTAATGGAAAACTTAATGAACTGTGCAACATCTCACATTGTCTCAAGTATATGTCATTTTTACTACCAGTGTATTATGCAGGCACATGCATGCGTATGATCATTGCAGACAGAGGTAAAATTGCATCAGCAGATGAGGATATTATTCAATCATACTCAATAAAAGGAAAAACTGAGATTTCATCAAAAATAACTCTAAATGACTGGACTATAAGATTTAAACACAAAGTAGCATACTTGTTCTGTGAAACATTTTGTACATTTGGGTTCAATGAGTTTTATATGTATATGTTTACCTTTGTTGACCTGGGCATTGTCTCCAAGGCCTCCACACAGTGACAGTGACACAGCTGGCAGGTCCGCAGCTGAATCAGAGAGACATTCTGTTCCACTGTCTGCAGCAGCACTACCAACAGACTGAGGAGACTGAGAACCTGAACACACACATACTTCCTCACACTGGCCTACAGTCTCACTAAACACACACATACATAAAGCAATTTATAAGTACAATATAAACGCAAAAAAACTGGTTGTTCAACCCAAAAAGTAACCATAAAATAAAATAAATCATCATGTAAAACTGGTTATTTTTTAGGTTGAACAACCAGTTTTACATGATGATTTATTTTATGTAGTTATTCATAAAACAAATGATTTGCTGAAGTGCGTGTGTACCTTTTGGGGAAGTATCGAGCAGCAACATGGGGCTCTAAAGCACTGAGATCCTCCAGGTAAATATCCTCTGGACCCTGATGCTGACTCCTCTTCCTCACACCTTCATCACACAAATCAGTTTCATGTACATGCAAACAAACACACTCACTGTGAATTTTCAATTAATTCCACTTTAGTCTTCTTTACATTTTTTGTGCAAATATTTAGCAAATGTCTTCACAAGGCCATTCAGTAATTTACATTTACATTTTTTATCGAAGGACGTTTTTCAGTACTTAAAAAGGGAGATCACTGAAGTAGCATCTCTAATAAGTTGAGCTCATTTGATTAGTGATTTAATCATGAACATTAGCACAATTATTTATCTAATCAATACAATCATCTCAGATTACTTATAGTTACAGATCTATTACATGTTTTTTCCCCTTATTTACCTCTCCTTTTAGAAGATATGTCTGGTTTGGAGGACCGACCCCCAGGAGAGATTTGACTGACGTCCTGCATCAGACAAGCAGCAGTCTGGGGCAGCCTGGGCTCTCCCACAGAACCAGTCGAGTCAGGACTTGATGAGGAGGTATTTATGATGTGGGCTTTGGTTTTATGTTTGTGTAGTTCTGCTTTTCTTTCATGATGAAATTTGGAAATATAAGACTCAGAAATGCTTTCTTGCGTTTTCTCGAATGGATGAAGGTCACAATCAAGCATATCTGTGTGAGCTCCTGATCTTTGTTGATGCTGCTGGAATGTAGCTTCCACGTGGCTTATATTTGGATCTGGCTTTGAAGTGTTACAATCAGCTTGCTGAGTCTGAATTTCTGATTTGGCAGTGTAAGGCTGAGGTTGTGTAGGAGTTCGAGCTTGTGGTTTGACAATGACTGGCTGAACCGCTGCTTCATCTTGTTTTGTTCCAGTTGCCGTGGTGCCCATGCTGTTGATGACTCGAAAGTGAGTACTTTCTGATGGTGTAATGCTGATCATCTTCAAAGGTTCCATGTACTCTCTACGGCTGACCTGCAAGTATTTTTCAAAAAACATGAGATAATAAATAAAATAATAATGAAAAATACTTTCATAGTAAATAGGAATATTAAAAAAATAATTCTTCTTGAGAACTGGTAATAAAGTTGGCAGGATACCAAATGATACTTTGCCAATCTACAGATGCAAATGTCCAGTGGCAAGCATGTCTTGGTTATCCTCATTGAATTTAAGGGTAAATGTGTTAATGTAATTCTTTTTCAACCCAAAATGCATTAAGTATAGATAGATACCCATAGATGCATAGAAGGACAAGCAAAATGGATATGAGTTCTTACCACATTATCTCAACCAAAGCAATGCAAACTCTCATTGCAGTTGTTAAGACATACAGCTGACTTCATTTCCCTAAACTGCATTATAAAGTCATCTATTTAAAAAAGTGAAAGTGACTATTCTTGTCATTGTGAAACACAGCACAGCACAACACAACAAAATTCAACCACTGCGTTTTACCCATACACACACACGCAGCAGGGGGCAGCTATTGAAAGTGCCTGGGGAACAGTGACAGAGACAATACCTTGCTCAAGTGTACATCAGGGCAACCTACTGGTGAGGGAATAGAACCCACAATCTTCCGATCTGGGGGCAACTCCCTAACCACTAGGCCACCGCTGCCCCATTATTATATCGTTACTATCAAGCCTGCTTACACCCAGTGAGCTCATGTTGTGTCATATAGAATTGTGATCTACTGAAAAACGTCACATGTAAAATGTGTCTTGACATAAAATGGTTAAAAGCACTTTCTGATGAAGTATAAATATGTTCAATGAGCTCATACCTTGCTGGCCTCTGGCAGTTCTCCCCATGACCACTGCATGTGGGAGTGATCTATCATGGTGCTTTCTGAAGACCTCACTGCTAGTTCGGAGTCACTCTTAGGAGAGCTATGAACTGGCACACTCCTAAAGAAAAAACAGTAAATATGCTTGTATGTGGTATTTGTATCTCTGCATCTGGACTGACGTAAAGCCATAATTATGCATCAGTTCTGTACTTTGACTACACCATATATAGCTTGACGCATACGGAAATACCGATCAAGGTGAGGATAAGGATATGTGAGCACCTGTCTGTGGACCAATCTCCATCAGAGAGCGGATAACTATCTAAGAGGCGGTGTGGAAGGTCCTGTCTGAAGTCAGCTGAATCTTTTACTGAAGAAAATGACACAGATGCCCTGAAAACACACATTGTAGCACAATGAATTACATTTGCATTTGATAGACATTCTGTATTGATGTGATTGACTCGGCACCTCTGAAGTTTCTCAATTGTTTTGAGATGAACAAGTGAGAAACTTTCAAAAGATATATTTTTCTCTCAGCATAACAAGACTACACACAATCACTTTTTTTATCAAATTAAAAAATTACATAAAATCTCTCCTCATCTATTCACAAATACAAATGATACTGATTGAAAGTAAAATATTTGCCTATTTGACAGAATGTCTCCGCTTGTTTAAATACAAAAAAAATGATTGTTTAAATACAAGCAAAAATTATTGTAATCAATACTGAGTGAAATAACAGTAACCGCCTCTCAAAATACATCGATGAAATTAAAAGGGAGTAAGTTAATTACTGATTTGCTGCAGATAAGCTTTGTTCTTCTTTCTTCTGTTCAGTAGTCTTGTATTTTCTCCTTCTTCTTTTCTTCTTTTTCATCACTCCATTCCCTCCTTCCTCCATTACTCCACTCTCCTGGCATGGTTCAGATATGCGTGATTCACAGCCCCAGAACACAGGCTCTTCAGTTGGGATTGGCGAGGTGACCAGATGTGCAGGGATCATTTCCTGTAGTTACCAAAATTGATCAGGGATTTGAAGTGCATGGAGTTAAACTTTCCAATAGGAAGGCTCCTCCAGAATGATTACTAAGCTGCTGGTTAAGTCACTTATATGTTTTAGCTTATTACTTCATGGGCTCTTAAAATTTGTAAGTGTCGATTAATAATATGATATAAAGAACATGGAGCGTTACGCAACACCCTGTACCACAGTTTAATACCTAAATTTGCGAATATGGTTACACAGCCA
The DNA here is from genome assembly GCA_017165825.1 of Hepsetus odoe. Taxonomy (NCBI): domain Eukaryota; kingdom Metazoa; phylum Chordata; class Actinopteri; order Characiformes; family Hepsetidae; genus Hepsetus; species Hepsetus odoe. The sequence continues at coordinate 106,992 of JABMDN010000090.1, forward strand.
TACAAATTACAGATTGTATTGTCTCATTATAATCTAGAATTAAATAAGGTAACCATACTAAATAGCCAATATAATAAAAAAAATTGAATTAAATATAAAAATAAAATGTCTATATTGTGTTTCTAAGTATATAGTTCATATAAGTTGCTTTTTCATCATGTGTTTCAGAAATAATCATAATAAATAATACTTCAGAATTGTACTTTAATAGTACAACTGGATCAAATCATGACACAGTTTCAGAATAATGTGGTGAACTGTTGCCTTTAAAATCAATCCAGTTAAATAATCCATTCCATTATCCATTATCTGCCGCTTGTCCCAAACGGGGTCGCGGGGGGGTGCTGGCGTCCAACCCAGCGCACACAGGGCGAGGACGGGGGACGCACCCTGGACAGGTCGCCAGCCCATCGCAGCAGTTAAATAATGAAGTTCTTAAATATTTTGAGAAACCTCAGTCTCTGTAAATGAACTTACATTGGCCTGCTGAGTCTCCTGGACAAAGAATGCCTCTCCATTGTCCCCCAGCTTCATGTGCAGATCAACAGGTGAACCATTCACCTCTATGTCAATCTGTAGAGAGAAGAACATAATATTTCCTTAGAGAATTGCTGATTAGAAAATGAATCCCTGTGTCGTGAGTGTATTTCATCTTTATGTGTGTCATGTACCATAGCTGTAATACATAGGTGACCCTCTTCAGAACAATTACTACACTATACGCACACAGAAACAGTTAAATGTGGTTACATAAACATGCCTAATGATCTAAAGGACCATCTACTTTAACAAAATGAACTAAATACACCATGCAGGCAGAGACAAGGACATGTCTACAATTTCATGCTTTATTTTTTTGCAAGAGCACATTTAAATTAAGTTTTAAAGTCTTATTTAGAGGTTTTACTCCCTAAACCACATATACAATACTGTGTAAAAGTTTTAAGCAGGTGTGAAAAAATGCTGTAAACAAAGAATGCTTTCAGAAATGGAAGTGTTAATCATTTATTTTCATCAATCAACAAAATGCAGTGAATGAACAAAAGAGAATCTAAATCAAATCAATATTTGGTGTGACCACCCTTTGCCTTCAAAACAGCATCAGTTCTTCTAGGTACACTTGCACACAGTTTTTGAAGGAACTCGGCTGGTAGGTTGTTCCACACATGACTGTGTTTCAACCTACGTGTGACATTGATGATCATCAGCACCTGTTTGGTAAAACTGGTTGATCATACACCGAATATAATCCTACAGAATCCCTGACTTTGTGCAAGTGTACCTAGAAGAACTGATGCTGGTCTGAAGGCAAAAGGTAGTAACACCAAATATTGATTTGATTTAATTTTTCTTTTGTTCGCTCACTTTGCATTTTGTAAATTGATAAAAATTAACAATCGACCTTCAATGTAAAGTGCCTTGGGGCAACTTTGTTGTAAAAGGCGCTATACAAGAATAAATTGAAATTGAAATTGAAAATCATTATTTATATTTCTGAAAGCATTCTTTGTTTACAGCATTTTTTCACACCTGCCGAAAACTTTTGCACAGTACTGTACTTGATCAGCTTATTTAGATATGTTTTGAGCCTGAATATTGCTTCTTTCTTCTGCCACTGGAGTTATTCATTCATTATTATTCATTATTCATTATATCAATCATTACTAGGGTCAAACTGTGTCAAGCTGTTATCACAAACAGATGTGGTTCCCTATACAAATGAAGATATTGATAAGAACAAGGTTTTCAGATGACTTCTACTTCTGTTTTTATCCATGCAACGTATATGTGTCCAGCTGTACTGGTAAGCACCAAGTATCAATTTACAATGGTGACCAATGAGGTATAAAATTTCTCCCCATCAAAGCTCATAACATTCCTAAGCAGTTATTGGCCACATAAGTATGGTATGCACAATTATAGAATGAAAAAAAAGCTTCAGACACTGAGAAATGATTGGCTGATGGATTATAATGAGCTTATAATGGGTATATTGTTTGAACTATTGATTAATGTCGCTAAGAGCTACTTACCACTTTTTCTCTAGAGCGCAGGACACCCAGCTTGCCAAAGCGGACATGAAAAGGTGAACACTGGAAAGATCCATCAGGCTGCTGCACCACAACCACATCAATACAGCCAGAGAGCGTGGCCTGGTTCAGGCCTTTATACAGCTCTCTAACTGTAACCAGCACCTGGCCTGCCAACTGACCCACATAGTTCATGCTGTCCACCTGAGGCAAAGAGGTAGTAAGAGTGAGAGACAAAGAGAAAGAGTGAGAATTTATGACGAAGGGAATGCATACGACACAAACAAAACAAGGCAAACTCCCTGTCATAGTATTTGTTAATGAAATGTTTCCCACCATAACAAGTCCACAAAAAGTTCCTACACAAGCTGCTATCAAGTTTTTAGACATGAAGAACTTAAAATATGTTAGCATGTTCTCACATGCTTTGCATGTTCTCATAGCGTTGTCCCTGATCTCACGTTCTGTTTGGTAGGTCTGTACAACAACCGGTTGATCCCTCTGCCAAAAGATATCTCACACAGTCCAGTTACACTGCTTTATTTATCAAACATATCAGTATAATAACCACTGTTAAAATAGCCCACCCCATTACTAATATCTATCCCGTGAAAAAGACTTTGACTTCATGTATTTCATTGCAAAAACAAATGAATTGGTCTTGGTTTTTAGATACTTTTGAAGGGCACTGTATGCTGAATTTGATATATTTTATTGTACCCTCTAAATCTACTATCCACACTTGGAATAGAAAAGTCTGCCAAACTGTTCTGTTGTACCCACAACAAATTCAGGAAAGTCTGTCCCATTTACTGTAAGCAACACGCTGAAAGCCATCTTAGCAATATCAACAGTTTTAATCATCCTAATCTCTGACTACACTGTGAACTTTATTTCCAAGAAAAAATACTTTCCAGCAGTGACATTATAATGGATTCAATAGACTATTGTTTCTGAAGATAATCCAAAGACCACAGCATTGATAATAAATGCATTTTGACTTCTGTTTCACATTAAGTTGAAAAATAATGACAACATGAGGTTTTAAATATGACAATATCACATCATTTTCATTTACACGATATGCCAATCTGCAATTTGCTTTTCTTTTAAAGCGTGGCCATTTTCACTAACTTAAGCACACCAGATATAATAAAATGACATGTTATAGAGAGGCCCAGGTTTTTTATGTTGCAGTGCTATTTCATGGTGTGTTTTATCTGGTGCAGTTTATTCACAAACATCTGTAAAACTAAACCATTTATGTTTAAACCATCAATATCAATGATGCTGATTTTGGGCATTAATGCTCATCCTAAATGTATTCAATTGCTATGCCCTTACTCCATCACACAAAGAGTTTAAAAGTCAGGCCTCACCAGAGTCCAAGATAATTTCAGTAACGTCTCCAAATCACTCCATTTGTTTGACACGTCCATGATAGCATACCCTTTCAGCATTCTCCTGTCTCTCTAACTCTTCCACTCTTCTATTCCTTATTAAGACTCTCTGCACTGTGCCTTACCCTGGACCTTTGACCACTCAGTGGAAAATACCAGAGAGAGAGAGGGTGAAATAAAACCTTTACATAACAACTTCACCAGTTTAAAATCCTACAAAGCACATTAGTCTAACAAAGCATGTATCTACACTTTTAAACTCCTTCTTTTAAACTTTCATTTTGTACTCCCACTGTCTCATCAGTACTACAGGATGGAGCGCAACATATCCAGCAAATAAGGTTTGCTTTATTTTCATTTACAGCTAATTTATGCATTCCCCTAAATGTGGGTGTAGATGTGGGTGTAGATGTGGGTTTCTAACATTTTTAATTACTTCAATCAGCATAGTTCATATTAAGAGACAATCAACGTTATCACCAAAAGCTGCACATCCGCTTTTATAGCACTAAAGGTTCTGCCATCAAGCAGAAATCAAGTTTTCAACTGAGAAGTGAAGTCAAGGTATCAATCTTTTTTTTTTTATTCGCACAATGAATGTAAACACATTTCTAGCTTTTCATTATATTAAAGAAATCCTCTTTCATCTCCCAAAATCACTTTTAACTCATGACAAACAGTGAAAATCTTAACAATATTTTTATAGATTGGAGGACTGTAAGTGTACCTACTGGCATATAAAACTTAAATAAGGAAAACTAAATTAAATTAAATGTGAAATGGATTTAGAATTCCATTGACAGTGTACTCAGAAAGGCCTGTAACTAATGAACTACAGTCAGGCTGTTAGTGATTGAAAGATACGTCAGCCAATATAACCTTAACAAGTGTCTGTCTCATTTTCCTATGCACTGTACTTTTTGGTCTCTCCTTCAAAGAATGGGGTCTTCCAGATATAGGCCTATGTAATATACAGAAGAGAGAAGGGAACTTTTGATTCTGTAACTCTTAATGTATGCAGCCCATTGGCAATACTTCAGCTCATCATGTCTGAAGAAAAATGAGGTGAGCATAAGAACATTATTCCCACATTTAAGAAAGAAGGTGGCAGCATCATGATATGGGTCTGCGTTTTTCCAAACATTAGGCCTTTCATCAAAAGAAACAAGAATTGAGCTATATACTGGGAGATATGGGAGGAGAGCTACATTTATCTGGCCAAGAAAGGAAAGGAGTGGACATTTCAAAAAGACAGCAAGCCCAAACATGCAGGCCAAATAACTAAAGACTACTTTCTAAAAATGTGAAGTTTGCATGATCTAGATCTCCTGTCTTGAATATGGAGTATTCTGAAATTAAGATTCCAGCAGAAGCTAATTCTTATTTTTTGTAAAAATTAAGATATTGAAAGCCAGTGCTGCCTAAAGCAAATGACTTCTTAGATGTCTCAAAGCTGTAACTGGCAACACCTGTCCTGCAACTACAAGTACAGACAATCATAATTTGCATAATATGAATGCTATAATCAGCTGCACAATTTTGTTTTATTTTAAACATATTTCTTCATGCTTACAAATAGATTTGTTTTGTTTATATTCATAAAGTATGTGTAGAATCGTGTATAAATTAAGCAAACTGAATATATATGCTGAAAGTACAATAATCTTGTCTTTCTCTTTCTCAATCTCATTTCTCATTTCATGCTAGGGAATCTTCTTGTTGGTAAAAAAAAAAAAAATACAATGCTTGTCAAACTGTTTAGCATATTGATTGATTAAATGAAAGAAAATGGAACAAATGTTTTACTGTGGCAGGCTGCAGTGTCTAAAGATACAAGGTGCCTAAATAAAGGCACTGAAAGGCACCAGCCTGATCACCTGCACCTGTTTCTTCATTGCTACATGCCTTAAGTCAGTTGAAATTGTCATTGATTGATCATATGTAGGTAAAAAATTAAATAAAAAAAACAATCCCCTGGTCAGCTACAAAGACTAGATAAAAAAGTGAGAATCAAAAACTGTTCAGAAAGCATAGAGAGCTTTTCATCACCAATACATGAAATGCATGAAAGACCAAAGGAGAACAAAAGGAAATGAAGAATGCTTCAAGACTTTAGCAGCTTGATGTATTTGTGTGTGTGTGTGTGTGTGTGTGTGTGTGTGTGTGTTTGGGTGGGTGTGTAGGTGTGTACATGCTCACGTTCGTGTAGTTCAGCTTTTTCACACATAATAGTTCCTGACACATACAGACACACGGGATAAGGGCTTGACACAGTAACCACATCCTCCCTCTTGCATTCTCCTTCTCACATAAACATACAGGGCTTTAAAAACTCTTTGCCCTCATGCACAGGTACCCTTTATTTCAGATGAATCCAGTCAAGGCCTTTCTAAACATTTGAGGGCACAACTACCTGTACTATACTGGTGACAATTCTGTAACATACCTGTAGTGACACACAATGTTTCAGTTCCCACCTGCATCTTACATTATTAGTCACAACAGATGTTATTTTCTGGGCCTTTCTCAACACAGCACCCAAGGCTGGGTCATGCTGGGGGCTGGTACAGGTGTCAGGCACAGCTGTTTGTGGTCCAGCCCTTTGGTCAGAAAGTGACCTCTGCTACAAGGTCAGAGCATGGCTTATTAGAAGTGGGCATCAAAAGCTGCACCACAGTGTGGAACTGCATGCCTGCAGTGTATTAAGCCCCCCTACTGACTTCCAAATAAAGGGGTCAGGGAAGACATGAGGCCGCAGAGGTGCCTCCTTTAATTGGCTATATGGACACATGACGCTGAACGTCAGGTGAGCCTTACACCTTGTCCTGCCCTTGCTGTTGTTTTCTTGTTGTTCTTGCCACCTTAAGCCAGCTGATCCGAATTAACGTGCAACGCGCCTCCCTATGCTGATCGAGACGAGCCTAAACCTGACGCCTGGCCATCAGCACAACTGAAAGTGTTGCTTCACCTGATCTGTGGACAGCAGACAGGCTGTCTAAAATAAATATCTCTCCGTTTGACAATGAGTGATCAAATAATGTGGGGAATAACTCCAGATGCTGCTTCGGTTCTCTCACCTGACCGTTTCCACCTCGCTGGAGGAGCTGCTCTCTGTCACTCGGCGTCCATCTGCATCAGAAAGATTCTTCTCCTTTACAGATGACACCTGTTCAGGCTGGACCGCTTGTACCGACAGGCTTGCCTCCTCCTTGAGCGGCTTTGGATGAGTAACGGTCAAGCCGCGAACGATTTGGTGCTGCACCTTCGAATGATTCGGAGAATCGGTTCCCATGCTCGAACGACTCGAGTTTTTAAAGCCCCATACACTGAGCATAGGTTTTCTCCCCATCAAAGCTCATGAGCGATGACATTGCTTTCATTTTTGTGTGCACCTGAAACTATAGATATATAAGCTTGATCGCAACCGTAGTATACCTCGAGAATAAATTTCTCATTTATCCAGGTGATTTAAACCCAAAGTCAAGCCTGTTTAACTGGCAAGGAGCCGAGCGGTGTTCCTATTGGACAATCCTCAACTTTAGGAGGGTTTGACATAATGTTATAGAGAATAGAATAGAATAGAGTAATCTTTAATTTTCCCACGAATGGGAAATGTGGGTGTTACAGGGCTCTTTATCAAGGAGACAGAAAGAATATAGAAAGATATACGTAAAGAAAAATAAGAAATATATAAAGAATGAGGAACTTCCATATACAAGAGCTATATATATAATAATAATGTTTCCAACAGTCTTTAAGATGTAGTGCTTGTTAAACACACACACACACACACACATACACACACACACAAACACACACACACACTCACACAGTGGAGATCCAGCGTTTTATGCACGATCTGGAACAAGCTGCCTTTTGATCTTCATCAGGCTCTGTTTCTTTGTATTATTATTATTATTATTATTATTATTATTCACTTTAGGCTTGGGTTATCTGGCGCAAAACTCATAAATCCTGCTTTGTGAACTACCCCCCTCTGGCTCTGGGTAATCGGGGCTGATCTTTGCCCTTTTAATTCAAATTAATCATTGAGTCGAACGTTTGATTCAGCGAATCTAATTCTTTTGAAGAATCGGTTCACTATACTGAACTGAAGTTCTTACCAGTGACGCATGGCTAAGCCTGTAAGCTCATGTGACCAAGAGCACCAGAGCTCAGTGTGAGGAGCCCTAAAGAACACAGCGAGGAACAAACTTAGAGGCGTTTAGGGGTCATGCAGCATTGTGAACGTGGATTATCTGTTTGTGTATTAATGGTCTCTGCTCGTTTGCAGCAATGTTTTCCAACTCCATACCTGCAGAGTACACCTGCACAGTTCCTTGTTTGTCCTGCTAATGCAATGTTTTGATCAAGATATTATGTAGCAAACATTCAAATGTGCAAGACAGCAGTAGTCCATCAACGTCTTATATTCAAAAATGTGTTTCTAAAGAATGGAAAGTAAGGACCTCATTCAGAGTTAAAGATGATGATTTCTACTGTTTTATTGTTTAATTTTGTGGTGCAGTGCTGAGGCCTATCCAAGGTTTCACTGGGTGAAAGGCAGGAAAACACCCATGACAGGTCACCAGTCCATCACTGGGCAGACACACAGACAAACACAAACATCCAGGGGACAACTTAGCATCTCCAATCCACCTGACAGTATATACAATAATATTGATTATTTCATTTATCATATATATTACATACATCCTAAAAAAAAAGCTAAATAAAATCTGAATAAATGCAGCTTCACATAGAAAGAAAAACACACTGTAAACTGTGGACTGGCCTACTCCAGTTTCTGCAGACCCTTCAATCCAATCTAAGGAAATGGAGCGACAAAACCTCAGACTTGTACTCCCAATTTTACTAACTGGAGTAAAATTTGAAGAATAGTACAGTAACAAAGCATAAAATATTAGGATCCAAATATACAAAAATGTTTGCTGGGTGAGTGTAATGATTGTAGACACATACTCACTGTTGGCTGGGGATAATCACAGCAAATACATTGCCCAAGAGTGCACTAAAAGGGAAAGGGGGCAGGTGCCTGTGCAAGTAATATGAATTTATTAATAATATCGGGCATAAAAAGGTACTATAAATATACATCATTTTCAGTTTATCAATAATCCAGGCAAACAGAAGGGGGCGATCTGTTCACACCACTTAAAAGTGGACAGCGAGCTTCAGACTAATGTGAAAGCGAAAGTGAAAGTGACAACCCTCGTCATTGCTAATGACTAAGAGGGACTAGCGACCTGTCCAGTGTGTTCCTACCTTTCTCCATGTGACAGCTGTGATGGGCTCCAGCACCACCCTAATGAGGATAAGAGGCTATGAAAATGAGTGAGTGAGTCAGTGAGTGAGTGAGTGAATCAGTGATTGAGTGAGTGAGTGTAAAGTTTCCTCATGACACACGGACTTTCAACCCTGTCAGTGGAATTGGCAAAAATAGCAAATAAATGATTTAAATATAAATATAACAACAGGACTTATATTAATAAATAAATAAAACAACAAAAGCTTTATTTATTCCTTTTCCCTTTTTGTGTTTCAATGTGGAAATATTTTACAGTCAAACACTTGGCCAGAACTATGAAATTTAACATTAGTGTAAAATAATGATTTATTTCGTTTCTGTATTATGTCATTTACAGCAACAGCACAATATTACAATAAGAGACAGTCAGCTGACATGAAACAGACAAGCTGTCAATCATCAAGATTAGACTCCTCCCTGCACCTGTAAGCGCCATTGTGACGTCACAGATGCGCTCGCTAAAGAAAGCGAATGTTCTGTTTTCATAACAGACTTTCATCAACTGTCGATGGTTTTACCACGTGTTCTCAAAATGGTAAATTAATATTAAGAAAACTCTGCTTTAATATACGATTAGACTATATGTCACTAATATATACTGAAAAGGTATTCTTTAACTTGACCTGTAGTAAAATGTTCTTTTTTCAGTATGGACTTAGTACGAGTTTGAGTGAGAGGAAGCAACGAGAGTACCTGGAGTTTAAGCTCTTCCAGCAGAAAATATGGCTGGAAAAAAAAATGGAAACCTTCCAGAACCTGATGAACTGCGAGCTGAACTGCAGGATGGGGCATTTCAAGACTGAATGGAGGAAAGAAGAGGAGAAAAGGAGGGAGAAGGAAGAAAAGAAAGGACTTGATGGTTTGAGGATTTTGTAGTGTGTTTTTGTACAGCTATATTCTGAGAGAGGGCATGAAGGGATTAAATACCAATTTGTATTTAAATGACATATAATCAAATAATTAAACTGTAAAAAGTTGTGCATTTGGAAGCACTTTGCTGCACACATTGTACCATCCCCATCACTGCTCCTCTGGCGCTTTCAGTAGCTGTCCCCCTGCTACATGTGTTTGTGTGTATGTGTAAAATGCAGAGTTGTAATTTCGTTGTGGTTTGGTGTGTTGTGCCGTGTACTCACAATGACAAGAATGGTCACTTTCATGTTCAGTTTCAAGAGGTAGTAAAATGTATTGTCCTGTGATGTGTCCACTTCAAATGAACAAATGCTTGTTTACATTAATTGACATTTTTCACTGTGCAGGACTCTTCCAGGAGAAAATATGGGTAGATAAGTGTACAGAAACCATCAAGAACCTCATGGGCCCTGAGCTAAACCTCAGGCTGGAACACTTCAGGACAGAATGGAGGAAAGAAGAGGAGATCAAGAGGGAGAAGGAGGACAAGAAAGAATTGGATGGTAAGGATGGCCACTGGTTTTTGTAGTGATTTTTTTTGCAGTTCTGAGAGAGGTATCTTCAAAGCAAAGACGACAGAAAATAAGAGTATTAATGTCAATGTAAATTTAAATGATGTATAATCTAACAATTTATTTGTAGCAACACTGTGTAAAGGATTTCCATTAATCAGATCATACAATTTATTCAATAATTTCAATATACTGTAAATGAAGGCTTTTCAGCCTTTGCATTTGAGCCACCTGCCCTACACATTTTAGTCTTTTTCCTGCTTTCACAGCCACCTTTTGCTCAGTCATGGTCTTTTAATGAGCAGTTTACTTGGATCAGATTTACTAGAAGCAGAGTAACATTCAAATATGCGGGGCAAGTCACCTCAGGACCAGGGTTAAGAAACATTCCCATAAACTACTTGGAAGGGGTGGGAAGATTTACTACCATCTGCCAATGCAAATGGACAAATGTTTATTTACATTAATTTACATTTTACTATTCAGAGTTCATCCAGGAGAAAATACAGCTAGACAAGTACGCCGAAACCATCCAGGACCACATGAGCCGTGAGCTGACCCACAAGATGGAGCTCTTCAAGAAAGAATGGAGGAAAGAGGAGAGAAGGAGGAAGGAGGAGGAAAAGAAAGGATTGGATGGTGAGAAAATTTTGTAGGGGTTTCTATAGAACTGGATTCTGAGAGAGTTATTTCTGAAGCAACAAAGGGAGGAGGAAATGGATATATATGACAGTATTTGTTTATATGTCTTAAATTCTAATAATTTAATTGTTTCAATAATTTCAGTGCAATGCACTATTGATGAGCTTGTTTGTTATTTGTTAGTGGTTCAGATTTACTGGAAGCAAGGAAATACTCCAATGTGCTGATCATCTATTTATTTACTTTTGCTAATGAAACTACTTGCACACACGCCCTATTCCTACTTCTGATTGTCTAACATAACATGATGCTTTGCTGTAGAAATGAAAGAACAGTATTTGAAAGAGAGGGAGATCAAGGAGGAGGAGATGAGGTCAAAAGAAAGAGCTCTGGAGCTGGCACAGGTGGAGGTTAAGGCAATGCTGAGGCAGCTGCATAAGCAGAAAGAGGAGTTACAGACACAGCAAGAAGATTTTGTAAACATGGATAATGTGAGACAACAGATTGAGGCAGAAAAAGGAGAGATAGAAAAAGAGAAAGCAAGCCTGAGAAAGCAACAGGAGAATATGGCAGTGCAGGAAAAAACTCTCTTCTTAGAACTTGCCAAGCAATGGAAAGCAATTGCTTTAGAAAAGGGTGAGGAGATGAGGTGTGATGAACAGAGAAGAGAAATGGAGGAAAAGATACTAGAGGCACAAAAGAATGAAGAGCAAGTTTCCATGGAAATGGAGCAGAAGAAAGAGAGACAGACAATGGTGGAGAAGGAGAGAAAGATTATAGAGAAGAAGACAAGAATGATAGCTAAAGAAATGAAAAGTATCGGAGAAGAGATGATAAAAAATGAAGCAGAAAAAGAGGCCATTGAGAGAGAAAAGGACACAGAGAGAGTGTTGCATATCCACAGAGCAAGGCTGACTGAGGCAGAGCTACAGAGACAGAAGACAAAGTTGGAGAGAGAGGAGAATGAGAGAATGATGGTTATAGATGAAGAATGGAGATCTATTGATGCAGAGAGGATTAGGATTAAGGAGAAGTGGGATGCCATTGAACATGAGAGAAAGTTGGCCAAGAAAGAGATAAGGAGGCAGCGGAGAAAATTTCAAAGAGAGGAGGATGAGAGAAAGAGAAGAGCAGAGGAGGAGATGAAAAGAGAAGATCATTTAGCCATAAATATACTGGGGCAAAAAGAAAAAGCAAAGAACGTGTGTAACAGTCTGGAGAAAGACACTGTTCACTCTTGTCTGATGGAGAAGGAGAGTGAGACTGAAACTCAGGGCCAGGAGAAAGAACAGAGGACAATGACTCTGAAGAGGATGAAAGAAGAGCAGGATTCCAAGTGCTCACTGGATAAAGAGAGAGTGCAGAGTGTCATAGTGAAGAACAGCAAGGAGCAGATGATGGAGAAAACTAAGCAGCCAATGAAAGTTGAGAATGAGATGATGGCTGAAGCGAGAAAGGAGCCGAAGAGTGAAATGCTCCAGGCTGAGACTGAGATGAAGAAAAGAATGATGACAAATGCTCAGAGAGAGGCTGAGGTGGAAAATGCTAATGAAAAAATTAGTGTGGAGACAACAGGAATCTTCAAATGTCTCAAATCTACAAATGAGCCTTTTGAAGTTATTCAGCAAGGACTTTATGTGACAGAGAGAAAGGATTTGCTAACAACAGCAGAAATGGAATTGAGCTCTGAAAGAAAGGACGTGAAGAGGAAGGTGAAAGATAAAAGGAGGTATAGTGATCTTCCAAAGACCCTACATAGACAGAAACCTGAAAACGAATGGAACATGTTTGAGCAGAAAGAGCTCAAACCAACTAATGTGAAATCCAATGAAGCAAAGGCTGCTGCTCCAATTTTCATTTCAAAAACCAAAAAACTGATTCAGTCTGTCTCTTATGAGCAGTTTGACAAAAAAATGGATGAGCTGCTGATGGAAGATTAAGACCCAAAAACTTGCTGTCAACTCTGTCAAATGAGAAGTGTCTCAGTCAACTGGTGGAACTCTCAACCACAGCTACTGCATCCCAAACAATACACTCATACATACACACCCTCCACCCATCCACATATACTCACAATGTAAATATATAAATAAAAATGAGAAATGAAGTGGTGTATTCTTTTATTCTTGTTGTACACTCAAGACCAATGAAGAGTAGTGAACAAATATATTAGAAGAACAGTCTACAAAGTGCCGATTTTCACAAAACCTTTCGGCTAACATTTGTTTGGACACTGATAGTGAAAATTAACCTACTTTGAAATATGTTATCTCTAAACAGAATAAAAGAAATCAAGAGTCATTTGAAGCTTTTTTAACAAGGATATGATTCTACCTAAGCAAGCCCGCCCCCCCCCCCAGGTCTGTCTGAGGATTGTCTTGGATTTTGTATTTACCCAGTTTTCAAAGCAGATGAGAATTTGACTTTCTGGCATGAAGTTCCAAATCACACGATGGTATATGGCCCAGTTTTTCATGATAATGGTTGATGGGACTCACAAGGCCAGTAATATCATTAGACAGCTCAAGACATTTGGAGTGATGGGGAAGATTGAGGGTCATTCTGAACAAGGCAACTCATGCTCTGTTGAAATTCTACCAACTAATTGCTTTGCCTTTAGTGGGGATTGATGATTCCTGTAACCTTAGTCAATGGTCACTCAGTGGTCCAGGTGAGGTTATCGAAGAAATATGAGTATAGTGAATTGACTGTTCTCCATCAATAATTTCATTGATTATGTAAATGCTAAAGAAGCAATGATGACATTGGTGATACACTTTAGTTACATTCACAAAACGTGAAGTCAAATGGTAGTCTTTTACACACCACACTCACGCACATATGAAACTTTGTATGAGTCAGCTTTTTATAATCTTGGCATGACAAGCTTTCATTTTTCTGCTCTGAATCTGACTGACCCTCTATTAATATTCATGTAAATATGCCCCTCCTTCACTCCTCCACTGCTGTCAGCATCTCTGCTGGTGCCTCTGGGATTGGCTCTGCTTCTGTGTCAGGCAGAGTATCTAAGGGCATGGTTTCCAGTACAGGTGTAGCTGGAGGTGTTGCTGTTGACACGGCCTCAAGTGACTCCACCTTTTCAGCAGGTAGTTTCAGAACAACAGAATCTGGGTGACAAAGTTCTGATTAGAAATCTGCTGTGCCAAATCCATTTCCATATTCAGATCACCTTTTCATTGGTATTCCCTCCCAAACCATCCACTCTCCTACCCTTACTTTTTCTTTCCAAAAAAACCTCTACTCTCTTTCCTACTTTCCCACCCCTGCTCCTCCTCTCAAAAAAAAAAAAAAAAAAATTTTATTGTGTATACTTGTTACAAGGGCTCTTAGTCTGTTACTTAGGTGGTACTAGCTAATCAGCAGTTACTGATCTGAGCTGGTTACCAAGATGATGATCTATCGTGGAAATAAAGCACTGTTGTAAGTCGCTCTGGATAAGAGCGTCTGCTAAATGCCGTAAATGTAAATGTAAATGTATACCGTTTCATCCAAGTGTAATATTCTAATGCCACAGTCATACCGTACAGCTGTCCAGAAGTTAACTGAAAAGCTTACCTTTCCTCCTTGTTACTTTCTTCTTCTCCTTCTTCTTCTTGGTCTTCTCTTCCACTGTCAGGATGGGTGAAGTGGGAGGGAGAGGTGTTGTGGAAGTTGGAGCTGCTGGAGGAGGTGTAGTGGAGGAGGCTCTGTTTGGATGCTCTGATTTGTCAGGTGTTGAGTGATTAGAGAAAAATGGAGTGGGAACAGATTCTGTGGGTCCAATCACCACATTGCCGTCTTCGTCAGCCAGATATGAAACTACACCCCAGTCACCTGTGCTCTCTATCACATTCAACTGGCAAGATAAGACAATATAAGAGTCATTTAAGCTGAAAAAAGTTTTTTTTCTCTTTAGTACTTGTTTGATATTTGATGCACATTACTGTTATGACACACACACTTGTATACTGTTTATATATATTAAATATTATCTGAAATTAATATGTGCATTACTTGTATATTGTCTAGTGCAAGAGAGACACCTGCAGCTGGTATCAATTTACACTGAGTTTGCAATTTATTAGCATTCCTCTGGGTATTGCTATGCTGTTTTGCCATTATTCTATCCATGCCAACACATGAATCCCAATTTAGATAACTTACAAAATCAAGCTTCAGCAAAAAACAAGCCACAGGTGTCATTGCTCCCCGGTCATTGCTGCAGTCCCTTTCCCCAGATTACTGACCCAGGAATCCCAACAGGTGCACCACAAAGCAAATTACCTCACACCAGCTATTTAAGGACTACTACGCAGACCCAACACTCTGTCTGTTTTGTGTTGGATAACAAAGTACCAAGTTTCTACTAAGAACTTTTTCTTCTGCCTTTCGAACAAGCAAAGATGACAACAGGTAAGTGCTTAATTTGAAAAATAATAGAGGCCAATATTGGACAGATGGAAATGAGGATGAGAAGAAAGAAGAGGAGGAAGAATATGAGCAGGTAAAGGAATTAATATAAACATTAGGAGGATAATCTAAATTTTCTCCAGTTATAGTATTATTTTCATAATGTTCATAATTAATCTCATTAAAAAAACATCTGTTTTTTTCATTTATACTAAAAAAGATCTTGTGCTTCATGTGTTTATTCAACTAATGGATTTTGTGTATTAAATTTACACACACAAAAAATAATTTTTAGTTTGAGGAAAAATTGTTGCCATTTGCAAGAGAGGTTTTTTTTATTTATTTGTAGGGTTTAGCAATCTGACAGCAATTTGGAAAATGAACTAATATTAGTGAATATTTCTTTCATGTCTCAAAAATGCGTGAAATACTTCCCTCATAATTTCTTGTTAATTTGCTAATAATGGTTATGTATAGCTAAAAAGGGTGCAGGATTCAGGCTATATAACATCTGTATACAGTCGTGTGAAAAAACTAGGAAAGCCTGTGTGTTTTGTAACATTCTTGGACATATGGATATTTAATCTCAATTTTATTAATACTCTGAGATTCAAGTAATAAAATTATACAATTTAAACTGAAGTAAAATATTTAAACAAAAGAAAAGACTTTTCAAAACCTGTAAAATGTGACTCTACATGAATGTGATTTCTGGTGACTGTAGCAGCCTATAAGTCTGGTTAGGGATTTCAAAAGAATTTGCATTCAGCTATTCCACTGTCCGGAAAATAGTCTACAAGTGGAAGACTTCAAAAACAACTGCCAGCACACTCAGCTCTAAGCAAGTTCACCCTGAGAGCAGACCGCAAGATGCTAAAAGTCTCCAAAAACCCTAAAACGTCATCACGGTAACTACAGCCGGCTCTTGCTACTGTTGATGTCAAAGTGCCTCTACAATCAGAAAGAGACTGAACAACTTTAACATTGCTTGCAAAAAAAAAAACAAAAAAACATCAAGACCAAACTGAAGTTTACCAAAGAGAACATAGACAAAGACCAGGACTTCTAGAATAATGTTCTTCGGACATTGCTACACTGAATTATTTGGACACCAGAACAGAGGACATGTCTGGAATAAACCAAATACAGCATTCCAGGTAAAGAACCTCATACCACCTGTGAAGGTGGAAGTGTCATGGTTTGGGGATATGTTTCCTCAGCAGGACCTGGCGAGCTCACCATCATAGAATCCACCCTGAATTCTACCGTGTATCAGAGGGTGTTTGAGGAACATGTGAGACCATCTGAAAGAACATTAAAGCTGAACTGGACCCTGCAACTTGGCAATGACCCAAAACATGCCAGGAAATCTACCAAGGACTGGCTGAAAACTAAGAAATAGATCTCTTGAGTGGCCCAGTCAAAGCCCATTGAGATGGGGTGACTTGAAATGGGCTGTACATGAAGAAGAAAAAGAAACCCCTCAAACATCTCACAGCTTAAAGAATTCTGCATTGAGGAGATGGGCAAACTGTCCTCAGACCGAATTAAGAGATAGATGCTGGTAAATGCTACAAGAAGCGTCTTACTGCGGTTATTCAAGTTACTGCGGTTATGCATAAACTGGGGAAAAACTGGCTATTAGGGGGTGGGGTGTCCTAACTACTTCCTCAGAGAGAATACACAATTTTGTTGATACCTTTTGTTTAATTAATAAATCAAGGTTAATTTTTGTTGTTTACCTGCAATTAAATCACTTTTTTTTCAGAGATAAATAAAAGATTAGAAATTGATATGTGAACATTTCTTAATAAAGATCTGAACATTTAATGGGGACTCCTAATTTTTTCACATGACTGTAAGCCTTTAATTACTGTTAATAACATTCATAAATATTCTAATGGCTAATTTTAATGACTGTCAGATGCCATAAATGTTACTTTTATCCTTCTTTGATACTTAGAAAGTGTTCTGTAGTATATAATGTTTATGTAGATTAAACATGTATTATGTTTATATAGGTTTTTGTAAATTGTCTTGAAAAGGTTTATGCAAGTACTGGACAGCTTAATGAAGGTTGATCTTCAGAAAATGATTTCATTCAAGATTTCTTTCAGTTTTTAAGCACTCAAAGTTTTGTTTTCAGCTTTATTTCCCCTACACTTACCTGAGAACTTGGCAGAGGAGTTTGAAGGTAAATAGACATGTGCATTATTGTGCTTCAGAGTGTTTGGTTTAATTTTTTGAGGGTAATGGGATTAAATGTGCTCTATATTGTGTGGGGTTAAATAGCACGTATTTACCTTTCAGGTTAATTAACTCTTCAGAAGTGTTAGAACTAAAGATTTACATTTTAGTTTTTATCCTTTTAGTTTCCATCTTACATTTTGACACATCCTGATCTGTCTCATTTAAAAACACCACATTAGTATAAAGTTGTTCTATGTGGTAAAAAAGGGGGGAAACCCTTCACAATATAACAACAGTAAACTGTTGTCATGGTAGCAGGCAATTTCCTCTGGTGAACGCATTATCTGAAAGTTACATATATAAGGATCTCCTAACAGACTGATAAGGACTAAATAGCAAATCAAAATCAATACTTTAGTTTTCATGACCAGCCTATGCTTGTAAACCCAAGGTGATGTGATTCTGATAAATAATGTCATTAACTAGAGACCCGCCTTATGAGTTCCATTACTTGGAAAATAACACTGTTATCATTAAAATATATGTCTACAGTTTAAGACCCATGTCAGCACAATGTAATGTACTTCTTTGAACAGCTCATCTCATCGTGTGATAATAAGCATAAGCTGTTCATACTTTGTAAGTACTTATGTATAAATGTTCTATTACATACTAATGCATGGTAATAAAGTTCATAAATATCAGTAAAGTTTAATCAAACTTTGGTTGAATCATCTCTTTAAGACTATGGTTCTCCATATCTACCATTTTGCTCTTCTCTTTACCATTCACACTATCTTGCACATGTCATTGCCTGTGTAAACAATGCAGTTATAGACAAACACTAGTTTTTATAGGCTTGCTCTGTGTGTTTTCATGTCAGCATGACAGTTAGGCAGAGGCTGTGTGTGTATGCATGAGAGAGTGGGAATATGTGTGGGGTTGAAAGCTGGCACTGTGCTTCATTCTCCAGGGATGGGTCATCCACATCATGTGCAGGCACATGAACAAGAGGGATGAGAGTGAGGTGGATGGAGCAGAGGAGAGTAAAGAGAGGAGGTAGGACCAGAGTGAGACACATTGAAATCACACAGAGAAGAGAGTGAGGGTATATGTGCTCCGTTTATTGGAAAAGGGTAGACAGAGTGACGTCATTACAGAATGTCAGAAAAGTAGTGCTGAAACTTGATAACCTGTGATAAGTCATAATTACTATAAAGTGCCAGGGAAGTGATGCTGTACCCTATGCAATCTAAAAAGAGGTGCAGGATGTCATAAGTACTTAAATATTAGATGAAGTGATGTTATAATTTCCATGCAGTGATTTGTTCATGTGGAATGACACACCTAAAAGCATAATCTACATACAATCTAAACCAAACAGCGAAGTGAATCCAAACTTTCGGAGCATCAGTTGCCCTTCAGATCAGGGCTTTAAAGTTTTCACGCACAAATCAGTGCACCATTTCTTTCCCAATGAAGATACAACACACACAGAAACAAAGAAATACTAAAACTAAAGTGCTGCCCTAGTCCAGATTAGACCACACAACAAAACAGACACCATTAAAGCAATAATAGCTAATACTGAGAGAGAAGCTGAGTAATGCCACTGGGAAGGGTTTACTGGGTTTAAAGGATCCAAGATAATTTACTGTAAGATGCTCATTGCCTGGGTCAGATGTGTCTAGAAAGGGAATAAAACCAAAAGGCAGGGCTCGTTGTGTGGTGTAAACGCCAAATTTGGAAACCTCTTCCAATGTGCATTACTTTCAGTAAGCTACACCATAAATATTATAAAGCATACATTGCACAGATAGTTTCTCAATTTGTGTTACTGGGGAACTGTTTTGGTAGTTAGTTAAAGATTGGACCAAAATAAACCTATAGCCTCTTTTTAGCACCATCCTGTTACTTTTGTCTCCAAAACGTTTGACACTCCTATTTGAATGAAGGGTTATTTGTTTGGTATGCTTGAGAAGCATATCCTTCTCAAAGCTAAGTATCTTTTTCCCAACAATACCATCAGCTAATCTTTTGGAAGCCATTTTCATCTGCTTCTGTTATTCTTCACCTTTGTACATATTTACTGTTTCTTCACTTTCCTGTTTTCATTGATCTTGTTCTACTTTTTCTTGCCGGGCTCATCATCAGGGATGAAGACACTTACTGTAAAGTCTCCACTCTCTGTGCCGTACTTGTTTTTGACCAGAATGCTGTATTTGCCAGAGTCACTGGTGTTGACTTTGGTGATGGTGAAGCTGGCAAACTTTCCAGACTCGAACTTGAGGATGTAGTGGTCATTTGAAGCCATCTCTCTTTCATTCTTAAGCCAGGTCACCTCCGGCACAGGATCACCCCAGATATTACATGTCAGGTTCAGTGACTGCAGAGCAGGTGGAATTCGAGATTTAAAAAAACAATTATGTAATTATGGCATGTTTTATTTGTAATTGTTTAGGGAATAAAACATAAACCATGACTAGTCCTGGACATAAATGTGCATAGAGCTGTAACTGCTGCACAATCTGGACAAATTAGTAGAATATACTAGATAAACAGATTGGCTTGTATTAGACTTCATAACCATTATGTGGACCAATATACTCATGTAGGAGCATTATATGGAGTATATGAACCAATATAGAGCAATTGTGTTGCTCTGAATTCTGAAAAAGCCAACAATTAACAATAAATTATATGCAGCACTAATGTGAGAACTGGTACCTTGCCCTCCTGGATGGTAACAACATCAGGCAAACCTCCTGCCACACGAGCACGATCTGAAGAGAGAAACATTTTGGAAATGAGCTCAAACTTCACTGGAGCTGTGTAAGTCAAGGGCTTACGTAGGTACGTGTACAGGCTTAGACACATTGTATCATACAGTTAATGATTGTTTAGCTGAATTTAATATATTGGGAAAAATTACAAGCTAAAATGTGGCCTGTGTAAAGTTATGGCACATTTATGTTAATTTCTGCAAATTATCTGACTATGTACTACGTACGTCTTGAAATTGATTATTATGATTGTTTCTTGTATAATGTGTTTCAACATATTTTCACTTGAGCAAATTAACAAAACATCTGCTATGACTGAGGGTTTTCTTCTTGCATACAACTGTGAGTGCATGTATGTGTTTACTCACTTCTTTCTGCAATGGCTGCAGCTCTGAAGGCAAAAACACAAAAAAGATGAGTGAAAGTGAAGAAAGAAAGTTATTTTAGTGCCCAGTGTATTTATATTCATAAGCTTTCACACCTATGCTGCAAGTGCGCAACAGCAACTGAATGCCACTGCTTTCAGGGACTTACTTGAGTCTCTGGAACTCTGCATAGGCATCGTCATATGCTGAAAACATGAAGAGATATCATTTCAGTTGTGTCTGTTGCCATCTTATCAATGGCAATGGTTGTATGTATGTAAGTGTGTGTGGTTACCTTGTCCAGACACCTCTACTGTTCTCCTCAATCCGCCTTTCCCATCAAAGAACTCAATGGCATATTTGCCCTTGTCTTTCTCTGTTGGTTCAGAAATCTGCAACCACAGCTGCTCCCCCACCACACCACTCGTTATGCGATCAGTAAATGCAATAGCAGCATCTCTGAATAAGAACATGTGTTAATATACAGTTCACCAATCAACTTGCTCAGAAAAGACTTCGACGTCAACTTAGCCAAAAACACACACACACACACACACACACACACACACACACACACACACATACACACCACTAAATATAACATATAAGTCAATAAACACACTTACTTGTGGTGCCAGGTGACATGCAGTTCATCATTGTAATAGTTGACAAAGGTATAGAGACGGATGCCCTGCTCTGTACTCTGAATCTTCAGTGGAGTGGAGGAGTTAGCTATACAGGCAAACAATCACATGTAATCACACTCAAGCAATCAGAACTGTAGTCCACACAAAACTACTATTGCAGTTTGACTGTAGAGGTGTTATAAAGAGCAAAGAATAATTTAAGGTCACCTAAATAATAAATTTCTATTATTAGAAATTAAATTTCTTATTTCTTTCTTTTTTTTTTTTTTTTTTTACACAGGCTTGTGTAAATGTTCAATGTCTTTTCTTTTTTTTTTTCATCTTTATTTATCCGTTTATTCTAAACCAGGCAGATAATTCAGATATTATACATTTAAAGTGAAAGTGACTATTCTTGTCATTGTGAAACACGGCACCACACAATGAAATTACACCTCTGCATTTAACCCATACACACAAACACGTGCAGCAGGGGGCAGCTATTTAAATAGCCTGGGAAGCAGTGACAGGGACTGTACCTTGCTCAATGGTACCTCTTCTAGTCTTGGGGCCAACTCCATAACTACTAGGCCACTGCTGCCCCATTAAAACGTATGGATGGCCTGATTATTTAGATATATCGGTTAACAGTTATACAACCCAGGCACTTTCAATAGCTGCCCCCTGATGCACGTATTTGTGTGTATGGGTTAAATGCAGAGGTTAATTTTGTTGTGGTTCGCCGTGTGTTGTGCCATGTACTCACAATGACAAGAATAGTCACTTTCATTTACATTAATTGTTAATTAACTATTTATAAATAAAACGATTTATACTAGTATAAAGTATTAAAAGCTGCTCCAGAAAAGAAACAAGCTGCCATACCAATAACACTGAAGACTTGGTTCATCAGGTCCTTGAATCCTACAGATTTGAGTAGGGAAATATTCCAGTTAGTTTTATATTGTATATATGTGAATGAAAACAAGCCACAGCAAGAGAAAGTGGTTAAAGAGAGTGAGTCACCTTGATCAGTCAGGTTGAGTGTGGATTTATCTTTTCCTCTATCATCCTTCACAACCACCTCATACATACCTGCATCTTTCTTAGAGATCTACCAGACACACGAGAACAAAGTCACTTTTCAAACATAAAAAAAGTCACGTGTACTCTAACAAAGGAACACAGACCGGAAAAGCCAGGCGTTTCTCTCTGCAAGGGATGCTGCAGGACATTTTACATTGACGGAAAGCAAAAAAGCACTAAAAGCCTCAACAAGAGGAACAAGAAGGTGCAAAACAAAAGCATGCAAATAAAACAGAGATGATAAATATTACTGAAAGAATGCAAAAGACAGACAAAAAGAGGTGATATGTGGAATCACCAAGGTGGTAAAAATGGTAAAAATGATTAAAACTACAAAACAGAAAGCGATGTGAATTATAAAGGACATTCAATATTATCAAATGATTGCCATTTGATATGGTCAAGAAAGACTGTAAGAGTTCCAGCGAGCGAGCAAGAGAGATCATTCTCAAGCAAAATGAATGACCAAATGGGTATGACTCAGTTTGATTATTGGCTAATGATCCAGACTTTGAGCTCCTTCCAGAGTGTGTCATCTTTCACTGCTTTGTCGTCTTGCTGTGAATCAAATATACAGTGTGAACACATTTAAATCCTACCTGCAATACATTAACAGATTGTTTGTTCATTCATCCACTGACAACAGCTGTATCTTAGTTTTACATTTTGACATTTCTTGACGTTTAAACAGTCAGAAGTTAAAACTTGTGTCAGCCACTGACAACTGCACTAAAACCTGGACATGAATCTCCCATTAAAAATGAAAACATTGCTTCACACTGAATTCATCAAGTTAGAAATTCATCAAATCAGGTAAAAAGAAAATGGACTTGATGTCAAGAGACAAGTCACAAGAAAAAAAAGATATATAAATATAAAACATAAACACACCAACCAATGGCTCTCAGCCAGTCAGAGAAACAACATCCAACCCCATTCCAGATAATTTTGTTTTGTAACTAAAAGTACTGAGAAATGTGATGCAATGAAATTGTGTCAATTATGTGCATTATTTCTAAATATAATATCTTATTTTATAAAATGTATTAAATTATCACAACATTAAATGATAATGCATTAATAATACACACGTTTAAATGAAGTGAACTACATGCATTCTCTTTTGAGTGTTTATACATAAACACACACACACACACACACTGGACAAATTTACATACATTGGATACTTTATGTATAAGTAGCTGATTGAAACATAAAATTATTGTTTAATAATGTTTTCCTGCAAAACAGTGCATAGTTATGGGACTGGAGGGGTATATTTCAAGCAAAGGTTATAGAAAAACAAAAAAAAATAGCCTTTAAAAGAATATAATACGATGAACTGTGCTTAATATGATCAGGTCATGAACTAGCAAGGTAAAAAAGGGCAGGTTTTGATTTCAGATTCATGAAAAAGTGTTCATTTTATTAGCTAATTATTTCATGAGAAATAATCTTTTTTGGGGGGGGGGATGATAAGTGTCTGCTGAATGTTTTATGTTTCTCACCTGGGCGATCTCCAGGGTCAGCACTCCCTCTGAGAAGTCCAGTTTCTCATTGGCTTTAATCTCTCTTCCATCCTTATACCAAAGCGCCACTGTGTCCTTCTTAATGTTACCAACCTAGAGACCCAGAAAGCCACACAAATTCATAATCAATGTACACTATTTATTAACTGGTCAGCAGTGGTGTTGTGCTGGTCTTTTTCCATTGGAAAGAGAAGCGAGGATGATAATTGCCAAACTAGAGAAAGTGATTGAGTGACTGACTTAATCTGAATACATAACATAACCACAATGAAATGCAGCCTCTGCTTTTCACCCACAAACACACACATACAGCAGGGGGCTGCTATTGAAAGCACCCAGGGAACAGTGATGGGGATTGTACCTTGTTCAAGGATACCTCAGGGTAAGCTACTGGTCTGGGGTTAGAACCCCCTACCTTCCGATTCCAAAGCCAAGTCTTTGCCTAGGCCACCGCTGCCCTGACCTCTGCTTTTCACCCACACACTCGAGCAGCAGGGGACAGCTATTTAAAGCACCAAGGGAGCAGTGAAGGGGATGGTACCTTGCTCAAGGGTAACTTAGGGCAACCTACTGGTCTGGGATTTGAACGCACGACATCCTGATCCTGGGGCCTAGTCCCTAACCACTAATAGGGTAGTATAGAATTGTATGTGTTTTTGATAAGTCAAGCATAAAAACAATGTAGGTCCCTAAAACCGGTAGCTGTAGTTCAGTGTATTTGAAACAAACTGCTGTAAAAGCTTACCTTGCACCTGAGTCTCACAACACACTCAGCTGTAACTTCATAGCTGACAAACTCCACAAAGTGAGGACCTATGTGGTACATTCATATGTGATTCAAACACAGATAAAATTGTACACACGATAAAGATCATACACACACATTTTGTAAACTCGTACCTTGTTTCCTGTGCCATTCTTTCCTCTGGAACTCCGATTCTTTCTGCAGCTGCTTGAAAACTACAAAACAGGCAAAATACATCCCCAATTTTATTAGCTTTGTGAACATAACCAAATGTGTGCGAACATATTTGTCAGCAAATTATATCAGATTGCCTAGGCTAATGTGAACACGTTCAGAGTGTGTGTACCATCTCCGATTAGGACCAAGCTGGACTGGTTGGTGGCTTTGCCATCCAGGAGCTGGAAAGTAAACGTTCCTTCATCCTCTTTCCCCAGTGACTCCATGAACATCTCAATGATGCCAGTATTCTTATCAAAGTTCATTTTATATTTCTGGAACAAACAAACAACCATTCATTAAAGACATACCAATTGATATACAGTACCGTGCAAAAGTTTTAGGCAGGTGTGAAAAAATGCTGTAAACAAAGAATGCTTTCAAAAATGGAAGTGTTAATCATTTATTTTCATCAATCAACAAAATGCAGTGAATGAACAAAAGAGAAATCTAAATCAAATCAATATTTGGTGTTACCACCCTTTACCTTCAAAACAGCATCAAGTCTTCTAGGTACTGCTACTGCTACTACTGTTACTACTTCTACTGCGACTGCTTATACTACTGCTACTACTACTACTACTGTCACTACTTATAATAAGTTGTTATAATGTATATATGTGTGTTCTGCTCACCTCTCCCTGGTTAATCATGTTGTCATTGAACACATAATCAACTTTGCAGTTGGGGGAAATCTTCTCAGCTTGTAGCCAGAAGCGTACCCTACCCTTCTCCAACAACTCTACAGCTAACTCTGACTTAAGAGGAATAACTAAAGGGAAAAGGGAAAAAGGATGAGAAATGAGTGTTAGAAAACAGGTTAAGAAACACTGTCATGAAAAAGCAAATAATGGGAAGGACTGAAATTGCTGAAGGACTGAAAAAACTACCTAATGCAATGTAATGTGACACAGATAGGATCACGTGATCACTAAAATAAGTGTATAGTGACTGTCACTTTTAGGCACATGAGAGATTATTGGGAATTTTTTGCACAGAAAGAGTATATTATCAATTATTTGGTTACATAGTGTCACAGTCTGTCACGGGTGGGTTTCGGTTTGGGTACAGTAGAGGGCGCTCTGTTCTGACTGAGCACACCTGAGCTCATGAAGGCACAGGTGTGTTTCATTGGGGCTGCTATTTAAGCCCTGATGAGTCAGAACAGAGCACGGCTCATTCGCTAGGCGAAGCCTACACTTAATGGTGGTTTTGATAAATCCTTGTATTTTGTCTTGTAGTTGTCTTGACTGCATTTCCTTGTATCTGGTTTTAGTTACTATGAATAATAAAGTTATGTTCCGGATCCCTGGCTCAGCGCAGACATCCGTCCCGCACCCCGCCACCGTTGCACATAGTTTATGGGTAATGCAGTCCTCCAACACTCACTTGGGAATTTGTGGTCATGGCTGATCTTCAGCAGCTCCTTTAGACCTTTAAATGAGAAAACATAAAAAAATTAATTCTGCTTCAATCCCCATAACCAGGAAAGGAAGTGTAATAGAGCTGACTGACATACCAGGCATTGGATAATCAGTCATTTGGATTACTAAGAGCCAGCATAAGCTTAATGAATGATATATAACTCATGCATAATAAAATGCAGAAAATAGGAAACTTTTTAAACCCCCCCAAAAACTAAAAGAAACCTTCTTCTTCAGATTTCTTTATTATTCCTTGTTCAATGCCAATATTAGAGGTAGAAACAAACAATACAATCACTAATCTTTCTCATATAATGGAGCTCTTATGACCATGGAATATTCACAGAAAGGGCTTGGGCTTCCATGGCAAGGAATCAAACCCAGAACCTTCTTAATGTGAGGCTCTAGCACTAGCACGAGTAATTTGCCACCTTGTCGTCTCATCCAGGAACTGGTGTCAAAGTTATGGCATTGGTAATGAGATTGGTATCAAAGATTTTTGAACATTGTCCAGACCTAGTTCTATGCCAAAAGCAGCAGACTCATTGTATATGAATGCTCGCACTTTTCAGTCTGAAACATGTTCTATGCACTATATGGTAAATTTACCCTCTTCAGTCAGGGAGTAGCTTGCAGAGGCCCCATCAGTGTGTGTAACAACACAGGAGTAGATGCCCAGGTCATCCTCAGAAGGAGCAATAAAGGTAGCTTTGGACCTGCATAAGAAAAGTGTATGGAACAGAGCTGTGTTTTTTATATTAAAAATTGTCTATTAGTTTGGCAGACTCTGTCATTTTCTACATTTGTATTAAATGATCTGAATTAAAGCTTTTTGCTTTGATGCAAACTCATAAAAATATAAAAATTAAGGTTTCTGAAGGTTTCTAGAAGATTAAAACAAAAATACTCACTTGTTGCCCTTGGTTTCCACACTAAGACGTGTAGATTCTGTAAATTTCTCATAGTTTTTGGACCAAACAAACTTGGAGTCAGCAGTGAGATTTTCACACTCAAAGTTCAGTGAAACCACACCATCGTCATCAACATTTACCACCAGCTCTCTGGTTCCTGAAAAAAATAATTTTTTTTTTCAATTGGATCTGCCTTGGTTTGTTCCAGGATTGACAATATCATTAATCTTTTTCTTTGGTCTCAATTCTATAGTTACATCTTCAAAAATCCTGTGTGTCTAATACAAGGGTAAACTAAAGAAAGAACTTGTACCAGGTTTAGTCTCAGCCAGAACCGGCTCTGTTGTCTGAGAAGCTTTCCCCACACCAGCCTTGTTCTGAGCACGGACACGGAAAACATACGCAACGCCCTCTTTCAGATCCTTAATCTGGAACCATCAAGACAAAACATCAATCACTTTGCTCTCTTACATATGTATACACACACACAAACACACATGCATACACATACACACACACACAGACCTTCATGTATGTCTTGCTGGTGGCTTTCTCATTGACTCCTCTCCAACACTCAAAATCAGCTTCAGCCTCTTTGATATCAATGTAATAGCCATTGACCACATCACGCCCCTGATACACTGGTGGCTTCCATAGCAAAACCAAAGAGTCCTTACGGACTTCTTGCACCTTGAGGTCATGTGGGGGTCCTATAAAAAAAGAAACATCTATTTTTACTGCCCCCTTAAAAACATAAGTGGTTCAACTATGGTGGCACAATATAAAATATATTGATAAGAATTAATTAAGAAGAAATGATTATTAATTGTTATTAAAACAATTATTAAATAATTTTTTATAAATTTCTTGGCTTCCAGAAGGTGAAAATGATAAATTGCCCCTAAATGTGAAAAGTGTGCCTGAATGTGTTATCTGTGTGTTTGCACTGACGTGGATTGATGTCTTTGCCCTATAAGAGCTGGGACAGGCTCTAAAACCCCTGCAACCATGGTTAGGATAAGTGACTAAGATGGTGATTTAATGTAATTGTGCCTGAAAACATTGAGGATGTGTACTTAATTTAATTACTTAAATGTGAATCCCAGACCAGTAGGTTGCCCTGAATTGCCCTTAAGCAAGGTACCGTACCCTTCACTGCCCCCCGGGCACTATAAATATCTGCCCCGTACTGCATGTGTGTGCATGGGTGAAAAGCAGAGGTGTGCTGCGCTGTGTTTCACAATGCCAAATAGTCACTTTCACTTAATTAAACAGAAAGCAAATCCATGCTTTTATACATTTAAAAGTCAATTTATAAGTTTCAGTCATAAAACTCGCCCATAAGTACATACACACTAACCTGGCACAGCGATGGTCCATTCTTCACATTTAAAGGTTTCGCTGGGCAGGGATGGGATGCCTACACCAGCCATGTTAGCAGCGCGAACCTGGAACTGATACAGCATATTTTCTTTCAAGTCTGTAACCTGGGGAGATAGAAAGAAAGACATGACCATCAGAAATCCCAAATGCAAAATATTTTTCATGTTTTATATTTTAATCTTTTCCTTTAAAAAACTGGTCTTGACCACTGAAATGTTGGGTTACTCAGTAAACATTATTAAAAGTCACTATTTTTGTGCTGTTCCACAAATCAGTGTATTTATGTATAATCTAGCCCAATGTCCAGCAGTTGAGCATCATGCATTAACGTATGATTAAGATACTGAATAGGGCTTAAGTTAAAAACATATTTTTGAATATAAGATAATGCAAATAGATTCCAGAAATTAAAACAATGTAAATTTAATACCAAGTAACTTTGTAATATTTCCATTGGTCCATTCATCATGAATGTTTTAGACATTGTAAAGGACATCTGCTGTGTTTATATGATGTAGAAAAATGATGAAAAAAGTGCTTAAGCCACCATAGGCACACAAATCAGAATACACAGGTTACTCTACTGAAAGACTTACTCTATATGCTCGCTCACTGACTGCCTTGATGTTTGCTTCATGCCATTTTCCAGGTACTCTATCGATAACCTCACGGTAGTCCACAAAGTATCCGACAATATCAGCGCCACCTATGAAGGTAGGTTGGCTCCAGCCGAGCACCATAGAGTCCCGCACGCACTCCAGTACATTGATGCCATAGGGTGGAGCAGGAGAAGCTGAGGTAGTGGAAAAGTTAAGTTAGCAATTGTTTTTGTGTACTTTATAATAAGATTTATAAAGCAGGAAAGAGACTGAAGCCTTGATTACCAATGTTATCTGCTATATTCAGGAGGTAAAATTCATTAATTACATGCCAATATAATGCATGATTGTTTGGTCTGCCTTCAGTTATACAGGCTTCAATCTCTTAATCTAGTTGAATTTAAAACTAAAATCCTTCATATGCTGCAGCAGCTAAATTTCCAGGAGGACAATACAATGCTTAGGACACAGATTAGTTCTGTCTTATCCTGGGATCTTGTGCAAAGTGACTGAAAATCCAAAAAAGACTTTCTTTTGAGGGTGTGGCCAGTGCTATGCCAGCTGTTTATGGTAGTGTACAGGTGCCAAGAAAAAGCGTGTATGTGTTTGTGAGAAAGGAATTAAGAGCAAGAACACAATGAGGTCTTAACAACTTACCTGTGAACAAAGCATTAATATCCACTCATATCAACTTGTAAAGTGTTGAGAAAATGCAATGAAATAGTCTCACTCCATGCAGTAACTTAACGAAAGAAATGAAAAAATAAACAGTGACTGAAAATAGTCAGAAAATCGGATAACGTGAGGCATAATTAATATCAGTCAAACTTGCTGAAATGACATGAAAAAAAGAAAAGTGGAAACAAATGTTCAGGACTAAACATGAAATAAAGAAGGGCTAAAAAGTGATGAAGAGAAAGCACAATTGATGAGCGGCGCTTCAGAGAGTTGGGAAAAAATTGCTCTCGCATCACATCCTCACCTGAGCCTCCATGCCCTTTTTCTTGTTCTCGCCCTTGCTCTGGAGAAGGGTCTAGTGGGGACTTACATTTTGCCAGCACTTCTGTTGCCGGCTCTGTCAGAGATTCCTTTGCTCTTTTATTGGAGGTGTTAGGGGCCTGCACGGACACCAGCCCAGCACCAGCCGCTTTGCCTGTTTGGGTGTTTAAACTGGTGCTGGAGTCAGTGACCGATTCATAGCTGAGTTCAGGTGCCCAGGTTAGACTGCCTCTCTTACCCCGTTGGCCTTTGCTCAGTGCACTCAGAGGCCCCTGGGCAACTGCATTATTGGACCCTCCCCTGGCACCTTTGCTAACATTATCTACAGGAGTTAACAGCGTGGTAGCAGGGGGGCGAAGGGGCGCATGCCTGCCCTCCCCGCCTGGACTGCGGTGGGTTAGTCCAACCATGTTACCCCCTGACTCCAGAAACACACCATGAGGAATGCCGCCCCCTACAAGAGTTAGCAGGGAAAGGCAAGAGAAAACAAACACAAACAGAGCTCAATAGAAATCACACATAACTCTAAAGACACACAACGACATTATTTCTACCCACACATTCACTTGTTACATTCATTTTTCCTTAAGCATTTCTGCTTCCAGTTTTCAGCTACAGCATGCATGTACAAGTTATAGAAGTGACTATCAGTTTTGCTCATTGCTGTAATAAGTTTAGAAATGAAGAAAACAGGGAGGAGTAACTCTAAGAGGAAAAACAACATGATGTCTTCATTTTAATACTGGTAAAAATGAAGACGAGATGGCTGAATAGAGACATCTTGAAGAAGGCATGCTTAATGTGATAAAAGAAGTGGTTTATCAGGCCGCTTACTCAAAAAAGCCAAATAAATTAAAAGAGGGGAAACTGAGGAACGATTGTGAGAACATGCATATACTGGATTGAATGGAAAGGTGACAGAGAAAAGTAGGGATGCATGATATGGAAATAATGTTGATATCAGCAGATAATTGCTTTATTTTAATCTGTAAGCATGGGATAGATGTTTAGCTTTAATTGATGTTTAAAACAGATATTTTATGAAGGCCCATCATTCTGTATTGCCAATCGAGGTGGAAAAAGTGTATTTTACAGGCAGAAATATACATGAAAAGTACTGGATACCTTTGTCAACCCATAAAACGCATATCAGTGCATCCCTAGAGTAAAGGAAAGAAAAGGATGCAAGTGATGCTGACTATAGCACTGCTATGGGTGAACCCTTTATGAAAAAATAATCACACAGGTGTTCGACAATATAACCCACTTTCCAAGAACAAATGACCCCAACAAATGTTTCCACAAATAAATTTAAAAAAAGAATAATTAACTTAAGACTAGCAAAAAAATGAGACTTAAATCATATGAATATATTTTTCAAAGATTTAAATTAACTATATTTAATGGACTAGCTGACACTAAGTTATCAAATGACTACTGCAATTGAATTAAAATGGAAAGTACATGCCCAGTTGCCCTGTGTTTTTCATAAAGGTAACACTCAACTCAGAACTTGTCACCAAAACAAGAAACAGAGCTCTGAGGGGCATCATGGTTAAAGAAAGCGGAAGAGATGCAGAGTAGTGCAGTAATGGAGCAAAGGCTGGGATACTGAGGAGTGAAAGGATATAGTGAAAGGGAGGTGTCAGAGAGCGCGGGTGAGCTGGTTTTGTAGTTACCGCTACATTGGATCACTTGTGACCCAAACTAGAGGAAGCCTACAAGTCCTGACCCCGCCTTCTGGAATGAACACAGGCAGAGCTGCAGGGTCTGTGTGCAGCCTTGCCATTGCTACGGTGCGACGTGGAAAGTTAAACAGTGGGACGATGGTGTGGAACACTGAGGGAATCTGAATGCTGATGGTGGACGGAGCTGAAAACATGTTCTCAATGACCAGAACACAAGTGAAGTGAACAGATGGAACAATATTGCACAAATTTTACAATTGGATCCAGGATATACTTGAAAATATATTTAGTTATTTTATATCATTGCTTGCTTGTAAGTACGAACAAAAATGTTTGCAACACATTTTTGAGAGAGTTAACTCACCAATGGCAGCTTTAACTTCAATGGCTTCAGACTCCTGTGAGAACTCGCTGATTCCAGCAGCGTTAACTGCTCTAACGCGGAAAACATACTTCTGACCTGTTGTCAAGCCATGGCATATAAACCTGCATGCAGGAAAAAAGCGAAGTGGATCTAATCATTTCATTTTATGCATTCTGGCATTATATGATCTACTCAATACTATATTCCTGTAGTCATATTCACTATAACATTTATCATTATCTACTCTGTGCCTCCTGGTATCACAGGCTTCACTTTAATGCAGGTCACAGTCATGGTTAAGTGGCCTTTAGCCAGTTAGGAGAGAGTGCCTTTAATGTTTTGTTCAGAAACAAAGTGGCAATCTTCAGCATCTCAGAATCTTTTAACATCTACAACAATAGTACAAAGGACCAATAGTTAAGGCACCTGTTTCCACCTAGCAAATTTAGCAGCAGAGAGTTCATCCTGAATAAAGTCAGTGGAAATGTCGAAAAGAGTTTGTGTTCCAAAAAGGAAGAAGGGTCCTCTCACTTCTTAGAGATGATTGCAAGACATTTTTCAATATTAACCAGATGATGTAAGTCTTGTCTGGGGTCTGAGCATTCATAGATAATCTGACAGTGGCCACTTTATCATCTTATAACATGATCCTTGAAAGCCTTGGGGCTCATCACCTAAGCTTGTATCATTAAGCCTCCAAGTCTAGATCTTTGATTCAGCTCCTACACAGGAGATAGATAGATTTAAATGGTAGCAGAGAAAATGGTTAAGAACCAGTACTATGTTTGACTGTACATTTCATCATACAGCATCCACGTGAATAGCAGGCAATTGAAGGTTATAACAATGTGATAACAAGGTTAAAGGCAATGGATATAGTGGCATATACTAACATTGCGTCCTACTGTGTCCTTTGGCCCTTTCTATTTAGTAAGAATCTGCTCTTAAAGAGGTTTTGGCAGGACTTTAAGAACTTCCCAAAATAAGCTTGGGAGATAATGAAGTATGTGAGCTGGTTCATAAGTTAATAGAAAAAATGGAAATACCCTGGAAAGGTAAACCATAGCATATGATGGCCCAGTCAAACTCTTCAGCTTAAAAATGAGGGTATGTTCATTGTCTCTGAAAAGAGAATCCCCTGATGCACCTACAGCTGATCCCCAAAGGCTCTGGCCAAAGAGCTTTTTCTAGGCACTGAGAGTCACAGTATATCCCATAGCAATACATAGCAATGGAATCAACCTAAAGGAAGCAACATCACCCAGTAAAGCACACAATTTCTTTAATGAAGGTGATAAAGTGGTGAAACCACAGCTACGGCCAAGAGCCAATAAGACGCCATGTAGGCTACTAGCATGTTGGATTGGCAGTTGACCTGGGGAAACAATTCATGTTCTCAGGGGCCTCATTCAGGCAAAGTATAGTTCTGTCTCACAAAGACATCTTTGAAGACATTTCCAATACCTGTTTCTGTCTCCAATAATTCTAATATGTTCTTTTGTATGTGTGTGTGTATATGTGTATGTCAAGTTAATGTACCTGGTGACCTTCACAGGTTTGTTATTGCAGGGCTCCCAAGCATTGCTCCCAGCAATACTGGTCTCAATGTAGTAGCCCACCAGTTCTTTAGCATCTCGTGATGCCTCCCATGCCACTACTACAGATGTATCTGTGTTACGGGTAGGCACTACACGGCCTGGGGCAGACGGTATATCTGGAGGGTGAAGGATGTCAAAACTTATTAAACTTATTAAACATGTTGCCATTACAAAAGGGCCATTAAAAGGACATTAACAAGGAATATGACACAAGAATCATCTGTTTTATTATTATGGATATCTCAAAAATATCGCAAATATTGTAGAGTGGAGCTAAATACTAGAAAATAAAAGTCCAATAAGAGTGGTCTTCTCACCCAGTTTGTCTCCCACTACAGTGGCTTCAGTGGGTTCGGAAGGTTCACCTATTCCAGCAGAGTTGCAGCACCGGACACGGAAACAGTAGGACTTCCCCTCAGCCAAGTCAAATAGTGCAAAGCGTGGAGACTTTACTGGAATATCAGTGTTCACACGCTGCCAGCTGTCTGTGCCAGATACACACTAGAACAAACACATACGTTCACATGTGCACTTTAACAGACAGGATAGCATTCACAAACTGAAAATAAGGGGCCTGATTAACCACGGGTCCCTTCCTTACATGTCTAATGTAGAAAGGGTTTTTCCTGACCTTCTCTATGTAGTACATGACTCCTTCATGTCCCTTCTCGCTTGGAGGCTTCCAGCTTAGCACCACATAGTTCTTGGTTGCCTCAGTAACTATCAAGTCGCGAGGTTTGCCAGGAACCACACCCTCTACAGAAGTTAATGAAAGTCAGTAAGAAGAAGCAAGAACGCATCATGTATTAAACTACCTATCAAAAATTGAGAGGACTTGACTTTCTACTGAGGTATGTTTGAATTATACATTACCTTTTCAATAATATATATAAAAAAATTAAACAGTCACATGAGCACAAAATAGTTATTTGGTAATACTTTAAACACATTTGCCATGCTAAATGGTGTCCAAAAGGCATGCTTTAGTATAAATCATAATGACTAATATCTTTATATTAAAATCTAAAACACACACAAAAGCCTAAATAGTTCTTTGATTAGCAGAATGAGATATTATTCCCCAAAAGATAACTTGACTATTTTCATCAAACTATAAACAGAATTTGTATTTGTAGTTCTTGCCAATGCTACTGCATTCCAGTGCACCAGATACTAATGTCCTGACCAATGCACTTGGGCATTTTTATAATCAAGCAGACTTTTAATCACCATATCAATAATAGGAATTACCAGTATGGTGCTCTTGCTATTATTAAATACAGATATTATAGTACATGCAAAAGTGGTCTAAAAACTTAGCTTATTCATTTGTATTGATTTGTCAGTTTGATCAGTTCAGTCTGTTGCAATGTAAATTACAGCTACAATAAACTCAAAAATAATTAGGATTAAATGATTATGCAATAACTAAAACGGGCCTAAATTCACTGAAGCGAAGTTAACAGTTCCTCTTACCAACAGGCTCCTCTTCTGTCACAATGATCTGGCCGGTCCATGGAGCAGAGGCTCCTTTGGCGAGCCAGAACACAAAGAGAAAGTTAAAATACACAAATACATTTCTTTTCATCTATCTATCTATCTATCTATCTATCTATCTATCTATCTATCTATCTATCTATCTATCTATCTATCTATCTATCTGAATACTTACACTTACTACACTTCAGCTCATAGCTTATAACATTTGTATTTAATCAGATTTCTTATTTCTTTTTATTAAACATATAATAGTTTTTATATTAGTTTTTTTCTTCTACTTACTTTCACGGCATTTGATTATTTTAAGGAAACATAGATTGTAAGAATATTCAAGCAGCACTTGGTAATAAATATATATGTATAAGAGGTAATAAATAAAGCGCTGTTAATTTTATTAATGTTATTCATGGGCACATATTCACACCTTTTCGAGCACGGTCAGCTGGGTCCATGGCCACCGCAGGTTCTGACACACGAGAAGGATGACTCATGCCACACTTATTTACTGCCCGCACGCGGAAAACGTAGCTGCGGCCTTCTACCAGACCAGTAACAGGGAATCGAGCAAACTTTACTGGTGTGTCATTACACTGAATCCAGTGTGTGGTACCAACTTCACACCTAGAGAGAGAGAGAGCAAATGAAAAGAGAAACAAGACAACGGTGGATCCATAGAGACAGAATGGAGAAGATAGAGAGAGAGAGGGGGCAGAAGCTACTCCAAAGGGTGGTTATTTATACAGGGTGCAATGTTAGAAACTGTGCTACTCTTAGGAAATCAGGTCAATACAACAGCAGTCCAAAGTTTGGACAAATTAATTCCATATGTTCTGTTTCCTACATGATAGCATATAGCCATCAAAGGTATCAAAACTATGAAATAGAAAAGTACCCTCACTACCCACCCTTTCCTTTATGCTTAACTCTTTGAATAGATGAAATGATTCACGTAGACCAAAATGGCCTTTTTTCCAATAAGCTGGTCTCTATTGTATGAAATGTTGGAGTGAGTTTACAAAATATACATTTTATTCATAACTGAATGTGTTGGCTTGCTGAATTATTGGGGAAAATCAAAACATGGGTTTGTTCCATGTAAAGAATTTGTAAACTTATTTTCACAGCATTATTTGACCAGGAGTGTGTAACTGTTCAATGGGGTACCTGTCAACGAAGTAGCCCAAAATGGAGTTGCCTCCATCCACAGCAGGCTGTTTCCAGGTAACAATGACATAGTCTTTATTAGCATCCTGACAGTACACATCCAGCGGGGCACCAGGAGCTCCTGCAACCTCTGCATCAGAATCTAAAAATGCATAAAATCACAGATGTGGTGATCACAGAGTTGTTTGTGTCACACATTCTTTCTTACTGTGTTCATTTGGTGGACCCATGTAAACACTGTTGATAATCATCAGAAACCACTGGACTGCTTAATTCAGTGTACTGTGTGAAGTTTGTAGGATTAAGAGATTTAAATGGACATTACTCGAGGGGGGGGTCATACTGCTACACAGCTTGAGCTAGTCCAAATGCATAGCCAGCAGAGACAGAGACAAAAATAGAATTAAATATGAGACTGCAGTAGTCTCTCAAAGACTAACACACACACACACACACACACACACACCCACACACACACGTAAAAACTGTCTACTTCACACCTCACATATTGTACATGTTCATTACTCTTAATTCCTTTGATGCATTGTTACAATACGTGTGTTATCTTAACTTCCCAGAAAAAAATCTTTTCCCAGGGAATTTAATGAATGAAATGAACAACTGCAGCAGCAAAAAGAAAGTCAGGGCAAGTTTTTTAATCTGGTAAACTGGACTTCTTAAGGTCATGCATCCTAGTGGAGTCAAACAGCAACAAAAGGCCAGAGCCACTAACTGTGTGATATTTGTTTGTTATTTGTTTGGTCTAAATTGGAGTGCATTGTGGCTGTAGTAACAATAATTGCATGCATGCATAAATACATACACAGATACATAAATTTACTTTATGAATAAATAATCTGTCTATTGTGTATTACTTTATTGTTTCTGCAACTACTGCAGTTGATAGAGTAGATATAGAAACAATAGTCCGATATGGTCATTTTCATATTTAGTTCAGCAATTTTTTTTTTCTTCAATTTTACATTTTTAACCCAGTGTATTAGCAGTTTGGGATAATTGTCTTTTTTTTGTATCAGGGTAATACAATGATAATGCAGAGTTTGTGCATAATTGTTCTTCAGTTTAGTCCTGTCCTTACCTCGGACAAAGACGTAAGCAGAGTGCGTCTCGTAGTTGGACTTGGTAATGACACGAAGTGTGTAGAGGCCCTCATCCTCCTTGTTGAGGTGTGTGAGTGTGAGGGTGGCTCTGTCTCCACTCCAGTGCATTTGAACCCATTTAGATGGAACCAACAGCTTATCTAACACACACAAACATACTCAATTTAGTACATCTATTGTACAGTTGAAGTCACTTTGGAAAGATTTCATCCACATTAAGATGTTATTAAACATATGATTCTCAAGAATGTCTCTACAACTTTATTTAATATCAAAAAGGTGATATTGATATCACAAAGACTGCAGTATTTAATTGAACTTATTGAAAAATCACCATCACAGGTCAGTGGTTCTCGGTGTTGGTCCTGGACTGCAATGCAATACACTACATGAGAATTCCCCATGCCTCCAAAACATCTGAATTCAAGGCAATGAATTACTTAGCAGGCATTTCTGAATATTTATTAGGACAGACACTACAAATGGCTATGCAGATCAAGGAGTGTGAGCTACAGATCTAGATAAGTGTTGAAGTGGTAGTACTGGCTTTCCAGTGTTACAACATATGGAATTTTGGACATAAGTAACTTCAAAATAGAATTAAGTTTGGTCTATATTTAAGCAGGTTAGATGAAGTTTATAAAAAAGTAGAACAGTGTTTTTAAATGTTCAAAGTCATTAATATTAACATAAAGTCAGGTAGCCATAAGTCATATCATTACTCAAGTATCCATGTGAATTCACCTAGAAACCTCACAAAATGCAAGATCTGATGTTTGGGAAAACGTGTGAAACGGCATATCACAAAACTAATGCTTGTGATAAAGTTGTGATGGTTTTAATTAACTGAAATAATATCCTTATATATTGCGTATTTGGAAATATATTAATTTTTCACAGCTGCAGTATATTTTCACTTGCAGCTCTAGTCCAATGGATGAATGTCTTTGATTGAAATTGCTCACTCACCATTTCTGTACCACTCAATCTCAGGCTGGAAGCGCTGTAGTGAAGGGTAGATGATAACAGAGCAGCCCAGACTCATGGTCTCCCCCTCACGCCCAAATGACACACCAAACTTCTCCACAATGTGTGTTTCAAAAGTCACACCGTACTCAAGGCAGGGGTCTGAAACACACCATAATAACCCTAGTTTGTAATGAACTACTTAGTTGAGATAGACAAAAACATTATAAAAAGGGATAATGCACAGTGTCCCAGGACATATTTCAACTGACTGGTGCCACTGCTACATGGACAACAAGGACACAAGGAAAAGAATAGCATAGCAAAGTTTAATTTGTCATACATTCATGTTAATAAAGATAAGCTAATAAAGATAATCCTCAATGCCAAGAAAGCACAGTTTACCTAGTGTGAAAGTGTGAAATGTGAAAAATCATCAGAAAATGAAGAGATATCATTGGAAAACACACTGCCATGCAGACATTAACCTCCCAGCTCTCTTCTAGTTGTTTTAGTATAGTAATATAGTACATATCTGCAACATTAATAGTTTTTTAAGTCAGACTAATCAGGTCTAAGGAACCTTCAGCAGCTGACGGATTGTGGCGCTCGCTCATTGACATAAAAACTTCTAATCAGGTTCCTCTATAGCCAGATCATTTCTATTCTACACCCAGCATATAAAAAATTAGTCATTTTCATTTTAGCATTTATCATGCATAGCATAATAATACATACATTAAACTCACGGTTCTACTGCCCTCACATATGCAAATCCCTGAAATGTGCCAGTGAATCAAACTAAAAGTTCTGACTGAAATTCAATGTCACTTACGGGCTCTGGGAGCTGGAAGAAACTCGTCTACTTCACCTTTGAATCCTAAACATTAGAACGAAGACAACACCAGTCAGTCATTTAGGCCTCCTTCACAGGAAACTCCAGTTTAATCTTATATGTTTGTTTAGCGTTACTTTTTGAGAATAAAACAATAAATGCTGCCTATAGAAGTCGACAAATCAAAGTTAAAATATGTAGAAAAGGCCTTTAAAAACACTTAATTTAACTGCCTATAATTAGATGTTTTTGTAATTTGACTGGGAAAATGTAATATTTTTACTTGCTAATGCATCTTGATTTGATGTCTTGATTTCAGGATTTATTAGGGAATTTAAAGAAAAGTTAGGAAAAAGAGATCATTTTAAGGCATACTTTTGACAACGACTGAGGCAAACGCAGAAAGCTCCCCCTTGCTGTTCATGGCTGACACGCGATACTGGGCCGTGTCATCAAAGTCACACCTAAAATGGCAAAGGGACATATGACGCACACATCGCCTCATGCATGCACTGTAAATCACAAGGAACTGCGTATGCCTGCCTTGCATCTGTACAGAGTTCAGAAGTTCCAAAAATGAAATGCTGGAACAGAAATAGACTCCAGGCTGTCATATCATCTGGGGCTCTGCCTGCACTGTAATCCAGCATGTAAGCTCATGCTCTGCGGTAAACTGACTGTGTTTTACTTAGGATCTTACATCATTACACCTGAAAATTTAACAACAGAAGCAGTGAATGTGGCTCAGCATAACTCCCTAATCACAGACAACCTCCTGTATATTTTTAAACCCTGTGATTTCCCACATGTATGTAGTAGGAGAGAGAGATACAAAGGTTAAGAGGGAAGGAATGTCAGTGATGCAAGGCTTTTTTTAGATGCCCTCTTTGTTATGGAGGTACTGGCCAAGAAACGTCTAGATCAAGTGTCAATAAATAGGCCAAACAATATGATCTATGTGTTCCTGTGGTTATAGTTTTGACAATGATAGTTTAACAGCGAGGACATTGTTAAGTTTTTTTTTTCTTGTAACTTGTTCTGTGCAGTTCTGTGAAGTGCAGTTCTGCTCTGTTTCCCAAATATAGAGTTATGGGAGAGAATAACTCACTGAGAAAGTGGATTTTTTAGGATGCTATGCTATCATATAAAGTCCCTCATATGTATAGATTTTAATGAATGTGTGCGTGAGTGTGTGTGTGTGTGTGTGTGTGTGTGTGTGTGTGTGTGTGTGTGCGTGCGTGCGTGCATGTGTGTTTACTTGTTGATCTCCAGAGAGTGGACATTATAGCTGCTCTCCAGCTTGTACTTCCCTGGATGAGCCATGGGGTCGATGCTTACATTGTTCTTGTACCTAAAAATTAATAAAGGTGGTAAACAAATAAATAAAAAATAAGTATGCATGTGACAGAGAAGCAAAAAAGACAGAAAAAAACAAGAAAAGATTGTCACTAGTGAAAAAAAAACAATTGATTTAAAAATCTGGTTTAAAGATTAATAAAAGAGCAAACTGAAACATAACCTTAAAATCTAGTTTGCAAACTTCTATTCCAAATTTATTCTGTAACTAAAACATGTTTACTGCCCAGAATTTGCCTCTTTAGTTTTAGTATTCAAAGTACATGGCTTATCTTTTGGGAAAATTCACATAAACACACCCTCGATTCAGCACAACTTTGAAGCAAGTTGCTTTCTCATACAAGCGTGCCAGACAAAAACGAATCATGGTGGATGGTAAGAAATTTTGACTAAAAATGGAAATTCACGCACAGTCACACTCAAGCTGCAGGACCTCACCACAAGTATCTAATACCATTAGATGCATTAGGCAGCAGTGGCCTAGTGGTTAGCAGCCTAGGTCCCAGAATCGGAAGGTCGTGGGTTCTAATCCCAAACTAGTAGGTTGCCCTGAGGTACCCTTGTGCAACGTACCACCCCCATCATTGCTCTCTGGGCACTTTAAATAGCTGCCCCCTGCTGCATGGCATGTATGGGAGAAAAGCAGACATTTTTATGAATAACCTACAGTAGTTTTAAATTATCTATTAATTCTGATCCATTTCCTTTGCCCTTTGTAGTCACACAAATACTGGGTTGTTTTAAAACAATTTGTTGTTTTAAAGCTCTATGTGATAAAATACAACTCATCTTTGTTGTTGATTCATTCTGACTTTTCTACTTCAAGGCACAATACACCAAATGATATACGAATACAGAAAGAAAAAGTCAGAAAATCTTTGCAACATAGGAAATTGGATCATATTCAGAAACCTCCTTTTATCACACCATGACACACTTCCACAAACAGGTGTTTTGATCCCTGTTCTTTAAATAAAATGT
This sequence comes from Hepsetus odoe, assembly GCA_017165825.1. NCBI lineage: Eukaryota > Metazoa > Chordata > Actinopteri > Characiformes > Hepsetidae > Hepsetus > Hepsetus odoe. Next base: position 148,656 of record JABMDN010000090.1, read on the forward strand.
GGTTATTGTTTCATTGATTGAAAACACCTGACTTTAATGTCACCTTCAAATTAAATGCTAATCCCAGAGATTCACATACTTTTACCACTTACAGTTATGTAACACATGGATTATTTTGGATTATTTTGTACCACATGGGTTATTTTCTTCAATAAATGTATTATATTTTGGGATATTATTTTTATCTTTATCTACTCTTGGTCTAGGTCTGTATCTAGGTCTTGTGTGAAAATCAGTTTTAGGTTATATTTATGCAGAAATATTAAAAAGCAGCAGTAGCCTCATGGTTTGGGAGTTGCCCTGAATCGGAAGATTGTGGGTTTGATTCCCTCACCAGTAGGTTCCCCTGAGGTACCCTTGAGCAATGTACCGTCACTGCTCCCCGGGCGCTCCCCGGGCGCTGCCCCCTGCTGCACGTGCGTGTATGGGTGAAACAGAGGTTGAATTTCATTGTGTTGTGCTGTGCTGTGCTGTGCTGCATTTCACAGTGACAAGGGTAGTCACTTTCACTTAAAAATACACACAGGGTTCACAATCAAATTATTCATCTCGAAAATATACTGCAAAGGAACCATTATACTGTAAAACCAGTATAAATGCTTGTTACCATATGGAGCATCATTCTGGACATTGTAGATCAGCTGTTTAGCTCCAGTGCAAAATATGTTAGCTTACGGACGGGTGTGTAAAGTAGAATTTTCAGGCATATTATGCTTTAAGCAAAAGTCATTTGTATAATTGTGTGTGTGTGTGTGTTTGAATGCACTCACCACACCACTCGTGGCTCGGGCCATCCTGTAACGGTGCAGTGCAGCCGCACACACTGTTTCTCCCACACAGTGTGTGACCGAGGCTTAATCACAAACTCCGGTGTGTGCATCAGGCTATCCTCGTTCAGGCGTTTGTGGTACTCTTCGTTTTCATGGATCTGGAGACATGCAGTCCACACAGAGGCTTCACACACAGCTAAAGTGCATACTTAAAACTGTTTATTAAAGCATAACTATTCTTGCAAAAAAATCATAGCATGCTTATTTCATACCTCACATAACATGAAATGCATTTAAAACCAAGATGCACAGTTCATATCGATGTCTTTGGTACTCATGCTTGAATGCTTGTTCATTTGTGCTTCTATGACACTTCTGCAATGACTAAGCTTTGGAACCTGGCACAGTTCACTCAGCTGCTTTCGGTGCATGGGAATTGTGTGGTTCTGTTTGTCCAGTAAGTCAGCTGAAACCTGATGCTCCTTTGGCCTTCCCTCAGCTATTAACATTTGCTCCACTGACAACATCACTCACACAACATTAACACACACTCCAGAAACATGGAAGCACTGCTGCTGTGTCTTAAGAAACAAGGGTGACCTCAGGAATCTGGCAGCAGGGGACATGGCTTGTTGGCACCAGCAATCTGAATGAGTTGTGGTAAATGATTATGTCTCTCTCTCTCTCTCTCTCTCTCTCTCTCTCTCTCTCTCTCTCTCTCTCTCTCTCTCATATTAGTGTACTTTTTCTAGTTGAATGTTAAATGCATTCTACATGTGGAAACTATGTGGATTGTATGCACTTCTAATGTAAAAGAAGCAATTATTAACTATTTCATATTAACCTTTAAATCAATGGTGCATCGCTAAACACCAGCACTGTATTATCATTACATCAGCAGGTGTTATCAGCTAGTGTTTTAGTTGACACAATGCAGAAGTTTCTTCCTTTGTTTAATCAATGTATTATAAATACATTAAAATACATATAAATTCCTCAAAAAAGATTTATTTATTGACCCGGACAGTAAATGTATTTGTTAAAACATTCTATAACATTAGGAAACATCTATATAAACAAAAACAATCACAAGTAACAAAAACTGTAGCAACACTTTAGTGGTAAGAACTAACATAGTGGCATCATAAACATGGCAGCTGTCATGTGCTCTCATGTGATGTTGAACAAAATGAAGTCCATTAAAAAAACAGTGCCATGTTGCCATATACAGCAATTGTCAGCAATTGACTTTAACTTGGCACATGGCATAAGCTATCAAATGTAATATCTCTCATGACAGTTTCTTGTAATGGTAACTGTTATGCTTAATGGATGTAATCATGAGAACTCATGTCTGCATATGGCAGGCTTATGGCATGATTATTTATATGTGCCAAATAAAGCATTGCTCAGCATTTCATTGTAATACAGATTATTTTATAAGTACATTTAATTTAATTGAATATTTACACCTCAATTTGAATATTTGTTAGCCAATATTAGATTCTTTTTCACACTTCTGAAAACTTACCGATCAGATACATTGTTTTAAAGGTCTCAGCAGAACAGCACTGATGATAATAATGACTACTGTAATTATTAACATGGCTAGTATCAACACTGACCCTCTTGTTGAGGGAAATGCGATCTGCCGACTCCCTCATGATGGATCTGCGAGATTTGTGCTCCATACGCTCCATCTCTACCCCACTGGTGAAGAGGTCTCTGTGGGCCAGATAACCAGCGCTCTCTTTGGCCTGCACTTCTTCAGTGTCCGACAGACCACTGGCAAACTCCTTACTGGGGTGGTGAAGGCAGGGTGGGATTGGGATGTCAGAGGCAGGGTGGGAGTGGGGTGTCAATATTACAAATATGGACAGTCTCAAACACACTCCTCCACACTCACCATTTATAACCATATAACTGGCTTTCTAGATATGGATCATTTAAAAAATGACAGTAGTGTGCAAAAGTGTTGAGCCACCCATTATTATTAACACAATTGAATGAATACCTGACAAACTGTCTTATCTTTGGCATACTGAGTGGATTACACTAAAGAAATTCAAAACAAATCTTAAACTGCCTAAAGATACAAGGTTTCTAGGTGAAGGGGTCCCAAACACTCTGCATTCAGTCACACCAAAAAACTAATCACCAGCCTGATCATCCGTTATCATCCACACCTCTTTTTTCACTGCTTGTGTCTAATGTTAGATGGCTTTGTTCTGCATTAAATATTCATACTTAGGTCATTTTGATTGCTCTCCTTAAACATAAAAAAATAACAGAAAGTTTTGCTTTTTGGAAGCAAAATATGAAAAAAGCAGGGGTAAATCAACTTTTGCACAGTACTGTAGACTTTTACACAGTACACAGCCAAGGCATGTTTGGTAACTATCTGCTGTGTTTTGGATAAACATCCTAATCTGTGCTACAAAGAACAGCTTTCATCATCATGACCATCCAGGGATCATACCTTCCCCTGTAGATGGGAACCACATAGCCTATAATCTGGTTCTCTTTGTCCATTGCCAGGTACGTGGGCTTGGCTCTCTTTGTCAGAGGACTCAGCCCCACCTCATCCAGAGAAGTGAAGGTGGCAGCTCTGATGCTAAATTTACAAAGATGTCAAACATATGAGTGAATAAATATATATATATATATATATATATATATATATATATATATATAGCACACAAGGGAAATGGTAGGCAGAATTAGGGATTAGAAGAGCAGGATAAGAAAATTTTAGAAAGATGATATTGTTTCTTAATATAATGATTAATAGAGACTTCAACTAGGGGACCAGCCACTCAAAGTAGAAATGGAGTAGATGGGAAAATTACTGAAAGGCTCTCATTTATATCATGCTGCACTAAGGGTACATACACTCATGAATACAGACGCACACACAGTAGCTTCCCAATATGGACTTCATTGCTACATAATGCAGCCTCAATATAAGTGTGAACATTTGGTGTGAATGTGCTGGTGTGAGTTCTTTTCACAAAAAGTAAAACTGATGGATGATGTGAATGCTGCTCTGGGACTGGTCCAGATGCATGAATACCACATGACTTACAGAGTAAACAATTGTTTGATTGGCTAGATATGCATATTGTAGCTTTGTGTATTATCAGCACAGGTCTGTTTTGCACTAGTGAATAACAAATGACACAATCGCACACACACAAGCACAAAACAAATACGCATACACACACATACACACGCACAAGCGCTCCACATATCTGACATAACTATGAGCAAACTGCCAATCTGACATGGGGCTCAGCACCTGGAATGTTTCTTTTGACAAGTGGGAGTATTTATAACAGTAAGGAGGGAGGTGGAGAGAATGAATGAAAGAGATAAATGAAGAGAGAGGGAGAGACAAAGAGAATGGCAGCCTGTGCTAAAAAAAAATCTTGGAAAAAAATAACCCTGTAGCAAAACAAGACATTCAGTTTAGTAGTCAATATATACCATCTACCAATTTAGCCATCACTAGTGTGGGGTACTAACCCAGTACTGGTGTCATTCCAGACTGAAAGGTTTCATGTCAACTGCCACCCGCCTCACAGTGAACATCCAATCTGTACTACTTAACGACTGAGTGATTGTCATAGGCTGAGATAGGAACATAGGGAGAGTCAAGTTGGATTTTTATCAGGCCTTTAAAACACATATGCTGGGTGGAGCTTCACAGCAAGCAGAGGTCATGAAAAAAAGGACTGGGACTTCTTTTTTCCCTTGTACTCCCTTTTATGCATCCAGAAACAATGCTTTCATAAAGATGAACTCAGTAAAACATTTAATTTCCAGGACTTGCTAGCTAATACTACATTAAAGCCATTGTCTCGCCCAAAAACCTCTCCAGCTATGAAAATGTATGTTGTCACTGCTGGAATTAAACTTTCCAAAAATTCCACTTTTATTGTGAGTCAATATGATTGTCCTGCCTTTACAATTTAAACAAAACTAATTTGGCCAGGGGTGTTCAGACTGCTGCATATATATTCAGTGATGCAGAATGGTGTATGTGGATAAAAGCAGGAATGTAACCTTACAGTAAAACAAATCTCACAAAAAGAAAAAAAAAAATTGGGTACCCCATGTCCAATGACAATTTGTTGATGACAAGTTATCTGTCCAAAAGCTTCAAAACATCTGCATATGACTGTAAATAGAGTCCAATATGATGTTTCCTGAACTTTTTTTCCACCATAACGCAAGTAACATCATTAACAAGTTAACAACAGTGTTTTTCTAAATGGTTGTGTTTGAGTTTTTTACTCCAGAGACTAATACCAGCTTAATTACAACAGCCTTTAAAGCACTATCGCAGCTTTTGATAGCTTCCCCATCTGGAAGAATTTAAGTTGTTTTTTTTTCAGATATGCTAAAGATCAAATGTCTCAACTCAAACCTAAACATACATAAACTTTATAGTCTAAGCTATTAGCTTCCCTGGAGGACCATTGCTTCTTTCCTTGTTCCCATCTGTACGGTTCAAATGAAGTCAAATGATTGCATGTTGCCTCATTGCCTAACCCAATGATTTAACCACCCTTGGTGTTCATAGTTGCTCATACACTCAGCTGAGAGAACAAGGGCTCCAACAAAATCCTTTACAAATGGTAACACAGTCTAGTCCAATTTGTAAACTGATAAACGTTCAAAAATCTAAAGACTAATGACCAGCCACAAACCATTACTGTAAGCAATGTTAAACCAGATAGTCCCTCCAGAGTCTGGCATCTATAAATACACTGAGCCTGAGGAGTGGGTTACCTCCGCATGTGTGTGCGTCTATGTGTACTGTACAGGACGCCTCATAGGTACCAGTGCTTGTGTGGTTTCTGTCATAAAACAACACACCAAGGATGAATGTATCCAGTAAGACATGGATTTGCACTTTAAAGTGCTAGAGGATTTTGAATGTTTGGGGTTACAAGAGTCCAGTTTCAGGTATAAGCTCCATTACAAGCTCAAATGACTTTGGTCGATAACTCACTATCCAGTGCATGAAGCCAAAGCACACAAAAGACCAACCTCTAAAGCAGAAAGCAGCAGTCCCTTAAGTGCACGACATTTTAGTAAACCAAGTCAAATAGGTTTACATTTTACTGTGTTGTCTAAGACAACCTGAACAAAATCCAAATACATAGCTTAAACTTTCCCACCACAAAAGAACCCCTTAAACCTACACCAACTCAAAATGAGAATCAAACCTAGTTTCAGTAAAGGCTTATTCAAGGCTGGCTGAATGCTGTGAAACAACAGTGAAGCTGCTTTTAAATCACATTCTTTCTTCCATTCAGGCACAGCCAAAGACAGGAATTTGCATGCAGGCAGGACTCGCAGGCAGTACAGAGAAAGGGCAAAGAGAGAAATTGCAAAAAGGAATGAAAGGTGGGAATGGGTGCTTGGTGAAAAAGGAGGTACTGGGTCAAGGGTGTTCTGGACCAGAGTTAAAGGAGGGTTTCAGGAGATGCAGGGATGACATGATGGTTAAGGTGGCACATTCCCCTTCCTTGGTCACACCCTCTTACCCCTTAGTGGAACTGCTGCTGTGGGCAGAGTATCTGCTGGAGCTCTGCTGGTAATGGCTGATGGCAGATTCCGTCTCCCGGCTACGGTAGTCACGGTCATAGTGACGATGGTGCTTCTGGTAGAATGGTATTGATCCAGACATGCTGCCCTCCTTAGCTCTCTCCCTATAAGCCTTTGATGTTCTATAATCTGAAGTCTTAAAAAATGTCTACAGACAAGTTAAAGAGTTTTCATAATCCGTTTATTTATAACTACATTGAATTTTCTTTATGTTACATCCAAATACTTATGAACTCAAATTATTAGTCTCATAAGGCTATAAAGCTTATTTTTGAGCCTTGTGTTAGTTGTGGCCAACAGACTGTCATTTACAATGAGACTTTTCCTTATGGAATTTTGTTATATCTTAGAAATAGTTTTCATATTACATATTCTATATTGCATACAGTTGTACTGCCATGTGTTTTATTACAGTGTAATATAAAAGGGTCATGACCTAGTAACATCTTTACTCTACTGCTAGATAGGTATTTTATTTGCCCTGGATTGGAAGAGGCCTACAGGTATCCACATGATAAAGAACATACAATAATATTGTGCAGCCAAGGGCAAAAGCTCATATAGCCAAACGGATAGTTGCTGAGTGGTTTTATGAACAGTGAATTACGCCTGAATTTAGCTGACATCACAGTCTGCCATCCAGAACTGTGTGCTTCTGGAGTCCCAAACCTCTGATACATAGCAGAACAAGAAGGCCAGGCAAATCAACACCATGCATGACTATGTAACCTTCACAGTTTAAATCTGAGCAAATATATTCATCCAGTATTTTGGCAGATTCATGCATCATTCATGTTCATGGGTGTCTTTTCAAAATTAGTCAATAAAATCCTTCAAACACAGTCTTACCTTTCTCCAAAGGGCTCTTGTCCAAAAGCTCCCAGTCCCAGGGATGGTCAACAAATCCAAGTGGAGACCCAAGTGGACACTGTCCACTCCACAAAAATAATGCAAGCACAAGGGGGGAATGTCAAGGCACCTCTCAGGGCCTTTTATGGCCACACAGGCTGATAAATATAGCAGCTAACAGGCGGGGACTCTCACGTTCATCGGTGGCCTCATTCAGATAAGTTACATCGTGATAACATTATCATTTTGCTTTGACGTCCTGTGTCAATTTACGGGACCCTGTATTTATAACCTGACACAGGTGAGCCAGACTGAAAGAACAGCGTGTTGAAATAAATGTACTCAGTTCCTGTGTGCACAGGTATAAAGAGTGCTCTCTGTAGTCTTCTCTTTCTATCTCTCTCTTTCTCTCATTTTATCTCTTCTCTCTCTCTCTCTCTCTCTCTCTCTCTCTCTCTCTCTCTCTCTCTCTCTCACACACACACACACAAACATACACTCACTCTCTTCTCTCTAATACCCTGTTTCTATGTCTGTCAGCCTCTCTCTCTCTCTCTCTCTCTCTCTCTCTTTCTTGTTCTGTCTGCTGCCTGTCTCTCTCTCTCTCTCGCTCTCTCTCTCTCTCTCTCTCTCTCTTTCTTACTTTCTTATCAATCTCTCTCTCACACACACACAATCACTCTCCTCTCTCATACCCTCTGTCTGTCTGTCAGTCTCTCTCTCTCTCTCTCTCTCTCTCTCTCTCTCTCTCTCTCTCTCTCTCTCTCAAGCACATAAAAAACAAGTTTTTTCTAAGTTTGACCTATGAACCTCCTGTTTAGGCTAGTGGAGACTCCATGGCTTCCACTTTGCCATTAAGCCCCACACAGCTGTCTTCTACACTAACAATAGCCACTGCTATTGTTACCTCTGTTACGTTCCAGACATGCCACCTTAAAGTGTGTGTCAAGAGAGCTGAGAGTTTGGCATGTCAGATTTTATTGTCTGTTTCGCTGTAATTTGGCCTCAGTCTTACATTTCTGGATCTGGATATGGCAATGTCATATGAGGCACTTGATGCTGTTAATTGTGACACTCTAGTATCTACTTATATTCTTGTTTATTTTGATTAATTACATGGTGTATGACCTTAAATTCTTGTGAAAATGTGCATGATTTTGAGACAGCATGGTAAAGAGTGATCAGATATTCATATCTGGATATTTAAAAGACACATACTATATTTAGTATTGCTACACTGTAAGGAAGGAACTGCAGCGATACTAAGTTTTCACACACATCATTGTTAAAGACTTTAGGCTTGCCTTTCATTGTTCATTTGAGAGTACACTTGTGTTTACTGCTGTGTGTACTGATCGTGAACATAGGAACACCTGTGTGTCAGGGTGGAGCTGTCACCTACTTTTCTATATGCTCTGTCACGTGGTTGTCTTTGTTTGTACTGGTGTTTTTGTTTATCCCTTGTGCTTTTTCTTTAGCGTTGTGTATTGTTCTTGTGTTAATAAGCCATCTTGTGGTCCTGACTCCACACTTACATCCTGCCCCCCCTTCATTACAGTTAATAAGATTCTGCAGGATATCTAGTGCAAACCGTACTTCATTAGATGGTCTACAGGGTCTAATTTCAGAAACAGTCGTCAGTGCATATGGCTAAGAAAGGATCACAATGAAGATGCATAAAAACTGAAGCATTATGTGTGGATCAGGAAACATTTTTTGCGGTCTATAAAATACATTCAGACATATCTGGACTGGACAGGAGATTCTGAGGTATTAGTGATGACCTACTCTAATTTCTGGAGCAGTTCTGGAAGGTAGATATTCTCAATGCAGGTTTAATTGAGTAATTTGAGTGAACAGGTTTCATAACTGGATTTTTAGGAAACTTAATAATAACTCTCATGTAAAATCATGACAGAGGGTGGAAGGAAAAGTTGATTAAATAAATGTTAAAAAGACATTTTAGTTACATTCTTTATTACCACAGGCAAGATTTTATAGTTGCTTTATTGGTAAAATAATAACAGGGCACACATATTTGAAGAGGAAACTCATTTCCATTAGATATTCAGGAATTTTTCATGGTTTTCCCATGTTTTCCATTTTGAGAATGTCTGTAGGCATGTGGCTTAGAGTTATCGCTTGCCCTGGAAATCAGTGAATAGTGAGTAAAATGAGGAAGAGACAACCCGTATTGGGTCGGAAATGCTGCAGAGCCCATATCCTACATTTTGTATTGTGCAACTCTGATAAGCTTCCTGATGAGCAAGAACTTGTGTATGCTCCCCTGGAAGCTGCATCAGCAAGTGTTGAAGCAGCTTCTCTCATCTTCCCCAGTATTTGAACAGTTACCAAGATGGCACAACATGAAGGACACAAGGAGGATCAATAGGAAAAAGCAGTAACTGATGCAATAACAAAGGTTTCTGGATGCAGCTCTTCAATAACTGATAAGGTGTATTAGATTAGGGTTGGAGATGAAACCTGCATTTTGAAACCTGAAATTTGAGTTAGTTGAGGAGCAATTGCCCTGCAATTTTAAGGGTTCAGATTTTTTTTCCCCAATCATCCAATGCTATTTAACTGGCCGTATTTAATTTTTAATTGATCCCAAATGTTGTCTGTGTTGATAATATGTGAAAAAAAAAAAGTTCAACGGTTTGCACATTTCGCTCGCTTTTGTGTGTGTGCACAAATTAAAATGAGAGATACCGCTGCAGACATCACGCTGGAAGTAAGACATCACCCTTAGCAGGATACAAAGGCAGAGGTTCCCAACCCCTTAAAAAAAAAACAAAATACAATTCAAATACATTTTAGCGTTTCACCAACACCTACAGAGCCCCTTCAACCCATGAGAAGCTTATTAATTATTTTAATTACATCAGGCGTCGTTGGGAGAAAGGAAAGCTCCTCCAGGAGCAGAGCCAGAGTCAGGAAATACTGTATTTAGCAATAACTTATAATTTTAGAATCCATTTTCTTGTGTGTATGTGTACATATGTCTTGTTTTCTTGCTGTAGCAGTTCAATATAGATGTTTTATTAAATGGTTAAAATGAGGACTTTTTTTTTTTTTTTAGATAAAATCCTGGATTGGTGATCTAGTGCAAAGAAAAGCCTGTGTAGTGTATATATTATAACTATTATAATAAAATAGCCTGTAGTAGAGAGACTGCTTGGATGAAAGGTTATTTTATATTTTTTAATGGGAATAAGCAACTGTTGTGTGTGTGTGTGTGTGTGTGTGTGTGTGTGTGTGTGTGTGTGTGTGTGTGTGTGTGTGTGAGAGAGAGAGAGAGAGACAACTCTTACTCTCAGATATGGCCTGATAATGTGATCATGGAAAAGGACAGATGTAGGCTGTTACTCAAATCTTCCATCAGGTGCTCGTGATGTTTGCTTGTTTTCCTCGCAGGGCAGCCAAAAGGTGAACAGCTGTTTTCTTACACAAACGTGATCCTGCTTAACATTACAAAGATTACAGGTAAAGTCTGACTGTTTCAGCAAAGATATGTCACTGGTTTTTATCAGACAATCTGTGTCTCATGCTAAAGTGTATAAAACGTGCGTTGAGTTGTTGGGGGGAGAAAAAAACTCTGGGAAACTTTTCCTCCAGAGAAACGCATTGACCCCCTTATATGGATATGTTTTGGAGCGTATACGTAGACACTGGCGCTGGGCGTGTTTGGATGAACCAAGTCTCAGCACGCAGGGGTGCATGGAAATGATTAACATGTGAAACTGTAAACATTTTGAAATGTCGCTTAAATTATTTAAGAAATAAAATTATTTTTAAATAAATACACTATATGATTCATCTATAATCTGTTGCTTAGTGTTTCCTATAGGATATTTTATACATTTTATAAAAGGACACCCCTTTTTTTGCTTTTAGTCTGGTCTGTCCGTCCAGAGCGGAACCCACCCTCGAGATTAGGAGGAAGTTTGGGCGGTGGTTGAGCTGAAGTCTTCAGGCCGTCACTTCGTTACGTTTCAGGTGAGATTTTTCGATGCGGTTTCTTAATATTTATTTCTTTGTTGCACGTTTTTGTTCATGTGTCGCTGATTATTAAGTCGCACCTCCCTTTAATTAGATACAGACCACCCGCAGGTTTTTTTTATTTGAGCCGGAAATGCGCGCTAACGTTAGCACTGCGCTAACGGGAAACATAGGTCGCTCTAGCAGGATATTTATTCTCCGAGAGATCAAATATATCGCATTATGTAGTCTCACACTTATTTTAAAGAGTCGTATAAAGTATGTGCATTGTGTCTGGGTTTAAAGCGGGTTGTTTTGGTGTGTAGTTTAGCAGTTCTGGCTTCACTTCCGAGCTCGCAGCTCGTTTCCTCTGCTCCTGTTTACTGTAACGGTTAAACCTCCGCAGCTGATCCGAGCAGCATATCTCTGTGGGTTGGTTAAGCTGGAAGCCGCAAGAAACCAACACGTCTAATGTTATTTATGATGCGGGGTTTTGAGAAATCAAATAAATTGACCCAACATCTCAAACTTCAGGCCTCGAAGACGTTTGGAGGCACCGTCACAGTAGCTGGCAGTGATGTTCACAGTTACAGTGCATGACGAGCTTTAATGGTCCTTATATGGATCCTGTTTCTGCATGGATATTCATGCCATGAATGTGCTTGTTTTTTGAATCACACAAACGAATCATCCCCATAGAGCTACCAGTACGAGATAACCCATTTAAAACTATGTATAGCAGTCTCATGGGCAAAAATGTAGGACAGTTTTCTGGTTGCAGCTCGCCTTTTAGGTCATCTTAGATGTTCTTCATGATCCAACCGATTAAAGAATGTAGTGGTCAACACCTCTTTCAAGGCAGAGACTAATTGGCATGACCTGACAGTGAATTCCAGCATGCTGAGTAATTTGGCTTTAGGACAGGAGTGGCAGCTAGTAAATTACTTTCTTCTCTGTGCATCTGGGAGCTGCCCCAATTAACATGCTTTGTATTTCATCAACCGTATTATGTGAAGATGTCCTGTGTGTCATCTAGATGACATCATTAGTTCACTGCTATTTATATCCTGTATTTAATGGTTTGTTAACTTTAAGAAAAGAAAAGTAGTTTAGCGAGTTAAGGTTAAAAAGCTATCTCCCTTGACTTTGTTTCAAATTGTATGTTGAACCCTTATAAATGAGTGTTCTCACTTGACTGGCCTGTCTTTGTCTCAATGGAAAAGGGGCTCTAAGAACAGTGATGAACCATTTTGTACACTTCCTTTTATAGAGGAAGGACAAGGAATTTGGGCATCCCCATTATAATGTTAAGTTTCTCTTAGCCTCGCTTTGCAAGGCATGACTGCTCAAATCCTATTTCATGTAATTACATGTTCCAGTCTACTTATTTTTACAAATTGCTTTTAGGAGGGGGCATTGCTTAATAATATTAGAAGAAGCAGCTGAAAAATACTTTAGCTTTAAGTTACTCTGATGTGTAGCTTTAGTTACTCTGATGTGTATTTAACATGTTCTTTTTATTTTTAGGCAAAAGCACAACAGCAGCAACATGTCGAGCAAACGGGCAAAGGGAAAGACCACTAAGAAGAGGCCTCAGCGCGCCACTTCCAATGTCTTTGCTATGTTTGACCAGTCACAAATCCAGGAGTTTAAGGAGGCCTTTAACATGATTGATCAGAACCGTGATGGCTTTGTGGACAAGGAAGATCTGCATGACATGCTTGCATCTCTGGGTATGACTTAACTGCTTAATGTTTGGTGACATGTATTTGAGAAGCTCACACTGATTGTTTTCATGGGTTTTTACAGTAGCAGGTCTGTAGAAGATTTCTATTATTATTACATAACACGATGCGATTATTACATCTTTGAGAAGAGAGCATTTTTAGGTAGGGCACTGATGACACTGGCTAAGGAGTAGTCAAGGTGCAAGGTTCATAAATTACAGATGGCTTTCCCCCCTTAACCTACGTTCTGATCTTAATAAATTAGCAGTGATGGAAAAAAAAAATTCTACTGTAGTTCAGTAGAATTTGCTTATGTGCTCACGTGGATGGAAAATGCCTTTTTTGAATAGTTTTTTGGGATAATTGTGGAAGCTTCTAAATAAAATTTGTTTCCATAAAGCCCTGATTGACCTTGAAATCTCCTCTACAGGCAAGAACCCAACAGAAGATTATTTAGAGGCTATGATGACTGAAGCTCCTGGGCCAATTAACTTCACAATGTTCCTCACCATGTTTGGAGAGAAGCTGAATGGCACTGACCCAGAGGATGTAATCCGCAATGCCTTTGCCTGTTTTGATGAGGAAGGAACTGGTAAGCCTCTTTAAATTTTCGAATTTCAAGAAGCAGCAATTCCATTGTTATCAACTCAAGCCATGAGTAGTTTCTTATACATTTAGACCCAAAAATATGAACCTCATTTATCTTAAAGCTGAAAATCACTGACTAACAAACCCATACCTGTTTGTCTCCATTCATGTTCTTGTAGAATTTTTTCATCCTCTCACTTCAATGGACAGATTTTTTTTTTTACATTCTGAAACATTTGCCAACTTGGCCTTGTGATTCGGCCTAATGGTTAAGAATTGGGACCAAATTATATTGCTATGTTAATGTTTGCCAAAAACATTGTTGCATCAGACGAATGCCTTTGTTTGTGCTTGCCAACTTTAAAGAAGCATTTAACGAAACTTGCAGAAAAAAAATTGTGATTGATGAACTCAAACTTATTGGTTGAATGGCATTTAGTATTTAGTAGCGCCCTTTCCCAAAATATCAGAAATGAGCCTTTGCCCATATTTCTTCAAGGTTTTGGCCAGCACACAGCAGGAAACTGAGAGGATTCCTCAGTAAATATCTCTATGCCCTACAGGGTCTCGGGTCCTCTCTCTTGGATTCTGCTCTTCAGCTACTAAACCCAAAAGTCATTTCTTTCTTTACCCAAATTTTCCAGCAATTCTGGAGCTGGGTTTGGTTTGTTATGGGTTAACTTGCTTATTGTAGGCAGGCCTCTGTGAAATCTGCATTTCCCAGGCTAATGTTGAGATAACGTTGATGATAATTATATTGTCAAGACATACTAAGGGTGTTTAATATAATAGAATGTTGCTCTGATGATAGCAATGCCATTATTTGGAGCATCTTGAGAAAAGTACACTTTTTTGCAGTCTTAAGATGGATATACACCAATAAGCCATTCTTTTAAATTCACCTACCTTGTATCTACTCTCATTGATCATTTTTCTACAATTCACTTACCATATAAGCACACTGTCCATCTGCTAGCTTTACAGAAGGTACTCCAGGTACATGTTTTCAAATATCATATCGCAGATGGAGACAGTTATTGAGATTGATATTTCTAGCTTAATGTTTTCTGTGAACTCAAACCTTCTGTTTAACAGCACATTTTTAATTTATTTCTTTATTTTCTCCCTCCCATCTACTTAGGTTTCATCCAGGAAGACTACCTGCGTGAGCTTCTAACCACAATGGGTGACCGCTTCACAGATGAGGAGGTGGATGAGCTCTTCAGGGAGGCTCCCATTGACAAAAAGAACAACTTCAACTATGTGGAGTTCACACGTATCCTCAAACACGGAGCGAAAGACAAGGACGATTAAACACAGAACACCTCCATGCATCATCGGCTCTTCCTCTTTTAATCCCCTTTCTCAACAAGAGGAGCCTTGTGTAATGCTTCTGGAGCCCTTGTGAAAAGCTGCCAACGACCCTGCTGTGTGTTTGTGTTTTTGAGTTAAAGTTACACTCGGGAGTGGGAAACTCGTCTATAGACGACCAAATTACTGAACGCGTAGGAATGATTGATGTCTTCAAAGAAAGGGATGTGGCACGTTTTTGCTGTAATCGTTTTGCATGGAACCATGCACGGTTATGTTGACTTGGTGTGTGTGTTATCCAGTGTGGTTGGTTTAACTGTGGTTCACTTCAGACCCATTCACTTTTAGACCATATTTATAATTAGTTAGGTTGTGTTTTATCTATGTATTGCTAATCAAGGGTTTGATCACATTTGTCTTGGTTCTCTTTAGATTTCTTTTCTCAGTTGAGTATAGCTTTAATTTGACTCCACAGACACACATGAATTTACCAGTTGCAGATCAGGTCCTCTTTCTCAGTGCTTTAAAACTGTTAAAATGTGAAGCGGTGGGTGAAATGCTACAGGCATCTTTGCTGTTAAGACCTGATATAGCATAATTTTTACATTTTATAATAAGAAATTTTTGAATAAACTACTCAAATCCATGTACCACCTCCTGCTGTCTTTTGTTTTATAAAAGATTTAAGCAGACTACTGAGTTGTGCACATCTTATCTCCATGTACAATGCTAGAGTTTTTTTCTCCAGGATTAGAGGTGATTGTTTGCAAGCTTTCAGGCACCCCTATACCTGCAGTGAGATTGCATCTAACCATGTGTGCTGTTCTAACACCAGGGCTTCATTCCAGTCATGTGCTAACCTGCCCTGAGCCTAATCAAAATTACAGCTTCTGTAGTGGGACGTTATAAAGCTGTTACCAGTCCTGCAACACTTCAAACAACCAGACTATTTGGAGGAATTTAAACTCGAGGGTTTACCTATGATTAGAATAAAAGCCCAGTGACCATGTTATCTGGTAGGTCAGTCTTTTATTATTACAGATTTGGTCACGTGCTTTTACACCCCCATCTTTTATCCGAGCCGTTTATCCTAATCGGAATCAAATTCTGTGATAAAACTCATCATATTGCATTATAAAACAGCAACTCCCGCGACCTTCGATACGCATAGCTGTCGTGACGATGGCTTTTTCCTGGCTTGTTCTGAAACACCAGGCAGGACACGACTTGAAGTCTACCTGGCTGTGTTCCAATAGGCGATCATGCGCTTAACACAACTAGTACTGCAGCCCTTCCTCGTAACTAATAGAATTAGGCGGCTTCCTAAAGTTTCCTGCTCTTCGGCTGATTAGATTTAGTCCCCAGAACACGCAGAATAAGTGAAGTTCGGAATTTCAGAAGCTTTTAGCATCAGAATATTGAAACATGACACACACCAAGCTAACCGAATTCTGAATATGTGCCGCGAGAAAAAAGGGCATACAGAGGTCATGACCCTGACGTGGGGCTGATCAGTGCACTACTTAGTGTTCTAAATGTAGCTCAATTGGAACACGGCAGCTTTCTCCGCCCACGGCTGCGAAACCAACCCAGTGCGCATGCGCAGTAGTGACGCAACACAACGCGCCGAGTCACTACAGCACAGCAAGAAGTGAGCGGTGCGGGGAAACTGGGTAAAGAGTGTAATTTATGTATTGTTCATCATTTACGGCTGCTAGTTACGATCCATACATATATCATTTGCCTCTGCATCTCTCGTGTTTGCAGTTAAAGGGCGGAACTCGTGTAGTAACGAGTGATATTAAGTTCCGTTACACAAGGAGAGGAGAGAAACTGCTTATAGTCACCTTCTGACTGGAGCTCACTTTAACATATTTACTTTACTTTTAGGCCTCTTTATAACTTTTATATTGAAAATACTGGAATAAGTGTCTGTGTCGAAGGTGCCTACTGTTTTATATCATTTATTGAGGCTGTTCTTATCTATTTGTAAGCATTAAGTCCATTCAAACCTGGCATGTGGTGTTCAGCATGTGTTCACAAACGTTTGGTTTTCGTTACTACATTGAGAATTGAGTTAAACAGCTGATCCAAGCCTTTAAGTCAGTGGGAATTCCACAGATTTATAAAAACGATCGGAATTATTTGTTTATTTCTGAATGGGTTCAAAGGGGCAGCGGTGGCCTAGTGGTTCAGGAGTTGCCCTGCATCGGAAGATTGTGGGTTCGATTCCCTCACCAGTAGGTTGCCCTGAGGTACCCTTGAGCAAGGTACCGTCCCCATCGCTGCTCCCCGGGCGCTTTCACTAGCTGCCCACTGCTGCATGGTGTTTGTGTGCATTAAATGCAGAGGTCCAATTTCATTGTGGTTCACTGTCGGCTGTGCTGTGACCTCGCAATGACAAGGGTTGTCACTTTCACTTTCACTTTTCACTTTCACAGTGGTGGTAATTAGACACAGACACTTTTAGATTCTAATGCCTGAAAGCTTGAGTGTCGCACCCTCTTTTCCTCCTCCTGACTGCAGGCAAACTGAGAAGAGAGTGAGTCTGTTTAGCTTTATGGTTTTACTGGCTGTGACAGATTAGGTTACCGGTTATGTTAAATGCAATTCCAACTGAACTCTTTAAGTACCTTGCTCTGTTGCCTGGGTATGCACTATAAAGTAAATTAATAAGATTTGTCCTGTAAAAATTCAGTTTATTCACTGTGGTTCCTTGTTTTTCTTGCTGTGATACCAGGTGAAGGATGTTGTAGCACTCTTTCATGGCTCCGACGGTGCTACAGAGGCTGCATGGGCTTAAGAAAGTGGCATTTCCCCTTTTCTTCGCTCCGGCCTCTCTGAACGCAGGGGAGCATCATGTGCGTATATCGTCCATCTTGACCTCCTTGTTTTGCCGTCAGGAGCCTCGTGGCTGTACTCTCACGAAACCGGGACGAAGATGGCTGTGCATCACAAGCCGAGAACCTCTTTTTCTTGTATCTGGTCCTGTTCGTCCTTCTTGTGACCCCTCTGCAGCGGGACATCCCACATCTTTGCTGCATCGTCTGAGCTCTGATGAAGATCGCATCTTCAAAGAGCGCCTCTCTACCTGCACTTCTTCTCAGCAAGTCCTACGTCTTTTGCGCTCCTCTCTGCAGCTTTCAGGTGCTTCTGTTGCTTCTGTTCTCCACCGTTTGGCTGATTTGGAGCAGGATGGAGCTGGAGGACTTCGAGACCCTGCTCTGTTGACATCTGATGTGACTTTAAGTGAGCTATGTTTAAAGCTAGAGAAAGAATCAGCTGAGCTAGAAGACGAAGTGGTGATACAAGCTCTGCTAGGATGCACCCGTCTCTACTTGGATCCATGGAGTCGCCTGATGGTCAGGCTTTTGTCCGAGAGCCAGTTGAGGCTGGACAAAGGGTCTTTGAGCATTGGAGCGTTGTGCATGTTAGCAAAAGCACTTTTTGCTCTTGAAGGGCCAGATTGTGACATGCTATCACAGGTTATGAGGGAGCTCCAGAGTAAAGGTTCTGCTCATTGGGATGCAAGTGAGCTGACCGCTGTATATAGCATGCTTGCATCCGGTGTGGCTGAAGGTGGACGCTACCAGGACTTGCTAAATGAAATGAATGCCCGGGCGCTTAGTCTAGCCCAGAGAATGGGCCCCATGATGGTCAGTGAGATACTGGGAGCACTGGTTGAGCTGAGTCAAGCGCAGGCCTTACCACTAGTGATTGCACTTTGCAAACAGGCTGTGCGACATGTCCCAAACTTTGCAGACACAGAATTAGCTGCGGTGCTGTCTGCACTCATGCACTATGGACACAGTGATCATTTCCTGGTTGAAGCCCTGGAGCAACATGTCCCTAGGACAGCCTTTACGGCTCACCCTGAAACGATAACCAAGGTGATGCAGTATTTTGGGCAGCGGCGTATTTACTCGCCAGCAGTTTATGATGCTATTGCTGAAAGCTTCATGTACAGAGTGGATGAGTATTCCACAAGTCAAGTGTCTCGGCAGATAGCAGCCTTTGGAGCCTTAGGATATGTGCCTCAGGAGGCGGGGCGACTTTTCAGAAAAGTGGAGTCGGTACTGAGTTCCCGCTTTTCCCAGTTCCAACCCAAAGCTTTGCTGGAGCTGCTTCACGCCTGCACCCTGCTACAGAGGTACCCGGTCAACTTTGTCTCCAAAGTCTTCAGCCAGTACTTCCTACAGCAATGTCAGGGTAAGAGATAAAAAGGGTTTGCTAATGTATAGGGGGTGATATGGCATAAGCATAATAGCAAGACACTTTTTCATGATGTGTAATACCCATGTTGAAATTTAGTTCATTTCAACATGATTACATTTATTTCAGTTAAACCATATCTAGTCTCTCAAATTTTTGTTTGTGGACATAACTTATTTTTAGTGTGGAGTGATGGTTGAGCTTAGCAGTTTGAATGCCATCCTTGGTCAGAAACTGGGAATCTGAGGCCTCAGACTGTAAACTTAGAGGGCGATTCCTAAGTAAATAACTGTTACTGAACTGCATGTTCATTATGTTCAACAATTAAGCAAATTAAACAGTGCTTCAGTTTTTGTTTCAGAGCTAGGGTACATCTAAAAGTCACTGCAGCAGTAGCTGTAGTATCATTGTTTGTACATGTGCTATAGCTTCTTGAGATATCCTTAGTTCATCATTGATGTTCCTGGAAGCAACAGTGAATGTAATAAAATCTAAATAATAGGAGCTTCTTCTTTGTTTACGTTAAGGTAAAGACACAGAAAAGCTATTGTTGTTGAACTATTGTTAAAAAAATAGGCCTCCTCATATGAAATATAGACACGTGATGGAAACACAAAAAACACTGAATAAAACTGCTAACGTGTGTAAGCTTATGCTCTTTAGCTAAGGTGGATAAAAGTATCTTGCAGATTAATGGATATGCGATCAAATGCGATGGGAAGACTTTCTTCTGGAATAACCGCATACAATTCATTAGCTGGATTTCATTTTTCTGTCTGTATGTAAGAAACCTAAAAAGAAGGCAGCTGGTACCAGTGAACTAATGAGGAAATTAAGATGAAATGAAAATTAATTTATTATAGCAAACAGCCATAAGTTGCCTGCAACCAGTTAATAGAAGTGTCTTCAGCTGGTAAGATACAGCATAAAATTAAGTAAAACAGCAACAAGATCTCGCAGATGTTTTTTTTTTTTTTTGCATGCAGCTTGTGGAAACAGCTTGGTGTTCATACACTGTGGTTGAGGATGATGAGCAGTTTGTTTGTGTTCTCTTGTGTTTTCTCTCAGAGGAGGGCAGCAGAATAGATCGAGTTATGCTGGCCCAGCTTACGCAGCTCTACATGACCGTGAAGCTGGAGTGTCCATTCTATGATGTGTGTATAACAATATCCTGTACATCATGAACATCTAGTCATGGCACTGGATCTAATGTTTGATGTCTTTGTGTGTTTACACATTTTTGAAACTGCAGGGTCCATGGCTTTTACCCAAGTTGCGTGTGAAGTCGTTCTTGTTTCCAGGAAGTTCACTGGAGACCCCGGTGAACCCTCATCTCTACAACACTGTGAAAATTGGCCTGGTGGATCTGCTGGGGGCCCGATCTTACTTTGCCTCCAGAGTCCTTACACCGTACTGCTACACAATTGGTAATGTGTTGTCATTACATAGAGAGTTTTACATCTCCAGGTGTGTGTGAGTTTATTTGTTTGTGTGTGTACGTGTCTGCCATACGATGGACTGGCAACCTGTCCAGGGTGTTTCCCTGCCGTTTGCCTTGTGAGAGCAGGGATAGACTCCCCCAACCGTAATTAGAACAAGTGGCTATGAAAATGAGTGAATGAGCTATTTATGCACAGTGCTGTCTGCTGGTAAATGTTTTTGTTTTGGCACGATTTTCCAATAAACTGGATTTTAAGAACAATAACAATAGAGAGGTACGATTGCAAACTGTTACTTCTAATTTATGTTAATTAGTTGAGTTTCTGTGCCATGGTTTGGTTCGTTTTGGTTCTTCATCTAAGTACTCTCATCCTTACAAATTGCTCTGTAGCAAACACAAGTGATGTTTTTTTCTTTCTAGATGTGGAGATAAAACTAGATGAAGAAGGCTATGTGTTGCCTGCCAGTCACAATGAAGTATTCCAAAGGTACTATGCATTTCTTTTAGAGCTTGAAACCATTTATACGAGTGTTTAAGCTTTAATAGATGAGAGGGAGTTTGTTATTGGGGGAAAAGTAACTCAGTTATGATTTTGTTATGCTCGGATGTTATTCACAATGGCAAAAACATGTTAAAAACTCCTCAGAACACTGTGTCAGAGACGTGTTTCTAAGCTGGCCAAAAAGCTTGTATATAGGCAATGGCAGTTTCTGAATTTGGATAGACCTACTGTGACACTCTTCATTAGTCATTAATTAGTTACAAGTAAAGTGAAAATGTAAAAACGAATGCTTCCCAAACTTTTTTGTATATTTGTATATATTTGTATATACATGTGCACAGGATTGCTCTGTGTATTGATGGGCCAAAGCGCTTTGCTGCTAACGCCAGGCAACTTCTGGGAAAGGAAGCTATCAAGCAGCGACACCTGAGGATTCTGGGATACGAAGTTATTCAGGTGGGTATTTGCTGCCAACAGTCGTGCTTGGTTTAGTTAGAATAGGGTGCAGGTTTCTATAGTAGTAGACATACTATTTCTATAATAGTGGACAAAAATGCACATTTAAAACTAAGACATTAAAGAATTACGACTTGTTAAAACACAATACATGCCTTAAGAGTCTTTAATTTTTTCCAGATTCCATATTATGAATTTGAGAAGCTGAAAGGCAAGGCAGAGACAGTGGAGTACCTGCACAAGAAGATTTTTCCTCACAGCTATAGGCTCAGCTGGTGATCACGGGTTCATCTTAAAGACAAGTTCACATCAATCCATTCTCTCTCTCTCACACACACACACACACTCACACAGTGTGCAGACCATATTGCCCATAGACTTGAATTCCACTCCCTGTTAAACATGTCCTATAAATAGATGCATCATGTCAAAGGTTTGTTACTTGACAAAAAGTGGTATTTATACAAAGAAGCCTTTGTTTAACAGTCTATAATGTATTTTTATATGAAATACTTAAGATACAAATATATGTAAATTATTTGTGGCAATAAAATAAACCATTGTCATTTAATTTTAAGTCCTTTCAGTTAATGGAAATTAAATTGTAATATCCTAAACATCTACCAGGGGTAAAACCCAGTCACCTCATAACTATTTTCCTGTTATAAGGTGATCATAAATTCCTGTGCTTGCACACACACACTATAGAAAGTGAATTTGGCCTCTGCATTTAACCTTTTCTGTACACACACCAGTAGTGCAGTGTAGCAGGCCAAGATATACACTGTGCACATTTATTAGGTATTTTGACCAGATCTCCAATTTTATGCATATATTCCAAGCTGCATAAACATGAATGCTGATTAGATTGAAGCAGATCAAGTGATGTGTATTTGTGTAAAAAGGGAGGGTTGCCCTGAGGAGATCAACTCCCTATAGCAAGATGTGCATAATTATTAGGCAGCTTTTTATTCTCAGGCAAAATGGGCCTAAAAAGAAGAGAAACTGGCTCTGAAAAGTGAAACATTGGAAAAAGTCTTTCAGAGGGATGCAACACTCTTGAAACTGCTAAGATATTAGGGTGTGATCAAAGAACCAATAGCAGGGCCACAAGCAATGTGTTGAGATAAAAAGAAATGTATGAACTGCCAAAGATTTGAGAAGAATTGATCGTGAAGCTACCAGGAACCCATGATCCTCCAGTGCTGTCATATTCCAGAACTGCAACCTACCTGGAGTGTCCAGAGGAACGGTACAAGGCAAGGAAGACTGAAATCTGACCACAACTGAACAAGACACTAAGAGCTAAAACTTCAAGACTGGACCAAGAAATATCTCAAAACAGATTTTAAAAGGTTCCTTGAACTGATGAGGTGAGAGTGACTCTTGATGGATGAGATGGATGGGCCCGCTGGATCGGTAACAGGCATAGAGCTCCACTTCCGCTTAGATGCCAGCAAGGCGGAGGTGGGGTACTGGGATGGGCTGATCTTATTTTAAGATGAGCTAGTTGGACCTTTATGGGTTGAAGATGGACTCAAAATCAACTCCCAAACCTACTGTTAGTTTATAGAAGACACTTTCTTCAAGCAGTGGTTCAGGAAAAAAGTCTGCATGTTTCAAGAAGACCATGATTTTTCTGCAGGACAATGCATCACATGCATTGAAGTTCTCCCCTGCGTGGCCAGTGAAGGCCTTAAAGATGAAAGAATAATGACATGGCCCCCTTCCTCATCTGACCTAAACCCTACTAAGAACTTGAGGACCCTCAAGTTAACCCTTCTTAAATGGGAGATTTACAGGGAAGGAAAACACTCACTTCTCTGAACAGTGTCTGGGAGGCTGTGGTTGCTGCTGCACAAAAAGTTGATCATTAACAGATCAAGGAACTGACAGACTCCATGAATGGAAGGATTATAACTGTTACTGAAAAGAAGGGCAGCTATATTGCTCACTGATTTCTTTTAATGCCAAATGTTTATATGTCAGTTTTGTTTTGTGTATTATTCCCACTTTAACAGATCAAAATAAGTGAGATGGCAAAATTTTCATTTTTAATTTAGTTATATTACAAGTTGCATAATAATTGCACACATGTATTCCCCTGAGAACGTTCACACTCACATTTCCTTTGTAAAACATTCAGGTTTCAGGGTTATTAGCAATTTGGATTGACTGATAGCACTGGATTTGTTCCAAGTTAAAATTAATCCTTAAAATACTCACCTACCTAATAATTGTACACACAGTGTACTAGACTCTATACTGATTAGGACAATATTTCTGCACCCCACCCTTAACATTTGGCAGGAAAAAAAAACTTCTAAAACTTCTGGTTATTTTGGGTATGATGGGTAGGGTCAATTGTCAAGAGTGTTTTGGGGAAATCAAATACATTTGTCTGTCTTCTTCACTTTGTAGTCAACTGTTCCCTATCCTGAACAGGAAACAAATGTTCAATCCTGTGATCATACTGTCAAATATAGAATAATTTATTTGTTGGTAGCTGGCAACACAGTGTTGCGGTACAAAGTCAACCATGTCATTAACACAAAATGCAATTAAATTGTTTACCTGCTCAGAATCAAACAGAACGGTCGCAACTAGAGAGCTTAAAAGTTAAACCCGATGATCATGGTAGATACATTCCTCATAAAGCAAAAAGAGACAACCTGGTATGAGACAGAGACCAAGAAAATTGGCTGTGTTTACAGGTTTTATCTTGACCCCAGAGAGCTTTTAAGGTAGGTTTTGATATTAAGGTACGAGTGTAAATGCAAATGTCCCAGTATTTTGGATGGCAGATGCTATAATGCATGCTTTTGTCTTGCCAAATTTGTCCTCCTTATGTAGCTGGAATCTGAGGAAGGCCAAATTCATCAACCAGAACTCCATCCTGCATCAGAAAATAATAAGAAGAAATAATCATATAACAACTGAGATAAAAAAAATTTAAAAAAACCTGATAAAACCTATCTAGTTTAGGAGGACATCCTAGAATCCTTAATTGCAATGTTTGTCCTTACCCGGTTTGTGCTTTTCTCTCCTGGTACTCCCTCTGGTATAGACGGAGCTGTGGAGGCCTCATCTAGGTATGAGCTATCATCGTCCATAAGCAGCTCATCGCCAAGCGCGTCCAGCTCTAACACGGGGGCAAAGCCATTCCTCAGTTACTATACATCTACAATAACACCCTGCTAACAATACAGCTAATGGTGAGCCGTTCACAGGTTTATTCAAAATATGTGTGGCGTAGTAACCTGCTTCAAGGTCATCCTCATCGATTTCAGGTGTTCCATAACTGCGGCTCAGAGCCTCCTGTATCTCATTGGCATCTTCCATCATATCTTCCAACTGGTCTTGCAGATCCTATAAAACCAAAACCCTTACTTCATTTAAAGTTTCCACAAGACATGCATATACAGTACTGTGCAAAAGTTTTAGGCAGGTGAGGAAAAATGCTGTAAACAAAGAATGCTTTCAGAAATATAAATGATTGTTTATTTTTATCAATTTACAAAATGCAAAGTGAGCGAACTAAAGAAAAATCTAAATCAAATCAATACTTGGTGTTACTACCTTTTGCCTTCAAACCAGCAACAGTTCTTCTAGGTACACTTGCACAAAGTCTGGGATTCTGTAGGATTATAGTCGGTGTCTGATCAACCAGTTTTACCAAACAGGTACTGATGATCATCAATGTCACACGGAGGTCGAAACACAGTCACGTTTGGAACAACCCACCAGCCGAGTTCCTTCAAAAACTGTGTGCAAGTGTACCTAGAAGAATTGATGCTGTTTTAAAGGCAAAGGGTGGTCACACCAAATATTGATTTGATTTAGATTTCTCTTTTGTTCATTCACTGCATTTTGTTGATTGATGAAAATAAATAAATAACACTTCCATTTTTGAAAGCATTCTTTGTTTGCAGCATTTTTTCACACCTGCCTAAAACTTTGGCACAGTACTGTGTGTGTGTGTGTGTGTGTGTATATATATATATATATATATATATATATATATATATATATATATATATATATATATAATTTTTTTTTTTTTTTTTTAAGAACAAAATGATATTCTAAAAGACTTAATTAAACATCAGGACAGACTAGATCTCAACATTCTGAGGGGAGAAAAGTCAGTATTTTGTCTGAAAGGCTAAAATTGTAGATTTTGTATTTACCTCAATCTGATCAATCTTCACATTCTTGTAAGCCTTCTTCATTTCTTTGGCTCCAACTTTCATTGCATCCACCTGTAAAACAAGCCCACAAACCTCTTAAAGGGGTATAGCACAGGTACAATGGTGTAAATGACAAAATATGACAGGATTTATCTCCATTATGTAAACCTCTCTCTCCTTCTGAGCTTTCCCTCAAATTTACTTGTGGCTGGTTCCCATCTGTAAGCTAAGTCTACTTCCATCAAACAATGCAACAAAGCTTGGAGAGTAAGAGCCATCACATGCTTCATCAGAGGCAAGTGAGGTTAGCCAGCACATGTTTTCAAAACATATGTCATTGGGCAGCTCATGCGAACTACCAAATGTATTACACCACCAACAGATTTGGATGGTGGTGTGACTATATGACTGTAGCTTTCCATCATTCTTGTAGATATAAAAGTAGTTACAAATTATTTGGAAACAGAACAATTGTTAAAGTACTTCCCCAAAAGTAATAAAAAGTAGATAAAGCAAGGGGAATGTGTTCTTACAGTTGTCTTAGTGTCTTTAAGGGTCTGTATAGTGTAGTTGGCCTGCTCCATGTTAAATGACTGTTGCATCAGTTGATCTCTCTGTCCTTCATACCTGCAGAAACAAACACATGTTTCTTTCTATATAGCAATCCACTATACTGGGAATATCTCAGTGTTTTGAATATCCATTATGCATATACCGCATTTTTGAAATAACAGTTATCTGAAGTTGCTGCACATTGTTGTCTTTCACCATAGGTCATTGTAGCACAATGTCTTGCAATCCAGTTATTTAACCCAAAAATTAGGAGTTTGTTTATGTATCGCATATAAGTGTACTCACATTCTCTTTTGTTTAAGAACACGCATAGCTTTTTGCTTCACCATATTCTGAAAGAAATAAACACAAAGACACCTCAGAGTAGAGTTAACAGTCAGAACTACCCAACAGAGGCTACATGTCTTACCAAGCAGGTGTTCTTGCTTGATCAGCCTTTAGCTTGTGACTGGATCACTTTTACAAGAGTACATTAAAGTAAATTATGCTGCAAATGATACTACTAAGGGGCAGGTCAAGTTTGGGATTTAGGATCATAACCAGCTTTGAAATAAGAACTGTTCATTAATAGCTTTCTGGTGACAACAGACCTGTCAAGTGCTTTTTGGGAAACTTCTTTTCTTTGTGATGTTTGAAGTATCAGTCATGAAATATCAAGTCCTTTTCAGCAGATGAAACAAATCATATGCACTAGATAGATATCAAGAAAGCAAATATTGCTCAAACATGTTGGGATCTAATGGATTTGCTTCTAACCATTATAAAACTTGTGCATTCAAATGGCACAATACAATTTTAGGTTTTGATTGGGATATACACTTAATTTCAAAACCTTGACTATTGGCAGATCCTTATCCAGTGTAGATACAGGGAGGTTTTAAGTTGTCAGACTTCTACTGTTGCACTATGCAACTAACTGTGAGAAGTATTGCACTTCCATGTTATCAGAAAGTAAAGGAACATGAATTCTAAAAAACTATTCTCAAAACACTGAGACTAATAAACACTGCTGAAATACCAGATCACCCATTGGACATCCCATTCACAGGGAGTTTCAGCCACAGCTTATGCTTTACCTTTGATGGTCCATCTCGCATTTTTTTCATCTGGTCTTTGTATTTCACCAGCTCTACATCGAGTCTGGATATTTTCTTATCGATGGACTCTGCTCGTGAATCAACCTGAGAGTTAGGGAAAGAAGGAGAGAGACAGGAGAAGAGTGAAACGTCATTCCCACACTTAAATGACATAACAAGAGAAACGTCAATCTGTAGATCGTGGCAGAGAACGTGTGTGACCGGTTTAGTCCCACACCCTTTCTTACTGAAAAGGCACTTTAACACAGTCCATGTTCACACAGGACACAAATTAATCAGTTTGCAAAATTAGGCTTTGATTCACATCTCTGCTTCAGTAAAGCTGGTTTATCTACAAAGATAAGCGTTTTAAAAAAATTACACACTGGCCACTATTATTCACATATTATTAGCATCACTGATACTCAAGTATACTTAATTTACCATGATGGCTTTTCTGGTACCAGAAAAAAATCAATCTCGGGCAGTTACTATTGATTCAAAAAGGTGAATGTTTAATGTCATGTATCAGCTAAATGACAACAAAGGCAGTTTGTTTACTAGCTAAACATGCTATCAATAACAGATAGAGAAGGTGACTAAACAGCACAATGAGTGGTTTACAGTGATCCTAAATATGTTTTACACAGCTTTTAGTGCTAATGCCTTCAACAGTCACTTTAATATTTCTGTTCAATTAAACATAACGAGAATGTGAGCCGAGTCTATTGTGTCGTAAACGAGGCCCACTTTTGTTTCTTCGGCACGACAGCTCTCTAAAAAGTTCAAAAACGGTTACTTACAGTGCCTATACAGTCTGTAAGGTTGGGTGGTGGTCCTTTGGGTTTTCCTCGGCCGAAAATACGGTTCATTTTGACGGCAGTTTCACTGTTTTCACTGCGAAACAACAACAGCTCTGAATAGAAACACCCGGAAGAAGCCTCGCCGTGACGTCACTCCTCCCTCACATGCTAAAGTGAGTCACACTTTCAGCCAATCAGAGCGCGAGCTCTTCTGTACCGCTCTGGAAACATCCCTAAGCATGAATTTCTCCTGGACTCCTGGACCAGTAGGTTGCCCTGAGGCACCCCTGTGAGTGAAATTTTCAGCTGACATTCATGCATAGGAATGTGAGTGAAAAGGAGGACGGTGGAGTGGTTAGGATGCAGGGAGTAGAGGTGAGAAAGGTGGAGGAGTTTAAATACTTGAGATCAGCAGTTCAGAGTAATGGCGAGTGTGGAAGAGAGGTGAAGAAGAGAATTCAGGCAGGTTGGAATGGGTGGAGATGAATGGCAGGAGTGATCTGTGACAGACGGGTACCAGCTAGAGTGAAATAGAAGGTTTACAGGACAGTAGTGAGACCAAGCTGTTGTTGGAGATGGTGGCGCTGATGAAAACACATACAGAGCTGGAGGTGTCAGAGTTAAAGATGCTGAGATTTTCGTTGGGTGTTAACGAGGATGGACAGGATTGGATTCCGATTGGAAGTTTTGGAGACAAAGTTAGAGAAGCAAGGTTGTGTTGGTTTGGACATGTCCAGAGGAGAGACCAGGATTAAACTGTGAGAAGAATGTTGAAGATGCTGCCAGGAAAGAGGAAAAGAGGAAGAGCAAAGAGGAGGTTTATGGACGTGGTGAGAGAGGACCTGCAGGTGGTTGGTTTGAATGAGGAAGATGCAGAAGACCGGAGGAAATGGAGACGGGTGATCCGCTGCGGCAACACCTAACGGGAGCAGCCGAAAGATGAAGAAGAAGACTTGACTTTTATATATAAAATATGAAAGTGACTACCCTTGTCATTGTGAAACGCAGCACAGCACAGCACACCAAAATTCAACCTCTGTGTTTGACCCATACACACACTTGCAGCAGGGGGCAACTACTGAAAGCGCTCGGGGAGCAGTGACGGGGACGGAACCTTGCTCAAGGGTACCTCAGGGCAACGTACTGGTGAGGGAATCAAATTCACAATCTTCCAATCCAGGGCAACTCCCATGAGACCACCGCTGTCACATAAACATGACTCAGAACATGACAGCACTATAAGCGCACAAGTGCAGACAATGAAACAGTACAACATACAGTGCAAAAAGCAACTACGACAATACAACACAAAATACACCAGTACAAATTCAGAGTACAAATGTTCGACACAGGGCAGAGACAGTGTACGAGTGTTGTGTCAAGAACAGCAATGAATACAGTACTAAAGTATTATAGCGATAACAGAATTTTATGTCAAGCACTGTTTCTAGCAGCATGATGTTTAAAGTATGAGGCTGCAAAGACTAGTCCTTTTAAATAACCTTGCAAAGTTGCCCTTGCATTGGAAGATTGTGGGTTCGATTCCCACCAGTAGGTTGCCCTGAGGTACCCTTGAGCAAGGTACCGTCCCCGTCACCGCTCCCCGGGGGCTTTCAATAGCTGCCCACTGCTGCACGGTGTTTGATTGCATGAGTTAAATGCAGAGGTCAAATTTCATTGTGGTTCACTGTGTGTTGTGCTGTGACCTCGCAATGGCAAGGGTTGTCACTTTCACTTTCACTTTCAAAAGTGCAGGATAAATATGCAAAGTTGAATTGATATGGAAGTGTTTCAAGCAGTTGGAATTAGAGTTCAGTTCTGGCTGAGAATTCTGGGTCAGGTTAGGCTTAAATTACATCTAAATATTTTCTTACAGATTAAAAAAATAATGAAATGTTAACTGATTTATATATTGATTACAGACCACATCACAGTG
The DNA here is from genome assembly GCA_017165825.1 of Hepsetus odoe. Classification (NCBI taxonomy): domain Eukaryota; kingdom Metazoa; phylum Chordata; class Actinopteri; order Characiformes; family Hepsetidae; genus Hepsetus; species Hepsetus odoe. Next base: position 178,687 of record JABMDN010000090.1, read on the forward strand.
TCAGTGGATGTTACAGCGATCACCCTTGGAAACTGATCAGCTGACCAAGCAAACAGAATGGAATGTTTGGCTGGACTCAAAGGCCCACTATTTGGGTCCCACACACATGCTTTCACCATCTTCTCAGCCATTCCCCTCTTCTTTTATCAGCCTTTTTATGATCCTCTATGATGTTCATCCTTCACCCACTGGCTGCCTTTCTACTCTCATGTTTACTTTGGTATCATCCTTTCTCTTACTTCTATCCTTTTCTCACAACAACTTATCCTCCACACATTCCTTTGATCGAAATGTACTGTGCTGCTGACTTATAACCTCTAGATGGAGACATGGACCTGCCAACCAGTTTTCCAACTTACACTTTTTTCCACAGGCATTTGGAAAATCTCAAACTAAGAGTTTTAATGTTATATGAAACCATATCTTTCCCAAGTGTTCAAAAGTATTATTTGTGTTGTCTGTGAAGGTGTAATTTCTAAGATAAATCCTATCAGGGACAGAAAGAGACGATATAAGCCCACAAGAAGAACATCAATGGCCTGCTTGTCGTCTCTATTAAGATTCAAAGCCATGAAATAAAACCATGGGTGGATTAACTTGTTCATAGGCCCCTGGGCTATACTTTGTTGTAGGTCCAACAATCCTGCCCTAGTGTAATCATGACATGCTCACGTCACAGTCAGTATATAAATAGAGCAAGAGAGAAATGTTAGCAATATCTAGATGAACTGAACTGAGCAGACAATGAACCACGAAATTGGATCTCTGCATTTAACCCATGCACACTCAAACACCGTGCAGCAGTGGGCAGCTATTGAAAGCGCCCGGGGAGCAGTGATGGGGACGGCACCTTGCTCAATGGTACCTCAACCTATTGGGAAGGGGTTCGAACCCCAGATCCTCAGATCATGCAGCTAACGCCCTAACCTAACCACTAGGCCACCGCTGCCCCAGACAGGCGGAGATACTGTCCACTATACTAACGAGGACCACTGGACCTCTGCATTTAACATGCACACAACACCGTGCAGCAGTGGGCAGCTATTGAAAGCGCCCAGGGAGCAGTGACGGGGACGGTACCTTGCTCAAGGGTACCTTGCTCAAGGGTACCTTAGGGCAACCTACTTGTGAGGGAATCGAACCCACAATCTTCCAATGCGGGGCCAACACCTAACCACTAGGCCACCGCTGAAAAAAAGGTAAAAAAGGTGAAAAAGGTGTCTCTGCTCCCTGAACCACTCTTTCACACATTGAGCTGAAGAATCCTGGTTTGTCATCTTTGAATATGCCCATGCCATCAGAGAAGAAGAAATTCACTGATGGAATAACCTGATCATTCAGTATTTTCAGGTGGTCAGCTGACCTCATTTTGGACACATAACGTTGCTGAACCTCGACCTGACCAACGGCAGCAACCCGAGATCACAGCACTGCTTGTACGGTAGGCACTAGGCATGATGGGTGCGTCACTTCATGAACCAATCTTCTTACCCTGATGTGCCCATCACTCTGGAACAGGGTAAATCTGGACTCATCAGACCACATGACCTTCTCCCAGATTGCTCCAGAGTCCAATCTTTATGCTCCCGAAGAAACTGACACTTTTTTTTATGATTAGTCTCACTGATCAGTGTTTTTTTTAAGGCTACACAGCTGTTTAGTCCCAATCCCTTCAGTTCCTCCGCATTGTGCATGTGGAAATGCTCTTACCTTCACTATTGAACAGAGCCGTGAGTTCTGCTGTTTGTTTTTTTTTTTTATTACAATTTGAACTCACCAAACGTTTAAGTGATCGCTGATCACGGTCATTCAAGATTTTTTTTCTGACCACATTTCTTCCGTGAGTTGATGGTTCCCCACTATCCTTAAAATTGTTAGTAGTTTTTGATTTTCCATAGTTATTTCCTCTGCTTGATGCATGTCGATATTTTGATCTTTCTGAAACAGATGAACATCTTTTCCACAACCACAGGATGTGTCTTCCGACACGGTTGTTTAAGTAATGAGAAGCTACTCACTGCATGAATTAGGGTTTAATAATTTGTTGCAGTTAAAACATAATCATCCATGCAGTAATTATCCAATAGGAGGCTCTTACCTATTTGCTTGTTAAATCCAGGTGGTAGCTTTTTTTGGACAGGCAGTGTATATGTGTGTGTGTGTGTGTGTGTGTGTGTGTGTGTGTGTGTGTGTCTGACCAGCCAGTTTGTTTAAACTACTAATTGGCTCTTAAAATCTATTCTCCTTTGGATTTCACCTGTGTTTACCGCATTTGTCGCTCAAAAGGAAAAAGGTTCCTTTTGGCATTTTGAGGAATAAATTCTAAGGATATAAGTTGCTCTGCCTCCCTGAGAGCGTTTGGCATCTCCATCAAACATTTGTGTCAGTTCAAATTTCAGCACTGACATTCCTGACAAAACATGAATGTAGGACAGGCCAGATTCTGAGAACCATTTCAACATTAATCAATGAGGCAAAATCAATCTTTCAGCCACTACATATTAAAGCGGCAGATGTTGATGTTGGATAAGGCAGAGCAGGGACAGAGACTGGCCAAGGCTGTACTTAAATAATGACTAGACAATGTCTGGTGAATGTATAGACAAAATCTCAGGAGACCGATGCAAAATTGAAATATCAGTTTTCTGAAGCCTGGCACATAGTTGAAAGGTTCTGACAGAGGTCAGCAGACCACAAGCATCTGGTGGCATGATGAAGGTTATGGAACTGCCACTGGAACAATGCACTGTACGCAGGGCAGCGGTGGCCTAGTGGTTAGGGCGTCAGCCACATGATCGGAGGATCGGGGGTTCGAACCCCTTCCCAGTAGGTTGCCCTGAGGTACCCTTGAGCAAGGTGCCGTCCCCAACACTGCTCCCCGGGCGCTTTCAATAGCAGCCCACTGCTGCACATGTGTGTATGGGTGAAATGCAGAGAGTGAATTTCCCATTCGTGGGATTATAAATAAGGGATTATTATTATTATTACAGTCTGAACAGAGGACATGCATCAAATGGTGCAGCAGAAAAACTAGTCATCTATTATCATTAAAATCATTTTTCCTACAGCACTGGTTTACTCACACTCAAATTTAAAAATGTCAAAGAATGGAGGTAACATTCTGGTCTAATATTGCCAGAAGTTGCCAGAAATTGATTTATTTAGCCTTCACAATTAAGAGGAACATAACTGTATCACATTAGACAAATGACACTATGAGTACGTTCACCCAGAACAACATGTGTTCAACATCACATTTCTGCCTTAAGATTTGTCTACATTGCTGTTGTTTTGTTCTCCTCATTCTTTATTTATTTCCCAGCTTCCAGGGACTGAAAACATAGCGTCTTAGGAACTTGATTAGCTGTGTTGCTCTTTAAAACTCAAATACAATAGTCTTGACTTTAAGACCTATTTCTCAAATAAATATTGGCATTCAGTTGTAACTTGAATTGACCGTGTAGCAGCATTTGTAAGATGCATTATCAGTATGTGACATTGATTTTGTTTTCATTTTAATTTTGTAAAGATTTTACAAAAGGAGACACTTAAAACACTGTTCAGCACTTAAAACTCCATGCAACAGTCGATTTTAATTTCTTTTCATTAACGTCTGAAGCACAAATTTAAATGAGACAGAACCTAAAACAGCCACGGATCTTTTATCTATGTATTGAGCACATATAATGTACACAAATATTTTAACAAAATACACACACTACATTACGTACACGTACAGACACATATATACTTCTGTTGATTCTAATAATCACAAATAAATTCTCTCATTTGAAATGAAGTATATGGTAAAGGCTCATTAGAGACAAGCACAAACAGAGACGTTTTTCTATTTACAGCACTCTCTTATATTAAGGCCAGAGATGACTAGATGGATACTTATGATGTAGTTAAGAATTTATTTATTCGTAAGTACTGCTTCATTATTTCTATTTGGAGAGCACAGCTGGATTGGCCAAAATCAGAACTCACTCACAGCATACAATGAACAATCAGCCGTTTAATCCTTTTGATTTTGGCTAATCTGTGCTGCAAATGAATGAGGTACACATCATGAGGCAGGTGAGTGCACTCAGGCTGTATTTAAATGCTGCTTTTACACCTGGACCAAAATGTTTTAGCATAATTCTGCATGATTCATTGTGCTCAACATCCACCTCTATGTTTTGATGGAGCACTTGATTTTAATTGTGTGTTCTTTTTTTAATGCAGCTGCTTTAAAAATGTAACATCCCAATTTGGCTTATTAAAGAGCAAACAATGTTGCTTTAATTTGACATTGTGACTGGCTGACAAAATCCTAGAAATGTATGATTCATGTGTGAAGTAAGCCGGCACAGGTGGAGCCTAACAGTAATTAGTAATGGACAAAAATATTCAAAATCAATAAGTTCCTAATTTCTAATTTACCTTATTCTCTACATTGTAGCAATAATATTAGGCAATAAAAACTCATTTGAAATGTCTTCATAAACTGTGCATGCATGCCATAATTCAGGTGTGGTCTTTCAGAATTATGGATTACTTAACATCACTGTACATTCTTGAAATAATTATGATTACACAAAAAAAAAGAGCAAAAAGAAAAGTTAACATAAATCCAATGCTGCTAATACAGTCCTGTTAATATAATACAAGAGTTCATTTAAGGTCATTTAAATTATACTTCTTATAAGTAGGCGCGATGATATAAAACAAGCTGATAATACAAACAAAATTTTTCACAATGCATAATTTCCATGCCCTATTAACTAAATATTGCTAATAGACTGGTATTTACATGCCGAGAATAAAGTGAATATTTGTTTCAGTTTGTGCTGCACATGTTATTCACACAAAAGAGTAATATACAATCATGTTTGTAAGTAAACGACCCATTATTCTGTTGTTTTGTCTCTGTACTGCAGCACACTTTTATTGGTTCAAGTGTCGAATGCCAGCTTTACATTCTGTTTAGCTGCATTCATATTAAAATCCTTCCATCCAAATTGAATCTGCTGCAGGACAAAAAAAAAACACTCACATAAAAGGTGTCACTAAGTTATTTACAGCTAGATTTACACAAATGACTCACATCGATATCATACATCAGTGACATCACCCTCTTCCTCTTGTGAAGTGTAATGTTTGATGCTCGACTTGGAGATTTCCAGCATGTCGAGATTAAGCCCTCTGACAAATTTGAAAACATTCAGGTCAGGATTGACACAAACAATCAGAGACAGCACAGGTTTGATCCTTTCTTGATCCTGTGAGTCTACCCTTCCATGCCCCTTGGTGCATATACATATATACACACAAACCATTTGTTTCCATTTCTCCTTTTGACCCGCCATGCATAAGGCATAAAACAGCTTTAAGATAAATGTGAGACAGTTTGGAGAATTATATGGATCTTTTATATAGGTCATTTTGACTGTTTATATAGTCTGGCATTGTAAAAACACATAGCCTGCATTTTCTTGCACTTAGATTTTCTGTTTTCCCTGAGGTCCACTTATCCGTGTTGTTCCATATAACTAAAAACAGTCAAAGTTCATATGTAAATGGCGATTATTCAACCTCTATTCTTTCTCTGAGCAGGCTGTTTTGATACTGCAGCTTTAAGACGATCTTATTGTCTGGTGTAAAAATTATTTCAAGACTGGGCCTAAAATCTCCTATTCGATTCAATATCACTGGATGAGGGTATCCAGATCTAAGCTTAATAAGTGCTCATATCAAAGCACACTGACATTCCTTGCATCACAAAATTGTTGAATTCCGAATGATCTGCTTTGGCAGCTGTTTATTCATACATGTACTGAAAAGTAGGTTTATCACTTATGCTACATGTTCTTGGTTATATGGACCTTTTTCAGGGAAGCTCTAACTAAACAGAAATACTGCGATAATGTTTCAAAATCAGAAAGTGACAAAACATGATCATAGAATACCTTATACCTTAGCAAATAGTATTTTTAGAGCCACAGATTTGCAAATGTACTGCCATTTGATTTAATATGTAAATCCAAAATGCAAACTAAAGTAGCCCAATATAAATGTTTGGTGTATGTTTAGCCTACTGTTGAAGGGGTCATCATGGATCTTGGCCTTTAAAGTGCACTTATATCTGTACGTAATACAGAAAGACAGGAACTTTGCAGGATTTATATTCAACTGCATGGTCACTGCTAATACGTGGTCAATATTAGTTCTAAATAAAATAACACAGAGAACAGAAGCCCAGGCAAAGGCATATATATATATATATATCATCCATCCATCCATCCATTATCTGCCGCCTGTCCCAAACGGGGTCGCGGGGGAGTGCTGGCGTCCAACCCAGTACACACAGGGCGAGGACGGGGGACGCACCCTGGACAGGTCGCCAGCCCATCGCAGGGAGGAGCGGGACGGGGATGGCACCTTGCTCAAGGGTACCTCAGGGTAACCCATTGGGAAGGGGTTCGAACCCCCAATCCTGTGGCCAACACCCTAACCACTAGGCCACCGCTGCCCCTAATATATATATATAAGTATAATAATATACATATATTATATGTATAATACATATAGGTTCATAGTGAAGATATACACACAACCAAGAATATTAGGGCAAAATGGTTGAGACAGTTTTTATGGGTAACTGAAAGAATGATTGGAAATAAAAGCTCAAATCCCTGAGTAAAAAAACATTGAACAGTTCTGTATTTCAGTCAGTCTCATCCATCTACTGTATGTGAAGAGTTATATTTACAATTACACATTCAAGGTATGTGAAGGCTGTGCATTTTGTGTGTCAGAGGCTCTCTCTCTCTCTATATGTATGTATGTTTTGACCTTTTCTGTCAGATCAGTCAGTCAATTGATACTTAGATTGCAAAATGCATCTAGTGGAATTTCAACTGTATTGATTGTGGAATGTTAAAATTTATTAAAATAGATTCAGATTCAATAAAGTGTGCCTTTTTCTTTGGCTTAAAAATACATTTGCACTAGACTTTTGTATAATTTTTTGTAATCTATATTATGCTTCTGTGTAAATTTCTCCATATGGATCTGGCTTGCAACTCATTAACTTACACGGTCACTCATTCAGTCACGCGGACTGACGAATGCTCACCAGACGCTAAGGGTGCTTCATAATGGTAGTACTTTTTGTAAAGTACACAATGCCCATGTATGTTATTTCTGATTCAACTGAAATGAATCAGCCTGTGGTGAAATCTTAATTGTGTTCTGAAAAGTTTTCTAGAGAATCATAATAAAATTGTTGTGAGGTCAGAACCTTACACTTTCACAGTCATAAGAAAGCCTTGTATCTCCAGAGTGGTAACTTAATACACAAAAAACACTTTGTGCCTAAATACACATGAAACAATATTACAAGAGTTTTTTTTCTTTCCATGTAATGTTTGTACCGTTTCAGTAGGACTATTCAATTGTTCATCATGAAACACTGAAATGTCCACGAACACACTGGAGTTACAAGAGTCTGATATGACAGTGCATTAGTGCCATATAATTTGATGTATCACTGTTTATCAAAAAGCCACAGAATTATTAACAGCCTCACGTTAGCTCTAACATCATCATACTAGTCCCAATTTAAGGTCATGACGTGTCTGTCACAGTGCTCTCTGAGCTTGTGAGGGATGGTAGGATTATTACAGTCGCACCAACTGTGGCTGCAGGCTGGACGGCGGTCAGAGAGTGGATGAGATCTGTGTCAAGCCAAGTGTGTTTGAGTCCTCTTTTCCAGTCTGCGTAATGGAGGACAGTTCCACGCCTAGTCATGCTGGCTTTGCTGTCCTTGGGGGGCTCTCCGCAGCCTGAGGGAGCTGCCTGCATGCACTTCTGCCTCCTCTACTACCACCCAGACCTCTATCCCCTCTACCTCTTGTTGGGAGACAGAAGTCTTTAAAGCACCGCTTAAAATTCTCATCCAGAAACGCATAGAGGATAGGATTTAGGCTGCTGTTGGTGTAACCAAGAGCAACGCACAGAAAGTATGCAGCCATCACTGCGGTGGTCTCAGGAATGGCCACTATGGCTTTCAGCAGAATGAAAATATGAATAGGGGTCCAGCAGATAATGAAAGCTGCAACAACCACCAGCACCAAACGTGTGATGCGGCGAAGGTTGCGGTCTTTCTCCCGGGAACCAGAGAGCAAGCGGACACTGCGGAGCCGCAGGAGCATGAGTGAGTAGCAGACACTGATGATGAGGACAGGGACAACAAAAGCAAAGACGAAGACACAGATTTTCATCAAGGTGTCCCAGTACTCGTAAGGTTCAGGAAACTGCAATGCACACTCTGTGGTACCTAGAAAATTAAAGGAAATTTGATAACAGACCCAAAATTAGGTGAGTTAATCAAGCATTACCCCATTATCACTCATTCAGTCATCATAGCAAAGACATATCTGCTATAATTTAGCTCATCCATTAAAAATGAATGATGTATGTTAAGTAAATGTATGACTAACATTTCCCAAGAAACCAGGTAAAGCTGTTATCTTTTTAGTTATTAAGTGGCCATAATCTAACTTATGCCAGTAAGCCACAGAATTTTAACTGGCCACAATATCGTTAATGTGAAGCTGGATGTCTGAACATCAACATAGGTCATAACATATCATATGATTCAGAAATGATCTGAAATTTTAGCTGTTAATTCTTTTTAATGATCTTTTGTTTTAATGCATGGCATTTCTTTGATACTATATATATATATATACCATACACTTTAACAAAAACAATTCTGTATAGTTGTCAGAAAGGGTTCTGTGACTCTGTAACAGTAGTAAGACTGTATATTTTGCAATCCGGATTCCTTTAAAGCACCACATATATCGGGGTCCTCTTCACAGAAAACACCATTTAACCAAGCAAAACAATTTAATGCCCATGTCACGGTTCTATATATGAACTACTTTAAAAGGCTGTTACTTCTTAAGTTGTTTTTTTTTCATGATTTTTCTGCCCCCCATTCCCTAACCCGAAACCCAGTGTTTTTCTCGTGATGTTGCTGTGCTTAAATATTAATCATTAAAAGAGTCATGGTAAGGAAAGTGTAGGAGCAGGAAAGAATAGGAAATATGTTTTGATATGAATGAGATGAAAGAGTACAGGCTAGCATAACAGTCTGCTGTAAATCAGGGTCAACACGACACCTGCCCTTTGGTATAATAGCTACCAATCTGGAAGGGTCAGGGCAAGCATAAGTCCTCTAATGTAAAGCCAGTTTGAAGAGCAGGTAATTGCCAACTGCTACCCACACAGCACCACAGGAGAAACAATTCAGCATTCCTAGATGAACATATAAACTGACATGTTTTTTGTGTAGTGTGCTAATGATCATCTTTAGTTAATTAGCATTTACTCAGTAATAACAGAGTAACTAACTAATTAATTACTATTGTTCTTAATCTTTTGTCAGATTATGGTCCTTATTATCTTTAATGCAAAAATAACTTCATATAACGCACATTTAAAAATAATCCAAAAGGATTACATGTTTTTTAAACTATATTTGGACCAGCAAACAGTTAAAAATAAAATTACATATGTTTTAAAGAACTATTTATAATAGTATTCCGCAGGATTTGATCCCCACTTTCAAAATTAAGTATTATGGCTATCACCTGCTTTCAAACTTCTTTACACTTCATAGCTTTCTCAGAAATGTCAAAGTTGTCTACAGCTATCTGAAAATAAATATGAATACAATTAGCATAACTAAATCAATTTAACCAAATATATACAAAATTTATTGGGGTGGTGGTGGTCTAGTGGTAAGATACTCGCCTACAGACCAAGAGGTTGCAGGCTTGAATCCCACCTCCAGCTCTACCACCATTGGGTTCCTGAGCAAAACCCCAAGTTGCCCCAGGGGGACTGTCCCTGTAGTTAGGAAATGGAAGTCACTCTGAATAAGAGCATCAGCTAAATGCCATAAATGTATATATACCAAAGATGGTTTTACAGTAACTCACAAAAGTGAGTACACCCCTCACATTTTTGGACATATTTTATTATGCCTTTTCATGGGACAACACTGAAGATATGACACTTTGATACAATGTAAAGTAGTCAGTGTACAGCTTGTATAACAGTGTAAATTTGCTGACCCCTCAAAATAACTCAACACACAGCCATTAATGTCTAAACCACTGGCAACAAAAGTGAGTACACCCCTAAGTGGAAAATGTCCACATTGTGCCCAATTAGCCATTTTCCCTCCCCGGTGTCATGTGACTCATTAGTGTTACAAGGTCTCAGGTGTGAATGGGGAGCAGGTGTGTTTAATTTGGTGTTATCACTCTCACACTCTCTCATGCTGGTCACTGGAAGTTCAATATGGCACCCCATTGCAAAGAACTCTCTGAGAATCTGAAAAAAATGATTTGTAGCTCTACATAAAGATGGCCTTGGCTATAAGAAGATTGCCAACAGCCTGAAACTGAGCTGCTGCACGGTGGCAAAAACCATACAGCGGTTTAACAGGACAGGTTCCACTCAGAACAGGCCTCACCATGGTCCACCAAAGAGGTTGAGGGCATGTGCTCAGCGTCATATCCAGAGGGTGTCTTTTGGAAATGGACGTATGAGTGCTGCCAGCATTGCTGCAGAGGTTGAAGGGGTGGGGGGTCAGCCTGTCAGTGCTCAGACCATATGCCGCACACTGCATCAAATTGGTCTGCATGGTCCCAGAAGGAAGCCTCTTCTAAAGATGATGCACAAGAAAGCCCACAAACAGTTTGATAAAGACAAGCAGACTAACGTCAGATCACAGGACATGGATTACTGGAACCAGGTCCTGTGGTCAAGATGAACTTATTTGGTTCAGATGGTGTCAAGCATGTGTGGCAGCAACCAGGTGAGGAGTACAAAGACAAGTGTGTCTTGCCTACAGTAAAGTATGGTGGTGGGAGTGTCATGGTTTGGTACTGCATGAGTGCTGCCAGCACTGGGGAGCTACAGGTCATTGAGGGAACCATGAATGCCAACATGTACTGTGACATACTGAAGCAGAGCATGATCCCCTCCCTTCAGAAACTGGGCCACAGGGCAGTATTCCAACATGATAACGACCCCAAACACACCTACAAGACGACCACTGCCTGCTAAAGAAACTGAGGGTAAAGGTGCTGGACTGGCCGAGCATGTCTCCAAACCAAAACCCTATTGACCCATCTATGGGGCTTCCTCAAACGGAAGGTGGAGGAGCGCAAGGTCTCCAACACCCACCAGCTCTGTGATGTCATCATGGAGGAGTGGAAGAGAATTCCAGTGGCAACCTGTGAAGCTCTAGTGACCTCCATGCCCAAGAGAGTTCAGGCAGTGGTGGAAAATAATGGCGGCCACACAAAATATTGACACTTTGAGCACAATGTGAAAATTTTTCACTTAGGCGTGTACTCACTTTTGTTGCCAGTGGTTTAGACATTAATGGCTGTGTGTTGAGTTATTTTGAGAGGACAGCAAATTTACACTGTTATACAAGCTGGACACACTGAATACATTGAATCAAAGTATCATATCTTCAGTGTTGTCCCATAAAAAGATATAATCAAATATTTACCAAAATGTGATGGATGTACTCACTTTTGTGAGATACTGTATTGTACATTTTACATTTACATTAATTATACTAACTATACAGTTATACAATTATGTAAATATATTTATTACTAATATTTGAGCTGAGGTGTAGCTGTTTTATTATTGCAGTTTTACTATTTGCTTCTAATATGCTAATTATGTGCAGTTAAGTGGCAAATTAATAAGGGTGAATACTAAGTCAATTAAATATGAATGTGCAGTACATATGCCTTCTTGCAGCAGGCATTTGCATTTTGTGAACTTTAGTAACCTTAAAAAGAATATCTGCTGGGGGAAATGTCAAATGTAAACGTATTGAACAATTCTTTCTCCGCTGAACACTTTCTTTCTCCACTGAAACAACACTGATTAAATGATGCTCTCAGTGGTCATCTGATGCTAGCAAATCTTACCATTATTGGTCTGTGTGCCCCCTAGAACCATGGCTGGAACTCCTGCAGCTGAAGACAGCACCCAGATGCCTACGTTGATGCATTTAGCCATGAGTGGAGTACGGAAGTCCAGTGCCTTGACAGGATGGCACACAGCCACATAACGATCCACACTCATCATGGTTAATGTGAAGATGCTGGTAAACATGTTGTAGTAGTCGATGGAGATGAAAACTTTGCATACAACTTCACCAAATGGCCAGGAGTTCAGCAGGTAGTCTGTGCTCTGAAATGGCATTGTTGTGGTAACCAGAGCATCAGCTAGTGCCAGATTGAAGATGTAGATGTTGGTTGCAGTCTTCATTTTAGTGTATCTAAGTAAGGAAGAGGGAGACACAATTTCAGATTTAGAACAATTTATTAGTTTTACTGAAAACTGTGTGGTGAAAAAGTGCAAGATTCAAATAGTATTTTACAAGGGTATTCAGTAATGAAATCGATTTCTATACAGTCAGTCCTTTTCTGGGCCGCTTGTCCTAATTAGGGTCACGGGGGGGTGCTGGAGTCCATCCCAGCTCACACAGGGACACACCCTAGACAGGTCACCAACCTATTGCAGGGAGGAGCGAGTTGATGGGGACGGCACCTTACTCAAGGGTACTCCCTAACCACTAGGCCACCACTGCCCCATCGATTTCTATGCATTATATGTAAATGTAAAGGAGTATAAAATGATTACTTTCTTAGTGTAGATCAAAACAAAACCTTATAACCTGCTTCAAAATGTTATTTCACTATGAAATTTTAAACAGTTTAAGCCTAATATCATCCCATATTACATCATTGTCTTCTAATTCTTTTCTTTACACAGATGCTTTAGTTTTTTTTCCCACTTTTAAAGAGTGCCAGTAGTAATTTTGTGACAGCAATTCTTTTGAAGTCTTCCAGTGAATAAATATATCACAGCAATTAGCGGATAGAAAGAGGGACACATAAGCCTTGATTAGATCTATTTGAGTGAAGTCAGAGCGACAGATGCATCTGTTCATGAGTTTTTTTTCTCCTCCCACCTATTCACTCACTTTCTTGTCACTTACATGGAGAAAAGGCTAAGAAAGACACACCAAGATTTCTGCCAAAGGCAGGGGAATGGGTTTAGAAAAAGCATAAATATGTATAAAGATAGAATGATCCACCATAAGCAAGCTAGACAGGATACAATCATTAAACAAATCTAATTTAAAAAGAAATACACTCTTGGCAAAAGCACTGGCCAAAATATTTTTTCACAAATTTTTACTCTTAAAGGAAAAAAAAGAAAAAGAAAATGCTAAGACTCATGTGCTAAAGCTATTTGTCCAAAACAGCAGTGAATAACAGCACTCACAACTAACAGACTCATTAGTACGAAGGAGGAATAATGAGCTGTCAGTTACTATAGCTATACTAATAAAACTGCAGTCATCAGTTTGCAGAAAAGCACTCCAGGACTATGTACTAACTTCAGTCATTTTAGACAAAATCAAGAGCCTAATATATGTCCGGTGTTTGTCTTCCTTCTATGGCCTTTGTTTCTGCAGTATATAAGAGGATAGCCCCTGGGCAGACTGGAATGTGGCTATAATTAAAATTAGTCTGGATCCAAGAGGAAAGGCCATTTATGTAGAATAGAAAAAGGAATAGAAACAAAAATGGATTTGCGTTTTTGACAAAGGAACACATTCTTGCAATAAAGCAATATATGACATATTTGAAAAGAAAAGGTATGTTCCTAAAAAGCATTCTTTTCTGCCAATTTTGGAATTATGTTTATTCAGACTTTCACAAATGATCAATATCGCCTAATACATAAATCGACACATTAAGCTTATCAGCTGGAAGCAGGAAAAGCCACTCTAACTTTACTCTAAACTCTAACTATATAAATTCTTCACCTAATGCTACTACAACGTTCCAGGCCTCCAATCCTAAAACCAACCATTTACAGCTCTGTTCTCCCAGCTGCTTCCAAAGTTATCCCCAAAACTGGATGTTCCTTTAAGGAGACACTGACATTCACATTGCATTGCACATTTCTTATTATTATTCTAATGGGGATAGAAAATAATCCATATGCCTAGCAAAAACTCTTCTGTGTTCAACAAATATTCTAACCAGGTCCATCTGACCCATCTGACATTTATAATTATGCAAAACTCAGCAATAAATATGCATTATGAGTAATAAAGGAAGTTAGTAAGCTAGCTGTAAATCAAAAGGAATGTCTTTCCATAAGCATAACCACATAATCCTTCTATAAGTACAACCACACAGCATTGACCAAGTGTTTAGGGAATAGGTCCCAGGATCAGAAGGTTGTGGGTTTGAATCCCAGACCAGTAGGTTGCCCTGAGGTACCCAAGAGCAAGGTACCATCCCCATCACTGCTCCCTGGGCATTTTAAATAGCTGCTCCCTGCTGCACGTGTGCATATGGGGTAAATGCAGAGGCTGTGTTTTGCTGTGGTTCACTGTGTGTTGTTCTGTGTTTCACAATGACAAGTTGTCACTCTCACTAAAATATAAAGTTTGCAGTGATATTGCAGATATGCTTGTGAGCTGATAGTCTGTAAGCAAGTTGTTTCTCACAAACAAAAAGTCAGGCTAACGCTGGCTGGCTGAATGTGAAAATAACACATTTCTAATTTCAGTTCAATAGCTTTCGAAATTTGCAGCACTCGACAATTAAAGGTAATCTTTTTCTGGCAGGGACAGGTAAACCTATGTACACCTTAAGTAGATGCTGCTATATATTGTTTGAGATAAAAGCATATTTAGTTATTTTTACAATCAACTGTTTTAACATCAACATATCACCTTCATGGGTAACTCATGAAAAGAAACATCATTTCATCTGTACCCTCTGAAATGAACATCTACATATGCTGCTATGTGCTGTGACTTTATGATTTAGTGCAAATGGTGCTTCATGATTTCAAATGGTGCAAATGGTGCATAGGTAGGTGTGGGATGTAACATCAATTCAGTTTTTGTCCAGTTATTCTGAAAAAGTGGATCAGTCTCAATGATTGAAGAGGCATGGCAAAAAAATTCTGCCCCCACAGAGACAAATCGGTAGAGGCTTGGCAGATGTCTTGATGCTTTCACGTTGACAGGTTTATATTGATAGGATCTATTAAGGATCACCACTGAGAAACAGTCTCAGAGGAAGACCAGAGAGGCTCTCTTTCTCTCTCTCGAACCCTCTAATTCTCTGAGTCTTTCACTAAATCTAAGTTTTGATGCATCTCAGAGCCGACTCATAAATAGAGCTCTAGCTGGAGGCTTCTACAGCCGTGCTATTAAAAAGTCCTGCATCAGCATCCAGTGAATTAGATAAGGGAACTATTGCTTTAAATCACACGCACACACACACACACACACACACACACACACACACACACACACACACAAACACACACACATGCTCATACACACAGGATGCCAATATAAATAATATCATATTAATATTAATAAAAACACAATGCTTTTCATCCATTATCCAATAATAAAGCAGTTATACATAAATGAATGAGGATAAATGTATTAATAAATGAATCTCTTAAGGCACATGCCATAAGTATACAGTGAACCCATTTCTGCACAGATTCACATGATATATCACAATAGCACTGACGCCAGGCTGCCTCAGTCTTTTTAGCTTCAAGCTATGTTCAAGCTACATCTATACATGTGCATTTTGAAGTGCTGCACTGTTAAAGTCATAAAATAACATGTTATAATAACCAGGATGCACATTTTCCCTGCTGTCAAAAAACAGCTGGAATATCTGGCTGGAAAAAACAATCTGATAATGTTAATAATCTGAGTTTCCCCTGGTTGATGTGATACAGTAATACAGTGTTTACTAAAGACGCAGTCTAGGAAGTATCCACAATGGGTTATCATACCTGATAATGACGTACATCACAAGACAGTTTCCCACCAGCCCGATCACAAACACCACCGAGTAGACCGCCGTGATGGCTGGGCTGAGAGGGGACAGAGACTCAGATTCCGGGGTCCAGCCAGGGCTGGTAGTCATGTTTCGGGGCTCAGGGTCTCCAGGCAAAGAAGAATTAAACTCACAGTCAATTGAGGAAAGGCACTTGTCACCTTTAAGTATTTCCACCGGGTTCGAATCCATGCTTGAATCCAGGTTTTGTGAGAAATGGATGGATAAACTTTGCTGCAGGTGGCTTCAAGCAATCAGCGTGGTGCCTGAGGAGATTCAATAAATAACATCAATGAATCATATCCATTTAACAGGGGTGAACAACTGAATCCCTAGATATAAATTAATCCTTTCATTGCTGAGATCTTCCTGAAAATACTCAGGTTTAGTACTCAGCTTTAAACGTAGCCATAGTGTGACCTTACTGTTGTTATATTGTTTATTACTGACATATTGCTAAATAGTTATGATGTTGCAACAACCTTAGTGAGGAATGAAACTCTAGACAGGGTCCAGGGTTCTCTTTGCCACTGTGCACTGAAGTGAAACACATTTTTTTAATATTTGAAAACAGCTCCAGAATGACCATAAACAAGCTCTTTAGGAGTTACTTTAGAAAGGTGCTATTTTCTCATTAGCTCTTTTTAAGAATTGAAATCAAATGGAATTCAATTTAATTCAAGAATTTAAATCCAATTAAATCAAATTGTCCTCCCCTTTAGAAACTCACTTCAGTCCTATTTCAATATTTGATTAAACAGTATCACACCCCCTTTCCCCTCAAAATCCACGTCTCTCTGTACTTTCATCTTTTTTTTTTTTTTAGACTATTGCTTTATTAATCCGATGAACGCGATGTTTACCCTACCTGGTTGCTGTGGCAACAGGCGCTGCTGGCGCGTGGTCGTTGATAGCGCGGGAAACTTGGCGGCTGCCGCGTTGGTGAGAGAACGCGATCGGGACTGCAGGCTGCAGAGCGCGCCAGCACCCCCTCTTCCTCTCATCCCCCTCCTCCTGCTCGTCCTCCTCCTCCTCCTCATTTCTTCCCAAGTCTGACATCAGAGATCCTGGACGCTCCCCGCGCGCACGTGCTGCCCTCCAGCCACAACAGCGCAGAGTTCAATCCTCTTTGATTCCTCCGTTCCGTTTGATCTGGAAATAAATAAGAGCTAAACAGTAGAGAGGTCAGTTTAGGTCAGAAGAAAGATGTCCTTATATCAATTCATGATCAAAATTGGACCCCCCCCACACACACACACTCACACACACACACACACCACAAGCGATTCATCATGTTCTAGTGAAGCTTTTTACAAGAACACCCGGTCTATACTTGCAGATGTACTCTCGAGCCACGTTTAAAGCAACATGGCCTATATTTTGGAAATAATTTGTGCATGTGTGTGTGCGTGTGTGTGCGTGTGTGTGTGTGTGTGTGTGTGTGTGTTTTTTCAAGGTGTTAAGACTGCTTTTATCTTGGAATACAGGGAAAGGCATGAAAAAAGAAGTCCAACCAGAAATGGCTGAAGTAACAGTTTGTATTGGGCTTTGTGGCATACACGTCTCCATTTCTCGTATGGAATTGGAACTTGCTGTGTTGATTGTCTAGCACATAAGGCTTTTATGCACTCTGCCAAACAGGGACCCATTTCAGATCTACTGTAGCCACGGGGTCACAGCAACACCACTGATAGTCTTCCATTGTTATAAATAATGACATATTTCTGAAACCAAATACAGCCTCCACATGACTTCAGCACTGAACAGCAAATCTGATGAGACAAAAACACCACTGTCACAATGAAGTTCTTCTGGGTGGAGTCCTCTAACCATATACATAACATCATAAGGGCATTAGTGGATGTTTCGAACAACATTGCTGAGTGAAGCACAAATCTTTGTGCAGGTCATACCCATTCTAAATATATAGACCATTTTATATTTAAAATGATCAATCTGTGTAATAATATAACATGGCATGAAAAATTGCACATAAACATCATATAGGGCTCTCATGAAACCAGAACTCTGTACCTAAAATCTAATATTATGATGCCCGATGTCATAGACTGTATGATAAAAATAGACTAATTAAATAAAAATCCAGCTTTTGCTAAATTGAATAGATAAAATAGTCCACTTTGGTACAGACCACTGGTGGAATAGAAAGCACCAAACTCACCCAATCCCAGTTCTTATCACCTCCTTCGCTCTGTGGCATTTTTTAAACAGTACATTTAAACTGAAGACCTGTTGAAAGCTGCGACCATTAAACAGTGAGTATATTAGAGGGACATCTCAAGTTGGACAGTTTGGAGACAAATTCAGAAAAGCGAGATTGCGTTTGTTCCAACATGTGCAGAGGAAAGATGAGAATTATATTAGGAGAAGAATGTTGAGGGATGGAGCTGCCAAGAAAGAGGAGAAGAGGAAGACCAAAGATGAGGTTTATGGATGTGAGAGCGGACATGCAGCTGGTCAGCCTGAAACAGCAAGATGCAGCAGACAGGAAGAAATGGAGACTGATGATCCACTGCAGCGACCCCTACTAAGCCCACAAACTCTTCCATAACCTCTCTTTATCGCATAGATTTTAAAAAGTTGTTTTCATAACTATACTATTCAAGTCAAGTGGGTTTTATTGTCATTTCAACCATATACACAGTACACAGTGTGACTTATATATGTAAATGATCCCTGATCTCGTCAAGTCAAGTCAAGTAGGTTTTTATTGTCATTTCAACCATATACACAGTACATAGTGAAACAAAATAATGTTTGATTGGCTGCTCTGGATTATACATCTTATAAAATATAACACTTATTATAACCTTAACATGAATGCATTAAATATGGGTGTGCAAATACAAAACAATTAATTTAAAAGGAGCTTAATTTTGCAGCTTAGAATTTCATATAAGATTGGGAGATGATGTGTGGAGTGAAAGAAACTTTAACAGTGTCTCAAGTTGAACTGCTGTTTCAGAAAAATGCTTTTAAATGGGTGGTATGTTTTATATCCATTATATGTCCTTTATATATTGAATTATATTACATATAAAATATTATCCTCTATACATTTAAAGCAGCGTATTCTAGTAGTGTATGAAATTTAGCTTAAGCTTTATTATGAGTGTGGCACAGGGTGGTGCTCTTCCAGAGTGTTTTTGATTGACAGCAAACTAGTGCTTGTCATTAAACCCATTAGACATCCTTGATTATTTTAATGACTCCATTTATCCCAAGGGGCACTGCAGATTTAGGTGTGTTAAATCATGATCAAGTCGGGCTTTTTTTCATGGACTCAATATGTAGACAGTTCCTTACATATATTTGATCTTTGCTGAGTCAATGCCCATGTTTTCAGGGTTTCTTGTTGTTCAATACACATTGATAATTTATGTCCAGCTCATTTTCACTGCAGCAGTAAACATATGAAGTACTTATCCACTCACAAATATTTCATGTCATAGTTGTATTTTACCATTGTGTTTGCACATTTGCCCTCATCAGTGTCAAACAGGGGCATTGCAGTTGAGATGGACTTTATGGGTATAGCTTTATGGGTATGAACTTTATGGGTATCGCTTCACACAGGCACACTTACAGGCAGTAATGAGGTGAAATGAAAGCACAGAATGTTTTCACATTGGTTTCTCATCAGCGCTCTAAAGACACACACCATTACACACCAACTCTGAAACACAAATAGTTCTGACTGTTTATTCGCTGCATAAAAACCCCATAGAAGGGACTAAGTTTATGTATTTTGTAATTAAAGGGTCCCAAATGGTCCCTAATTTTGGTATATTGCTGATATAGAATGTTCATATTATGTCTGAGATCTTTAGAAATGATAAAAGATCTTTAGACATTATAAATGTTACTTGAAAACACCATCTAGTTCTTTTGAGAACCATAGGGGGTTCCTCTGTGAAATTGCTCGAAAGAACCTTTTGCTGCAGCTAATAATGCGGCTCATTTGAGTCCAGACTGCTTCTACAGCAAGAGCTCAGAATGGCTCATTCATTATCTCATTCACTGTCCCCCGCATAGCTTTTGCTACATATTGACCGCACTGGAGAATGTCCAATGAAAGATGTGAATTTCAACAGCATCCATGACATACTATATCGTGTACTATATACTGTAACAGGGAGTGATTTTTAACCAGGTTTAGATTTGATTTTTTAAAATATGGACTGCGGGCAGTGGTGACCTAGTGGTTAGGGCGTTGGCCACATGTTCGGAGGATCGGGGGTTCGAACCCCTTCCCAATGGGTTGCCCTGAGGAGCAAGGTGCCGTCCCCGTCCCGCTCCTCCCTGCGATGGGCTGGCGACCTGTCCAGGGTGCGTCCCCCGTCCTCGCCCTGTGTGCGCTGGGTTGGACTCCAGCACTCCCCCGCGACCCCGTTTGGGACAAGCAGCAGAAAATGGATGGAAATATGGACTTGTTGTAACCTTTATGTACTTAGGCATCTAACATTACAGTGCTCCTTGTACGCCACGGCTCTCAAAAAGCTTACACATTGTAAATGTTAGGGTGCCAGAAAAGCTTCTCTGCACAGTGCCTCAGAGAACTCATTTGATTCCCCTAATGCCCTGTCAGTGGATTGATCTTTTGTTTTATTATAAAAACTTAATGTAATGCCTTGTTGTCCCTGCCATTAGTTAAACATAATGCGAAGGTTCTGTCACACTGCTTAGTAAACTAAATGGTTCTTTTATTGCACCGCCAAATGAACCTTTGGTGGCATCTTCATTTTAAGAGAATAACTCTGGTTAAGAGGTGTGGTTTAAAAGTGCAGCCCAAATTCCAACTCTGACCTGCTAGTAAAATTTTAATCCCAAAGCAGACTCAAATCTCAACCTAGCCACATGCATTTTTGTGAACTGTGAAAATAGAGAAACAAGAAAAAGTCTGTGTGCCTCTGAGAAAGCAAGAGAGTTATTTATAAAATAAAAGTATTTCATTAAACCCTTCAAAAAGAAAATACTCGCAGAAATCATACCTGAACCCTACTTGTGTCAGATGATGTACATTGCCCTAAACTCTTTTTTTGTCCACTCTTTTATTTATTTTGTTTGATTCCAGTCACACTGGGTGGCAGACCTTTAACTGTAATGTTTTTTTTTCATTATCTTACCATCTTCGGGGGTTCAAACCCCTTCCCAATAGGTTGCCCTGAGGTACCCTTGAGCAAGGTACCGTCCCCATCACTGCTCCCCGGGCGCTTTCAATAGCTGCCCACTGCTGCACGGGTTTGAGTGTGCATGGGTTAAATGCAGAGGTCCAATTTCGTTGTGGTTCATGTGTGTTGTGCCGTGACCTCGCAATGACAAGGGTTGTCACTTTCACTTTTTTTTCACTTTTTTTCATCTTTTTTGCAATCATTTATTTTTACAATGGGTATGTTCTTGTGATGAATCTAACCTTCCCCTGCACATATCTCAGCATGGCATACAAATACACTCATCTCTCACCCCTGCTTTATACACTCTCTCCATCATGCTCAGCCCACTCACTCTATCCATCACTCACTTTCTTCTCACACACATGTTAATATGTGCATAAACGAGGGAGAGGATGGGTAATGAGTTGTCCGTATGTGTTTGTGATAAATTGGGTAAATGAATCATATTGCTTGTGCTTCCTGTTGGATAAGTAGATTTATAAGCCAGACTTAACACAGAGACAGACATATTAGAGGAGTAGAACATCTTTCCTTCTCTGTAATATTGGTTCATTCTGAATTTTAAGGGTGACAGATCAGTGCCATCTAGTGAGTTTTAAATTTTAAAGTTGAAATTTAAGTTTGTAAATTTTAAATAAGTACATTTAACTTCAGTGTATACAGCCGTGGCAAAATGTTTTAAGAATGACACAAACATTAATGTTCACAAAGTTTGCTGCCCCACTTTTTAGAATGACAGTTTGCTTTAACTCCAGAAGATGACCTGAAGATGACCAGATGAATTGCAGTCTCTCTTTGTCATGAAAATGAACTTAATCCCAAAAAAAAAACATTTTCACTGAATTTCAGCCTCAAGTGTCCTGCGGACATCAATTCAGTGATCCTCTTGTTAACATTGGTGAGAGTGTCGAGGAGATCATTCTTTCATGCTGATGTTAGAATAGCAGACTGGATGCTTTAGGAGGGTGGTGCTTGAAATCATTGTTCTTCCTCTGTTAACCATTGTTACCTGCAAGGAAACACGTGCAGTCATCATTGCTTCACAGGAAGGAGCACCAACAGTGCAGAACTCACTCAGGAATGTCAGCAGGCAGGTGTGAGAGCATCTGCACACACAGTGAGGTGAGGACTTTTGGAGGATGGCCTGCTGTCAAGAAGGGCAGCAAAGAAGCCACTTCTTTCCAAGAAAAACATCAGGGACAGACTGATATCCTGAGAAAAAAAGTACTGGGATTGGACTGCTGAGGACTAGGAAAAATTCATTTTCTCTGATGACTCCACCTTTTCGATTGGTTGGGGCATCCGCAAAAAATTTGTCTGGAGAAAAAAAAAGGTGAATGCTCCTGTGTCATGCCAACAGTATAGCATCCTGAGACTGTTCATGTGTGAGGTTGCTTCTCATCCAAGGGAGAAAACTCATTCACAATTTTCCCAAACGGTACAGCCGTGAATACAGAATGGTACCAAAAAACCACTGTGCACCAAGCACTTTGCCATAAGGCAAAAGTGATAACTAAGTGGCTCTGGGAACAAAACATCAAAATTTTGGGTCCATGGCCAGAAAACTCCCCAGACCTTAATCCCCTTGGGAACTTGTGGTCTATCCTCAAGAGATAGATGGAAAAAAAAAACCCCACATATTCTGACAATCTCTGTGCATTGTTTTTAAAAGAATGAGCTCCATCAGTCAGGATTTGGCCCAGAAGTTGATTGACAGCATGCCAGGGTGAATTGTAGAGATGTTGAAAAAGAAGGGCCAACACTGCAGATATTCACTCTTTGCATAAACTTAATGTAATTGGCAATAAAATCCATTAAAATTTATTAAATGTTTGTCATTATACCTCAGTTACCATAGAAACATCTGACAAAAATATCTTAAAACACTGAAGCAGCAAACTTTGTGAAAACCAATGCCTGTCATTCTCAAAACTTTCTGAGGCCACTTGTCCAAAGTGATGTGAGGTATCTATTCAGTGAACCGGGTCATAAGCCAAATATAAGTTGCATGTGTGAGTTGTACTGTGATTTTAACAACAGAAGAGGAAAAGAAATGCGTGTCAATGGTGAGGAGGATGAAGAGGAGAATGAAGATGATCACAAAGAAGAGCTGTCAATTTAAAGGATCTTGGATCAAGTTGTAGTTCATGGCATGACTTTGAGTTAAGCAGGACAATATGCATGACTGAATTTAAGCAGGTTCTCAGTGGCCCTCATACTAAGAACACTTAGAGAAAACACATAAAATTAATTTTTGGTTTCTGATAGTTTCAGTAAACGGTATATCTGTGTTATATGATATTGGAGGACATATACCAACACAGTCTTGCAGCATCTACACCTCAAACAAGATGAATTTATGAAAGAGTAGCCAGTAGAAAGGTAGCCATGAGACACATGAGAATGGAAGAACACAAATATTCTCACAACAAGAGACTCTCATTATTCCTATGGTCCTTCAGAATAGACTGTGTGAAACAGAAAAACAGCAGATTATAGAAGGCATTGTGAATTCTGGAGGAATAAGATGTATGCAACGGAGACAGAATGAATGATTGACACCCCTTACGGTTAAATCATATTGAGCAGTTTTTTGTTTGCCTGGTAAGTTTTCAATGAAGTGTCTGCTGTTCCTAGAGTGCTGCTGTAATGATTTCTGAATTGTGTTAATGCATTGGCTGGCATTGTGTGTGTTATCTGACAGCAGTGTTAGGTTTTGAGTAAAGATGACTTAGTTTTATGTCAATTGTTTGATTTTTTGTGAGAGAAGCTAGAATTTTGAGGGTTGTGTTGACTATTTTGAAAAAAAGAAGAGGAGATTTTAAGAAATGCATTTCTTAAATCAAAATTGCACTTCCTGGCAACTCTGCAGCCAGAGCGCTACTTTAAATTTACAGACAGTTTTTTTCTTCTTCTTTAGGATGAATGTACGTTCAGTAAGTTGCCCATCAGCAGGAATAGTCCAGTACATGGCCTGTTTGTGTTGTAACCATGGGGCATGCATGGTTTTCCCTTTTCATTACTGTCACTTGTCATTTTCCTATCTTTAACAATTAGGGGGACCAGAGTTTCTGTCGGAGGACAGGTGTCAGGTAAGGGGATGGAGCTTATTTTGTAAGTAAAAGAGAACAGCTGGATTGGTCTGACTTGGAGATTTTAGGGTATGAAAATTAAGAGCTCTGCGGTGAAATGGACAAAGCTACTGTTAATAGGCTTAGTGCACTATTTCCATGGAGCTTAAACATAAAAGGTTTGGGGAACAAAGAATTTGAAAGGGAATACCCTAGAAAGTGAACTGATTTTGGATAAGAAGAGGAGCTTGCATTAAAGATCATGTACAGCCTTCCATTTTTTGTGATTTTTATACCAGCTTATTTACACTGGATGTATGTTTTTCCTTTTTTTGGTTGGATTTGGAACTGAATACAAGCAAACCTGAATTTCCCCCTAAATGGGAGGATCAAAGACAAGCACTACACATGCTCTGTGGCTCACACCTTTCACTATTTATGCTCTGTATGTGTTCTATGGATTAGTTTTTTTCATGAGAATGACTATTTTTTTGACAAAGACATTTATGTAATAGGATGAAGTAACTTTTGTTTCTACGTTGTTGCTTTAATAGACTCATGAAATATATAGGAACATTATTTTGTCAAGCCTGTTTTTCTTCTTTTGACTTCATTCATACTGTTGTTTACTTCTGCTGAAGTAGTGCTACAAGATGAGAGTGTTGAATTAATGGATCATACATTACAAACGCTCATAAGAATATATGGATCGCACCTACATTTTTCACAGACCTTTAACATTTTTATTCAGCGTACCCAGTGACCTGAAGGCATAAAAGCAATGTTTGTATTAAAGGTCCAGTATTTTTCCTGGCATGTACTATATATTGCACATAAACTCATTCACAAATTTATTTCATAGCAGACATTAAGGACATGAAGGACCCAAGATATTTCATGTGTCGTTTAGTCAACTTCATTCCTCAAATTACAGTTGTTAATAAACATCCATTCCTGCATTTCAGGCCTGGAACACGTTACAAAAAAGATTGAAAAAAGGCTGAGAAGTGGCAACTCGAGTCTCATATTGAGGTAAAAAATGCTAGGGCAGTGGTGGCCTAGTGGTTAGGGCGCTGGCTGCATGATCAAAGGATCGGGGTTTGAACCCCTTCCCAATAGGTTGACCTGAGGTACCCTTGAGCAAGGTACTGTCCCTGTCTCGCTCCTCCCTGCGGTGGACTGGTGACCTGTCCAGGGTGTGTCCCTCCTGTCCTTCACCCTGTGTGTGCTGGGTTGGACCCTAGCACTCCCCTGTGACCCCGCTTGGGACAAGCAGCAGAAAATGATTGAATATGTGCTATAAAATGATGTGACTTCAAACAGGTGATATTAACTAGTAATTGTAATCATGGTTTTACACAACGGCAGTACCAACAAAAGGTTAAGAATCTGAAGAACTAAGATGGGTAGAGGATCTCCAGTTTTTTAACAAATGTGTGAGAAACTGACTGAAGAGATTGAAACTGAAGAAAAAATAGATGCAGAGTGCTCCTGGCCCAAATCCAAAAGGAGGCTCAGACTATTAATAGCAAGTCCAAAAGCCACAGTCTGTCATTCTTGGGGGTTTTGTCTTAATGCAGAAAAAGGCAGTGAGATTTTAGCACAGCATGCACTGCTTTCTAAATATGTTTTTCATGGATGTCCCTGCATTTTTCAAAAAGAAACTGCAGAACGATATTTGGCTCACTTTACAAAGACGTGGCTGTGGAAGAATAGGTTATGGTTACTGGACTGCCCTGCCTGCAGTCCTGACCTGTCTCCCTGTAGAGCCTGTATGGAGGACTTTGAGACAAATTAAGCAACAATAATGCTTGATATATTCAATGCCCCATTGTTTTTTAATTCTTGTGACAAGGAATAGCAACAAATAATTAATACTTTTTATATAAATAATATTTTATGTATAACAAAACGTATGCCCATAATGTACAATTGGATGTATATGAACAAATGTAATACCAGGCAATGCATGAATATCTTGGGGTCATATTTTCTGCAGTGTAATGATTTTTTTTCCATTCTTTTTTCTGATGTGGGGTAAATGTTGAATAGCTTTTTGTATGATTAGCAAAAATAAAAAGAGTCAATCCTTGTTCTTCAAAACAAAGTTTCCTATGTGCAGATATTTCTTTCTTATGATGTCTGCAAAAGGGTTTCT
This sequence comes from Hepsetus odoe, assembly GCA_017165825.1. NCBI lineage: Eukaryota > Metazoa > Chordata > Actinopteri > Characiformes > Hepsetidae > Hepsetus > Hepsetus odoe. The sequence continues at coordinate 205,103 of JABMDN010000090.1, forward strand.
CTTATTGCAAATATTTGTTGCAAGTGACACTTACATCCCACACAGCAGAGGATTATTGAGATGAATATTAAAGCTGTGCTACATAAGATGTTAGTGCTAGAATTAAACATTAATAATTTTATACATGCATCTTTGGTGGCAAATGACAAAAAGGTGAAATTAAATGAACTTTGTTCACACTTCTGCACTTCTGCCTAGAAATTAAACTAACATTGTTTAACAGAAGGTTTGCATAAACCACTTTGTTTTGGCATTAACCAAGCTCAGGATTACTATTACAGTGAGAGCTGTTGTGGAGGATGCTGCAAGAGATGCTGCGGTCTTACACAAAAACAAATAGCTTTATACATTTTTTATTTAGACACCAGAGAAAGTTCATTTTGATCCCTTTTTTCAGCTACTCAGACCCCAACAATGGTACACAATATTGAAGATGGGCAATTAATATCAAAGCTCTAATGTTGCCATGGTGACACAGAAATTACTTACAGTCTCCCAATCCAACATGTGTGAAACAGAAAACGCAAGGATTTAAGTAAACTAAGGAGAAAGAACACAAGAGAGAACTAATATTTCTTCCAGACTGCATGTCAATTAAATGACACACACACACTCATACGCACACATGCAGACACAGACACAGACACACACACACACACTCCTCTCTCTCTCTGTCCTCCTCTCTCTCTCTGTCTCTCTTTCTCTCTCCCACTCTTTCATTCTCTCTCTCTCCCATTCTTTCTCAATCTCTCTATAAGGCTCCTTTTCAAATCAGTGAACATTGCATGGGTAAATGAATGTTGCCTCACACACACACACACACACACACACACACACACACACACACACACACACACACACACACACAGCAAAATAGTTCTGATCTGAATCTGATGTTGAGAAGTTTATCTTTTTTCTAATAAGTAATAAGCTTTACATAAATCCTTATGCATTATCACAAAAATAGTTATGTGGCTGAATGGTCTGCCTTAAATTTACTGATACTTCTCTTTGCATAATATATTTTTTAATATACTTTTTTAAATCAGTAATTATTTAAAACAGGCATTTCATACCCCCATTATATTGTAGCTATGCAATAGCTGGCTGCATTTATTCTTCCTGTAACAATACCAGCTGGTTAAGCCCCCTGGCCATTAATAGTCAATAGTGTACCCTTTCTGAGCTACAACTGACAACAATCTCTTAGAGTAGTTCCTTACTAGGTTGGCACAGGTCTCCTGAGGGATTTTGGTCCATTCTTCCATTGCAAATTGTTCTAGCTGGTCCAAATTGCATGGTTTCCGAGCATGGACATTCACTTTGAGCACCTGCCACAGATTCTCATTAGGATTGAGGTCTGGGCTCTGTGCGGGCCACTCCAGGATCTTGGTTTTGGTATCCTTGAGAAACTGTTGGACTAATTTCGAAGTATGCTTTGGGTCATTGTGTTGTTGGAACACCCAGCGACGACCTAAGCCTAGACTACAAGCAGATTTCTGCATATTCTCAAAATGTCAACATAACTTTCTTTTTTCATGATGCCATGCACCTGAACAAGGAAGTGAAAGTGACTATTTTTGTCATTACAACGAAATTCAACCTCTGCCTTTCACTCATACACACACATGCAGCAGGGGACAGCTATTGAAAGCACCCAGGGAGCAGTGATGAAGTTGCTCAAGGGCACCTTACTGGTCCGGGATTCAAACCCATGACCTTCTGATCCCGGGGCCGACACTAAACACTAAGCCTTCGCTGCCTCGTCATTTGTAAATTGTAATTTATAAATGTACTCCTGCACACTTTTCCTTGTGGATGCTTATGTATTGAAAGAACAATATTCTCTCTTCTGAAATGGTCTTATTCCAGATCTATCCTAGCTCTATATGCAAAAAAAGGAACAAGGGTTAAAATGAGGAATAACCAAACACACCTGCAGCTCAGGGCCTGATTCTATGAATAGTAATTCATGGTTATAACCGCTGTTCTGTTTTCCTGTGCTGTGATAAGGTTCTGTCAGGTGTGTGCCAGCCTGCCTGTATTTTGACCCCTGTTTGCTGTTATAACAAGAGTTTGGATTATTGTATTACACAAATCTACTTTGCACATGCAGCCTTTCAGCAAAGAGCAACGATGGCTGAACCAGAGTAAATAAAACTGTAATTAATTTTTTACACATGGAACATATTGTGTCAATATGTATTTATGCACATATGTCTGGAAACCTGTCCCACGCGGATAGCACTGTAGTTATAGAACACATAAAAGTTAATTAAAGTGCACTTTTCTGATGTACTTTGTATGCAGGGGGGAACCTGAATAATGAGATCATTGCACAGTGATCATTCACATTTGTAAATGATCTGCTGAGCTGTTGCAAAGGCTGAGACAAGAAAAAGAGCGGTGGGAAACAGACAGATGGATTCTTTACTTCTTTTTTAAGAGAATAATTGAACTGAACTTAAAGATCCAATATCCTCAACAGAGCATCTGAGCAGGGTAGAGCAGGGTGTGACATCTCCACACACACACACACACACACACACACACACACACACACACACACACACACACATACATACACTTAGGCAAGCAGGTTGTTTTTGATTCATGGTCCTTGGGCAGCTGGTCATAAATCCCAAAATGCTGAATAGGCAGTTATTGTGTGCCTGAGAGTGAGTGAGTGAGTGTGTGTGTGTGTGTGTGTGTGTGTGTGTGTGTGTGTGTGTGTGTATGTGTGTGTGTTTGCTATTGTTAGCATCGCATTTACAATTTTTGTAAGTATTGTAATTTAATATTTTCTATTTTACAGACTGGATACCACAGAGGAAATGAAGTAACCAAATGCAAGAGTGAGATTCGTGTGGGGAAATGGCTTAGTTGGAATTGATCTGGATTCTGGAGGCAAAAAAAAAGAGAAATTACATGAACCCAGCATGGAGCCCTGAAGAACATCACTTTTACCTGAGAACTGTACAGATGGAGCTGGGCACTGCTAAGGCTGACAGGGAGATTGTAATAAAGATCTCACAGTAGTCCATTTTAGGCAGGCAAATGAGTGTGTTGCCAGAATTTGTCATCAATGTTTCCATGGTTTCAAGGCTTTGGTGAAGATAAAATCCCCACCACAATTTATAAAAACCCTGGACACATTTTCATTTGGCATTCTTTGGATGAAAAAGTATAACTAAGTGCTACACAACAAGGCTTAGGTGAACTATAAGTTGACTTTGTTTTTTTGTATTCCTGGTACATTTGGCATCAGCTTCCTTTTCGTGGTACAGTCAACCCAACAATCCTACTACATTTAGGTATAGAATATATACTGGTAGGTAAATGGTACTGCACTGTGCTATTCCATACAAACCAAAGAGAAATACCTTAAAGATTTTCCTTAAAAGAGACAATGTTTTATATTCATATTCAAATTCAATTTATATTCAAAGGGCAAACATCAGTCAGCTTATGACATATAAAATGTAAGTTTTAATGAAAGAAACAATTAGAGGGGCAAAATCAATTGAAATTATTTATAGTGATGTGAATAAGATGAGGTTTCTTGTTTAAATTAACTCATTCACAGGTTCAGATGCAATATTGCATAATCTCAAATGAACTATATACTCAGGGTAAATAAATGCAGTCTGACCTAATTCAGCTCTATAGCATATAGCATATTTAACAAATCCTGTATTTTGCCTTTAATTAATTAACTAATGAAAGAAGGATTCTATAAACCAGATAAAATGGGTGATTTGTCCTTAAGGAGACAATCATAACTTTGTCATTTGAGAGGAGAGAGGAGTGTGAACATGACTCACAAACTAAATAAACACACAAAAACACATTACCACTTGTTCATATCATTACTGTACATTGATCATGGTGATATTTCTGTAACTGTACAGCTGGCACGCTTATTCGGATTGAGGCTGAGCTTTGGCAGTTTACTGGGGACCAGAAGGCACAGATTTCATTGGTTCAAGTGAAATTCACAGTAGCAGATGGAGCACTGGTGTTTAGAATTCCTCACAAACCTACAAAACATGGCAATGTAGCAGAACTACTGACTCACATACTCGTATGTGTGAGTGTGTGAAAGCGAGGGGCAGTATGCGTCTGGGGAAGTACGTTCTGCCCTGAGAACAAGGGGATATCGATCAGTGGTTTTAAACAACCTCGCAGGCAGATTCTCTCTCACCTTCAGACTTTCCACGCACACTTGCACATACTATAGCTATGGGCTATCCTTACCTCACTGCAGCAAAAACAAAATTTTGAGGACCATCTATAATTTAATATTTCATCTTCAGCAACTTCTGACAGGTAGAACATAAAAGATACGAAGCTGGAGGCCACAGTTTCTCTGTACACACACCTACCAAAACAGACATTCAGACTTACACACCAAAGACTGTAATGTACAGAGGGTCATTGCCATCCAGAGACAGAAAGTACAGGCTCAGGCCAGGGCTGAAGAGGAAGTGATGCCATGAATTATTAAACAGAGGCAAAATGAAAACATTCATCGATATTTAATTGAATTGGATTGCTCCTGCTCAGTTCAACTTCATGTGTAGAAAACAGCCCCTTGCATTGAAATGCCTCTTAGTTACTACACCCACACATTCACGTACAGACCTACATCATTCATAAAAGTCATATAGCGTTTATGAAGAATTCATATCATCTTTGGCACAGCCAGTGTGCAATTCATTTTCATCACTCCTTCCAGAGGCTTGTTTGAAGACAAGGTTAACCTGAAAAAGAGATGCGTTCAATCTTACTGGATTAATATAAAAATAATAATATAAAAAGGTCTAGTGGTTGGGTGGCCCCAGGATCAGAAGGTCATTGGTTAGAATCCCAGACCAGTAGGCTGCCCTGTGGTACCATCCCACTTCCCTGTTCCCTGGGTGCTTTCAATGCAGAGGTGTAATTTCCATGTGGTTCACTGTATTTTGTGCTGTGTTTCACAATGACAAGAACTTTCAATTTAGTTTAGCAGACACTTATTTCCATAGTAACCTCCATGTCTTAATTACAGGGACAGTCCCCTTAGAGCTATTCAGGGTTAAGGGTCTTGGTCAGGAACCCAGCGCTGAGATTCGAACCTTAGACCCCTTGAGCCAAATTTGCAAAGCGATTGTTGCAAGGTTATACTAACTTTCTAGGACATTGACAAAAACCTATTGAATCTAATGAGAAACAGTGAAGCATAACTCATTGTTATCAAAAGTTGCAGAGAATTTTTCAACTGAAGTGGTTTATTTTTCTACGGATGTGAGAGATCACTGTCTTAGCACAGACTGAATGTATTATTAAATCACAAAATATACAGTACTGTGCAAAAGTCAAAGGATTAATTAAAGCAGAATAAAGCCTTAATTTAAGACATGATGCAGTGAAGAAACTGGCATAGATGATCAGTAATTAGTACGCTAGTCATGCTGAATCCTTTTATGCACTTTGTAGCCTGTTGCAGTAACACCTTTGTTCCCATTCCTTTAATTTACTCAGTATGTCAGTGATAGACATTTTCTGCCACTTGTCCCAAGCGGGGTCACGGGGGAGTGCTGGAGTCCATCCCAGCTCACACAGGGCGAAGGATACAACCTGGACAGGTCGCCAGCCCATCGCAGGGAGGAGCGTGAAGGGGACGGCACCATGCTCAAGGGTACCTCAGGGCAACCTATTGGGAAGGGGTTCAAACCCCCGATCCTCCAATCAGGCGGCCAACGCCCTAACCACTAGGCCATCACTGCCCGATTAGACAGCTTGACAGTCATAAATACATTTTTTTGATTGATTTAAAGATTATACTTTGCCCAGTACTGTGTAATATATATATATATATATATATATATATATATACACATACTATTAAAAGTTTCTGTAAACAAAGAATGCTTTCAGAAATAGAAATAATGATGTTTATTTTGATCAATTTACAAAATGCAAAGTGAGCGAACAAAAGAAAAATCTAAATCAGATCAATATTTGGTGTTACTACCTTTTGCTTTCAAACCAGCATCAGTTCTTCTGGCCCCACAGAGCCCTGATCTCAACATCATCCAGTGTGCCTGGATTACATGAAGAGACAGAAGGATGTGAGGAAGCCTACATCCACAGAAGATCTGTGGTTCGTTCTCAAAGATGTTTGGAACGACCTACCAGCCGAGTTCCTTCAAAAACTGTGTGCAAGTGTACCTAGAAAAATTGATGCTGTTTTGAAGGAAAAGGGTGGTCACACCAAATATTGATTTGATTTAGATTCTCTTTTGTTCATTCACTGCAGTTTGTTGATTGATGAAAATAAATGATGAACACTTCCATTTCTGAAAGCATTCTTTGTTTACAGCATTTTTTCAATTTTGTCTACTAAATACTTTTTTATAATTAAGATATAATCATTACAAGGAGCAAACAAACTGACATAAATAACAGTCTTAGAAACAATTAGGCTTATGAAAATAGCAACATATGTTTTGAATTAACACAAGGAATAAAGCAATGAAGCAGTGAAGACTTAATATCAGTGACAATCTGTACATAGGGAAAGTCGGTAGAGTAAAATTTGAGACAATGTTAAAGTGATGAATTATACCATGGCAACAGGCCAAATCTGGTCATGCAACTGGTTAAAAATATTAAAATATCTCTGTAGCATGTTTGGAATTTTGTTAAGCAACATAAACCTGGATAATCTTGGTCATTTAGATTAGATCAATCTAATTTGCATATGGTTTACTAACTTGAAGCAAGTGTGTATATGAAATTATGGAAATGGATGATGCAAACAACTTTTCCAGAGGATTCCTTTCCAGAATCATCCTTGAAACCGCTGTCCATATCAACTTCTTTATTCCTTCTTTTTTTCTTCATGGTGATTTTGTGGCGGGGGCAAAATAGGGCAAAAAAAAAATAGGCTGTGCTGTGAGATCAAAGCTGTTATGTTGTGTGACTCAGAGAGTGAAATGAGGTGAATGTACAGAATTTTTTCGGCCCTCCTTTTCTCTTAACACAGAGGCGGTAGTGTAGTATTTCATTCTGATTCATGAAGCTCTCATCCAGTGGAACCTTCAGGCAACAGTGCTTTTCTGCCATGGGAATATACATCCCCATAGAGTTCCTCCCCTGGCCACGGTATGCTCAACTGACAGCAGTGTATAAAATATGTTTTGAAGTTCCAAAATGTACCTTTCAGTCCCAGCCTATGCAGTTCATATATAGGAAATAAGCTGCAAAGGCTGTTCTGTATTCTTTATGGTTGTAATGTCATGTGTGAATATCACCACTCATCCGTTACGAAACGATAAGGACTGTTGTTACTGCAGAGTTATCAGAATGATAGATGTGGCGGAAAAAAGATGAAATGTGGTCTTTCTTGCTGTCAGAAAGTAATTGCATCACTGCCCTCTTCAAATAGATTTAGACATTTGAAAGGCATGACTGAAGTTTTTTTGTGCTTGTATCCCTAAGGATTTCTCTTCCCACATTGTTCCATATTTCAGATTGCTTTTTTAATGTGCTTCATTTCACTCATTAGCAGGTCAGCAAACAGGAACAGAGGTTATCTGCTATAGGCCTCTGTTATATTCTCATTCTGCAGAAATCCTCATACCCATCTAAGAAATTCTAAACAAGAGCTGGGAAAAATAAAGGATGATTTTAAAATTCTTTCCCCAGAAAAAGCAACTATAAACAGTCAGTCATTTTCTGCCGCTTGTCCCAAGCGGGGTCGCAGGGGGGTGCTGGAGTCCATCCCAGCTCACACGGGGCAAAGGACAGGGGACACACCCTGGACAGGTCGCTAGCCCATCGCAGGGAGGAGCGTGACGGGGACGGCAGCTTGCTCAAGGGTACCTCAGAACAACCTATTGGGAAGGGGTTCGAACCTCCGATCCCCCGGCCAACGCCCTAACCACTAGGCCACCGCTGCCCTCTATAAACAAAAATAACTATAATAAGAATAACAAGAATAAACCAAAAATATTATCAATGCAACATTGGATATGATCAGGTTAAATTCTGCTTTTCAACCTTAAAACCTCAAAAGTCTTATAAGTGGACATTAGACGGAAAATTAAATAAGTTGCATTTCTACAGCATTACTCTTAAAATAAGTAAACTGGAAGGGCATATGAGCATGTACTGTGCATTTGTTTGTGTGTATGAGATGTGCTTTCAAATAGTATAAAGCAATGCAATCTAAAAAAAAAGAAGAAACAGGAATACTGGGAATACCATATTCCCAATAAGATATATTTTTTAAAAGGTTATGAGATTGAACTATGTTTATATCTCAGCTAAAGTCTCCTTTGTGTAATGTTAAATCAGAGATATTGTTTATTCATAGCACTTAATACTTTTTGATCTGAAATAAAATAATATACTACAAAAGATGAACTTAGTAAACACAACTCAAAGGACAAACGTCCCCCTACATGTATGTCCATCATTTTACGACTGGTCATAGCTTGCATTATACTATATTTCTTGGGGGGAAAAGGAACAACGTGGCTAAAAAATAAATCCCTTGATGATAAGAAAATTGTATTAAACCTTGGTGAGCATCATAGCCAAACTTTACAAACAGACAGTCATGTCAGTCATTGTCTGCCGCTTGTCCCAAGTGGGGTCGCGCTGGAGTCCATCCCAGCTCACACAGGGCAAAGGACGGGGGACACACTCTGGACAGGTCGCCAGCCCAACACAGAGAGGAGCGCGACGGAGACAGCACCTTGCTCAAGGGTACCTCAGGGCAACCTATTGGGAAGGGGTTCGAACCCCCGATCCCCCAGCCAACGCCCTAACCACTAGGCCACCGCTGCCCCAAACAAACATCTAGATTTTATTTTTCTGCTTTTGCCAAACCAACTCAGTATCCTACAGTTAGACTTGAATGTCCAAGTAAAGTTTCTTCTGCTGAAAATGATGGACATCATTCATTCATTATGTTAGTTGGGGTCTGGGTGTTGTTTATTAAATTAATAAAGAATTTGGTTAAACATTGCTGCTGCATTGTAATTTCAAACGGAAATCATTTGTTTCAGCATGTTTTTTTTAAAATCTATAAATCATTTATGCTGAAGGTATGAATGATTAGTATTTTGAGTAGTAAACAAACAGAACATACAATTAGTTCTTTTTGGCTGCCTTGGTGTCTCAGGGCCCTTCTTTTTCCTTTTCTCTCGTTCTTGTGTGATGGGTCTGCTTTAAATTCTTTCTTCTTCCTCTACTATACTGAGCAATCAGCTCTTTGGTCAAAGGTCAAAACCATGACAGCAGACATTTGTCTTCCTAATAAGCCCTGTCAGAAAGACAGACACACTTATACACACTACCACTTGCCCTGCATCCCTGAGTGTTGCTTCCCATTGTGCAATGTGAAAAGAGTAATATGGGCCACTCCAGGTGTCATTTTTAGACCAATCTCTTCATCAGCCTTGATGACCAAAGGACATGACTGACCCCTTTTAAAGTATTTGAGGAGACAAGGATGCTGAGCACAATTCTACTTCTTGTAGCAATTTTATCCGAATATTCTTCACAGGTGAGTGAAGAAGTGCTCTCTAAGGTGTTTCCACATTGGTTACTGACCCAATTACAGTGTTATTAGGCTCTAAAAGAGAAAGCCTGGGACAGCACTGACAACAGCACCACATCTGATAGAGGTTGGACAATTTAGTCCCCTTTCATTGCTTGTTCACTATTTTTTGCTAAAATGAAGCAAGTTTCAGGACACAAACAAAAAACGTCTGTATTTTTCAGTTCTTTTCATTCTGATGCTAGTTGTATTTAACATCCAAGTACTGCAGTAATAATCCTCTGATTATTCAATTTTGATTGGAAACTGGATCAGCTAATAAATCATCTTCTTCTTCTTTTGGCTGCTCCCGTTTAGTGGTCGCCACAGAGGATCAACTATCTCCATTTCTTCCAGTCCACTGCATCTTCCTGCTTCAAACCAACCACCTACATGTCCTCTCTCATGACGTCCATAAACCTCCTCTTTGGTCTTCCTCTTCTCCTCTTTCCTGGCAGCTCCATCTTCAGCATCCTCCTTCCCATATAATCCTCATCCCTCCTCTGGTCCAAACCAACGCAGCCTTAATTCTCTAACTTTGTCTCCAAGACGTCTAACCTGAGCTGCCCCTCTAATATACTCACTTCTAATCCTGTCCATCCTCGTCACACGCAACAAAAATCTCAGCATCTTTAACTCTGACACCTCCAGCTCCGCCTCCTGTCTTTTCATCAGTGCCACCATCTCCAACCCATACAACATGGCTGGTCTCACTACTGTCCTGTAAACCTTCCCTTTTACTCTATCTGGTACCCGTCTGTCACAAATCACTCCAGCCACTCTTCTCCACCCATTCCAACCTGCCTGCACTTTTTTCTTCACCTCTCTTCCACACTGGCCATTACACTGAGCTATTAATCTCAAGTATTTAAACTCCTCCACCTTTGTCACCTCTACTCCCTGCATCCTAACCACTCCACTTTCCGCCCTTTCATTCACACTCATGTATTCTCTCTTTGTCCTACTCACTTTCATTCCTCTCCTCTCAAGAGCATATCACCATCTCTCCAGGATCTCCTCAAGCTGCTTCCTACTCTCAGATCACAATATCATCAGCAAACATCATTGTCCACGGAGACTCCTGTCTAACCTCGTCCATCAACCTGTCCATTACTATTGCAAACAAGAATGGGCTCAGTGCTGATCCATGATGTAATCCAATCAGCTAGTAAATCATATTACAGAAAATTGTCCAACCAGCATTCTGTATAGATGGTATATTTAAGTAGGTACAATCTAACAAGCTTTACCATGAACATTGTACATGAATGCTTTGTGGACCAAATTAACATTTTTAAGATGTACTACAAATTCCTAAAATTTTGGATTTAAAGGATCTACCACTTACATCTTAATGCCAGATACTACAGTAAGAGATGTCTCTCATTTACTCATATCTCAGTTTTGAAAATTATGGCCCAGATGGAGTTGATGGATTGACAATAATGTTAGTCAAGTCTCAAAGCTGAGGTGAGCAGTTGATAAAGAAGAGACCTTGCTATCACTGGTATTCGGTATATGTCCACAAATAGTATATTTTATCTCAAACCCATGTTAAATGGAACTTTATCACTGCAGAGGACACTGATTCACTGCTCCATATACTGAGGACTTCATATCCTTCTAGCCCTTAATTGGCATGGAGCATTTTCCAAGCTTTTCTTTCAAGATCATACAGGTGAATATTTGTCATTAAAAACCATTGCAAGTAATATACACCTTAAAGTAGCTGAATGAATGTAACGGTGGTAGCGGGGTCGTGTTCTGGGCGTCAGTGCTGAGCTGAGAGGTCATTACAGAACGTAAAGCTTTAACAACATAACTGTGCACAGAAACTCAAAACACAGATAAACTTCCATGACATGTACAGATTAACAAAGGCCGATGCGCTGCTCTCGCTTAATGGGGCTTTTAAAGCCAACCCCAAATGAAGCACACCTGTCAGCCCAACGCCAAACAGGTGTGCTCTTCCAAGAGCTGAGCAGAGCGCCAGTGTGTGACAATTAATTAATTATGAGGTGTGACTGGATACACTTGTGATGGGACTTAGACTTAAGAAGTACTGTAATACAGGTAATTCCGTTATTCAATATAGCATGGAATGAAAAGGGTTGAATTCTTGAAAGGTCAACTGAAAAATTGTTCCGAATTTTTGCCCATCATGTCTAAGGGGACATAGTGAACTCTCCCATTTGTTAGGACTCCCCCAAATCAAATTATCCACCAACATATGAAATGATAGAGGAATCATTTATGTTTTGATCACAATAAGGGAAGGGAACCTCTAAAAGAAATTTTCTCAGTAAAAGGAAAACAGCAATTTTTGGTTTGTTATGGAGACTCAGACAGCATCAATATGATTGCAGAATATGTGACATCACGAAACTGTCTGAACTCTGCCAACCGTGTTTAATCCACTGTTAATAATTCAGCGCTTCTGACACTGTCGTATGATTCATCTTCCAGTTTAATATGTTGGCTCTCAAAGACAAATGCTGTGTTAGTCTTCAGCCTATGGCTTGAGGGCTGCTTTTCAGGGCCTGTACTTGGCCTGTTGTCCTGTCTACATGTAAATCTTCTTCATAGAATTGAGCCATATAGTAATTTAATGAAAGACTAACCATACGAGTCCTGAAGCCCCTAAAGATGCAGAAAATAATTATACTGTTGTGCTTTTCTTCCTTTTACTGTTGTTTTAAGCTACATTAAAAAAAAAAACACTGAGGACAATTTCTACTTATTTGATCTTAACATGTCGGGGCAGCGGTGGCCTAGTGGTTAGGGTGTTGGCGGCGGATCGGGGGTTCGAACCCCTTCCCAATAGGTTGCCCTGAGGTACCCTTGAGCGAGGTGCCGTCCCCGTCCCGCTCCTCCCTGCGATGGGCTGGCGACCTGTCCAGGGTGCGTCCCCCGTCCTCGCCCTGTGTGTGCTGGGTTGGACACCAGCGCGACCCCGTTTGGGATAAGTGGCGGATAATGGATGATTTTAACATACTACAAAAAAATCTAATCTTATATACTTTTTGTTTAGTCCATTAGCATGTATAAAAAGGTCTAGAAGTGCACTCTTTATAGAGCTGAGGATCACTCAGAATATCAACAAAACAAAACATTTGACCAGGAGTGCCACAAAATTTGTTTTACAGAAACTGAATTCTATGACAACATTGTATGACTCATTTTGCATCTGAAGGTTAAATCTGCCCCTTTAGATGAGCTGATGTTAAAGCTATTCAGTGTCACATTAGATGTCAACTTGTAGACTTTTATGAAACATTTATGAAGTGATGACATGTGCAGAAACATCAGAATCGATTTTTACACAGAAAGCAACAAACTGTTGTGTTTGGCTGAGAGATATGTTAACCATTTTTTAAACTATCAATTGCATTTGAGTATAATATAACAGGATTAATACGTCTCGGCTTCTAAGACATCAGGTGAATTACCCTGGTGTGTAGAAAGATGCTGATAATAAACACTGTATATGAGGCAGCCATAGCAATAAATGGAATTTAGAAAGATAAAAATTACATTTTGACTAAGAAGAAGAAGAAGAAGGAACTAAGAAGAACTAAGAAGAAGAAGGAGAGAAAGAGATAGAAAGAGAGACAGGGAGACAGAGAGAGAGAGAGAGAGAGAGAGAGAGAGAGAGAGAGAGTGAGAGAGAGAGTGAGAGAGAGAGAGAGATACTTTCTAGCTTTGAACGATATTTCATCCTCTCTGGGTCTTTAATCCCCATGCCTCTCTCATACTTCTTTGCTGCTGTAACACCCAGAAGAGCCCTGGCAATCTACACACACACACACACACACACACACACACACACACACACACACACATGCATATCTTCAGCAGAGCTGGTGTGTGTGTGTGTGTGTGTGCAGCAGACAGTAAGTGCAGGACTGATTAAATGTCTGGATCAAATGCATCCTCCCATTTTCTTTCCCTAGAATGAAGCATGCTCGCTCTTCTTTATCTCTCTCTCTCTCTCTCTCTCTCTCTCAGCTCAGTTTCTTCTCTCAGTTTATCTGGCATTTAATTAAGCCTCTTGCTGAAATTCTGCTCATTAAGTGTGGCTTATTCATCAAAATGAAACGCCTCCTAAAGATGTTTAATGATTCAAGTTAACCTGTTTCAGTCTCAACCTTTAATAAAGTGTGCAATCATGTGTGAGTTTGTGTTCATGCATGAATGCATTCATTCAGCTGCTGAGAACTTTATATGAAGTGAAGCTAATCATTAGGTCCATCAAACACAAACTGCTTCCAACCATGAACATTGAACCCTGAGCAGATACCCTACTAAGCAGGTAAAATCGAACCCTGCTTAGTATAGAAGATGGTGGTGAGAGATTCTGGGCCATAGTCCCCAACAACTAGTCCACCGCTGCCCCAAAGAAAGTGAAAGTGACTATTCTTGTCATTGCGAGGTCACAGCACAGCACACAGTGATCCACAAGGAAATTGGACCTCTGCATTTAACCCATGCACACAAACAAAGTGCAGCAAGGGGCAGCTATGAAAGCGCCCAGGAAGCAGTGACAGGTACGGTACCTTGCTCAAGGGTACCTCAGGTAAGGGTTTAAACCCACAATCTTCCGATCCTGTGGCCAAATCCCTAACCACTAGGCCACCGCTGCAAGAAGTGGAGGAAAAGAAGTGTGTGGTGTATGTCAGAATTGGGATTCAAACCCACACTATCAGGAAGACTACGACTTGAATAGCCCTAAAGACCACTCAGCCATCCAGATGTCATTCGTTATTTCATTATGTGATTGACTGGACTCCTAAACCTTTGATTTGAGGAACGTTGTGTAACTTAAGAAACTTTGATTAAATTTGGGTACTTTTCTGCACCACAGTTCTTTTCCATCTAATGCTTATTTTCAAAACAGCAAATGTACTCTAGTTTGTGAGATTAATGGTCTGAATTTCCATGTAGTTTGATCTAAATTATCATGATGGCACAGTGAACAGTGTGGCATAAAAATAAATCAATTTAACTCCTCTGCAAGCATAAAAAAAAAATTCTCCTTACTCTTAACTCCCTCCGGTCATTATTAGGACTCTATACAGTACATGTCAAATTCTTCAAGACTGTTTTAAGTAATGCCGAAAGGATGTTTTGCCTACATGTCAGAAGGCATCCAATAGGTGCATGGGAGGATAGCGTTACTGCAAATTACTGTTCTGCCACAAAGGTTCTGTGCTATACAAATGCGGTACCTATAGTTACATATGTGAAATGACGGCCTTAGCTGGGTTTAAAATCAGTAGCTTTAGGTTAATGGCTAGGGCTAGAGGCAGACAGAGGGAAATTAATCAAATTCTCCAATAGGTTTCATTTAACGCCATCCTTTCTTTTTCTTTTCTTTTTTTTCACACTAAAAGTCCTTGCCAGTGACTTTAATTTCAGTGTTGAATAGTACTCTGGTATCAGCAAAGTCACTTGCTGTATTTCCTTTCAGCAAAAAGAGGCCCATTTATAGAAGAAAATTCATTTCTAGCTCCTCATCATCAGTGCGGCTAGGATTTTTGGAGGGTCTTACGTGTTAATAAGGACTGTGCCACTATTATTCTTTAGGAATCACCCTTAGTGTTGCTAATGGCGGAGATGATTGTGTTTTACAAATCGTACAGGTAGGACTAACAACCCCATACATGTCATGCACATTAAGGTCCAATCAGTTGGCACCTTTTTTTAGCTTCTGCTCTCAGTCCTACACAAATTGCATGGCTAATCTGCTCAGTCAAAAGCTCCAAGCTGTATATTGGTGATGTACCCTGTAACTGCACCAAGTTGCACAAAACAGAAAAGAGGAGAATTTTTTGCAAGTAACATCCAGGTTAAATGAAGGTTAACACTACACTGTTTATTTGCCTATGAACTGGTTTGTTAGATTCAAACTCAAATCAAATAGCTTTATTTGGAAATGGCAGAGAAGACATTAGCACTAACCTCTTTACTTAAATGAATCGATATACATGGCATAGTTCATGTGAAGGCTAAATAATACAGTGTATTGTTAATGAACCATTAACCCAGCCACTAGGGATGCACAAGCCAGTGTATTTCTTCGTGCAGGTCCCAAGCCCGGGTAAATGGGGAGGGTTACGTCAGGAAGGGCATCCGGTGTAAAACTTTGCCAAATCAATATGCGGACAACGATACAGAATTCCATACCGGATCGGTCGAGGCCCGGGTTAACAACGACCGCCATCAGTGCTGTTAGCCTACAGGGTGCTGGTGGAAATTGGACTACTGTTGGCCAAAGAAGAAGAAGAAGAGGAGGAAGGCATGTCCAGAGGGAGCAGGAGAGAAAGAAGGAGAGGAGAGTGGAAGTGAGGGTAGGGACTTTGAATGTTGGCAGCATGACTGGTAAAGGTAGAGAATTAGCTGATATGATGGAGAGAAGGAAGGTTGACATTTTGTGTGTGCAAGAGACTAGATGGAAGGGTAGTAAGGCCAGGTGTATTGGAGGGGGGTTTAAACTGTTCTACCATGGTGTGGATAGAAGGAGGAATGGAGTAGGTGTTATCCTGAAGGAAGAGTATGTGGAGAGTGTTTTGGAAGTGAAGAGGGTGTCAGGGAGGGTGATGAGTTTGAAGCTGGAAGTTGAAGGTGTGATAATGAATGTTGTTAGTGCTTATGCTCCACAAGTTGGTTGTAAGATGAAAGAGAAGCAAAGATTCTGGAGTGAGTTAGATGAAGTGATAGAGAGTGTACCCAGGGGAGAGAGAGTGATGATTGGTGCAGATTTTAATGGTCATGTTGGTGAAGGGAACAGAGGTGATGAGGAGGTGATGGGTAGGCATGGTGTCAAGGAGAGGAATGCTGAAGGTCAGATGGTTGTTGATTTTGCAAAAAGGATGGAAATGGCTGTAGTTAATACTTATTTTAAGAAGAGGGAGGAGCACAGGGTGACGTATAAGAGTGGAGGAAGATGCTCACAGGTGGATTATATTCTTTGCAGGAGGGTCAGTTTGAAAGAGATCAGAGACTGCAAAGTAGTGACAGGGGAGAGTGTAGCTAAACAGCATAGGATGGTGGTCTGTAGGATGACCTTGGAGGTCAAGAAGAGGAGGAAAGTGAGGGCAGAGTCGAGGATCAAGTGGTGGAAGCTGAAGGAGGAGGACTGCAAGGTGGAATTCAGGCAGGAGTTAACACGGGCACTGGGAGGTGTCGAAGAGCTACCGGATTGCTGGGAAACTACTGCAGAAGTGATAAGGCAGACGGCTAGAAATGTACTTGGTGTGACATCCGGAAGGAAGAAAGAGGATAAGGAGACCTGGTGGTGGAACCAAGAAGTCCAGGAGTGTATTCAAAAGAAGAGAGAGGCAAAGAAGACATGGGACATACAGAGAGATGAAGGAAGTAGACAGGTGTACAAGGAGATGAACCGCAGGGCGAAGAAAGCAGTGGTGAAGGCCAAAGATAAGGTGTTTGGTGAATTGTATGAGAGGTTAGACAGTAAAGAGGGAGAAAAGGACCTTTACCGATTGGCTAGACAGAGAGACAGATCTGGGAAAGATGTGCTACAGGTCAGGACGATTAAAGATAGAAATGGTAACGTACTCACAGGTGAACAGAACGTGTTGAGCAGATGGAAGGAATACTTTGAGGAGCTGATGAATGAAGAAAATGTGAGAGAGAGAAGACTGGATGAAGTGAGAAGAGTTCACCAGGAAGTGCAGCAAATAAACAAGATGGAAGTAAGGGCAGCGATGAAGAGGATGAAGAATGGAAAGGCTGTTGGACCGGATGACATACCAGTGGAAGCATGGAGATGTTTAGGGGAGATGGCAGTTGAGTTTCTGACCAGATTGTTTAACACAATCTTGGCAAGTGAGAAGATGCCTGAGGAGTGGAGACGAAGTGTACTGGTACCGATCTTCAAGAATAAGGGTGATGCACAGAACTGTAGTAACTATAGAGGGATAAAGTTGATCAGCCACACCATGAAGTTATGGGAAAGAGTAGTAGAAGCTAGGTTAAGAAAAGAGGTGAGGATCAGTGAACAGCAGTATGGTTTTATGCCGAGAAAGAGCACCACAGATGCAATGTTTGCTCTGAGGGTGTTGATGGAGAAGTACAGAGAAGGTCAGAAGGAGCTGCATTGTGCCTTTGTGGATTTGGAGAAAGCATATGACAGGGTGCCTAGAGAGGAGTTGTGGTTTTGTATGAGGAAGTCTGGTGTTACAGAGAAGTATGTGAGAGTAGTTCAGGATATGTATGAGGGCAGTGTAACAGTGGTGAGATCTGCAGTGGGAGTGACGGATGCATTTAAAGTAGAGGTTGGATTACATCAAGGATCAGCACTGAGCCCGTTCTTGTTTGCAGTAGTAATGGACAGGTTGACGGACGAGGTTAGACAGGAGTCTCCGTGGACGATGATGTTTGCTGATGATATTGTGATCTGTAGTGAGAGTAGGGAGCAGCTTGAGGAGAACCTGGAGAGATGGAGATATGCTCTTGAGAGGAGAGGAATGAAAGTGAGTAGGGCAAAGACAGAATACATGAGTGTGAATGAAAGGGAGGAAAGTGGAGTGGTTAGGATGCAGGGAGTGGAGGTAACAAAGGTGGAGGAGTTTAAATACTTGGGATCAACAGTTCAGTGTAACGGCGAGTGTGGAAGAGAGGTGAAGAAGAGAGTGCAGGCTGGTTGGAATGGGTGGAGAAGAGTGGCTGGAGTGATTTGTGACAGACGCGTACCAGCTAGAGTAAAAGGGAAGGTTTACAGGACAGTAGTGAGACCAGCTATGTTGTATGGGTTGGAGACGGTGGCACTGACGAAAAGGCAGGAGGCGGAGCTGGAGGTGTCAGAGTTAAAGATGCTGAGATTTTCGTTGGGTGTGACGAGGTTGGACAGGATTAGAAATGAGTATATTAGAGGGACAGCTCAGGTTAGACGTCTTGGAGACAAAGTTAGAGAAGCAAGGTTGCGTTGGTTTGGACATGTGCAGAGGAGAGACGATGATTATATTGGAAGGAGGATGTTGAGGATGGAGCTGCCAGGAAAGAGGAGAAGAGGAAGACCAAAGAGGAGGTTTATGGACGTGGTGAGAGAGGACATGCAGGTGGTCGGGTTGAAGCAGGAAGATGCAGTGGACAGGAAGAAATGGAGACAGTTGATCCTCTGTGGCGACCCCTAAACGGGAACAGCCGAAAGAAAAAGAAGATTGTTAATGAACCATTATAGTGATATTGTCCTTTGTAGTATTAATATTGGAGAAGGCTGCAGTATCTAGATGAGTGCTGAGCACAGTGGAATAAGATTCATTTCCACTTCATTTATTTCTTTCTTTTTAATGGGGGTTGGGGCACTGCACATACCACCTGATCCATAATATAAGTTTTCAATCTATTACACTTTGTGCACAATTATTCGGCAAGTGAGTGTTTTGAGGATTAATTTTAATATGGAAGATGTCCAGTGCTTTAAGTCAATCCAGAATGTTTCAATTACCTGAAACCCTGAAACGCTGAGACCTGAATGTTTTATAAAAGAACCGTGAGTGTGAACATCTTCAGGGGAATACACGTGTGTGCACAATCATTAGGCAAATATTAGTGTGCAGAATTATCACTCAACTAAATGAAAAAAGAAACTTTTCCAATCTCACTTGTTTATTTTAATCTTTTAAAGTGAGAAACAGTCATAAGTCTTCCATTCATGGACTCTGTCAATTTGTTAACGATCAACTTTTCATGCAGCACAGCATCCCAGACACTGTTCAGAGAGGTGGACTGTTTTCCTTCCCCATAAATCTCCTGTTTATGAAGGGCCCCAAGTGCTCAGTAGGGTTTAGGTCAGGTGAGGAAGGGGGGCATGTCATTATTATTTCATCTTCAAGGCCTTTACTGGCCACGCAGTGGAGAACTTCCATGCGTGCGATGGCGCATCGTCCTGCATAAAAATCATGGTCTTCTTGATGCAGACTTTTTCCTGAACACTGCTTGAAGAAATTGTCTTCTAAAAACTGACCGTAGGTTTGGGAGTTGATTTTGAGTCCAACTTCAACCTGAAGAAGTCCAACTAGCTCATCTTTAATAATACCAGCCCATACCAGTACCCCCTCCCCCTCGCTGGCATCACTCATTACACAAATACACATTACCTAATACGCTTTAATCCAATTAGTATTCAAGCTTCTACAGCTTCCAAAGATAATGATAAAATAATGATATGGTCAAAATAATCACCTAATTATTGTGCACACAGTGTGTTAGCATTAAGGATGTCAGTCAGTCAGTCATTTTCTGATGCTTGTCTCAAACAGGGTCGCAGGGGAGTGCTGGAGTCCAACCCAGCGCACACAGGGAGAAGGGACACACTGGACAGGTCGCCAGCCCATCGCAGGGAGGAGCGAGACAGGGACAGCACCTTGCTCAAGGGTACCTCGGGGCAACCTATTGGGAAGGGGTTCAAACCCCTGATACTCTGGCCAATGCCCTAACCACTAGGCCACCACTGCCCACAGCATTAAGGATGTGTTACACAGAAATATTTTCTTAAATGCCTATTAATTATGTAAAAACCAGTACAAAGTACATACATCCTTTTAAATAAACGTGCTGAAAAAATGTTTGGCACCACAAAAATGAACCAATAAACTATTGAAAGGCAAGGTGTGCCAACACTCTACAGCATCATTGCATCATTTATTGTATGTTCTAAAAATGTATATGAATGCTTTTATGCAAGGCTTTTAAGTCACTGAGTAAGTGCACTAAGAGCTTTGAAGGGTCTTACTGAAACAGCTACTTAGACTCACATGTTGGTTTTGATTAAAAAAATATATTTTTTTCTTCATTACCAATTGCACATAATGGCAGTATCTTACTAACTAATAATACATTTACTAATTTAATTTCACTGTGAAACAGACAGATAGATTTGTATAGTAGAAAAAAAGGTCTGCTACCATAAAGGAGCATGAAAGTAGCTCGCTGTATATAGACTGTATTTCTCAAAAGGCTTCTGTAACTAGGAATATGACCATTAATATAGATTTAAAGTATAAGACATGTGAAGACGTGCCATATGAAAATATGTTTAATTAGTTGAAACAGAACAGCCAAAGGTAATCATGCAAATGTATTAAAAATACTCAAAGATTTAAAGTTTTGATTTCAACAAATTAAAGGTATGTGATCTATAACTTAGAGCCCCATGTCTCAGCAAACAAAGATGATTTAATTTAGGAAAAGTACTCTTTCAATCAGGACATCGATCTCAAAACCTCAGTAATTTTTAATAGCTAATACAGCAGGAACAGCAGCAGCACCGCACCCCACAATCAGCACCATCAATGTTGCCTCTCTTTTTTTCAAGCCCTGGCTACAGCCCTGCATTGAATCATTAACATATTAAATATTCAAGTTCAATTTCATCATAATCCCAGAGGGCAATTTTTGTTGCAGTAGGAACAAATACAATTGACTTTGACAAAAAACATTACAATACAAAATGTTCCAATGAAAAATCTAATAGATGAAGGAATAAAAGACTATTTGCATATGTCTTCATTATGTCTTCATCATGGGCATTTGGAAAGGCAGGAACAGGAAAACAAACTTGATCCTTATACCTTTATGCCCATGACTGAGTATGGACGTATCCGTCATAATCCTATTATCTTGCTAGTTTGGTCAATGATATGTTAATGACGTTTATTTGTGTCTAATGTCCTACTGCTAAAAAAATAGACACATTAAAAGAAAAAGGTCTGGGGTGAATGAAAGGGAGTACAGCAGAATGGTAGAGTGCATAGAGTAGATGTGTTTAAACACTTGGGCTAAACCGCTCAGAGTAGCAAGGAGTAGGAAAAGTGAAGGAGCTGAAAATGGCAGAGCTAGAGATGCAAAGGTTTGCATTAGACAGGGACATCATTAGGATGGAGTGTATTAAAGGGGTGCAGTACGATGTGGGTTGAGCTGTCGCCAAACAGCGAGAAAGTTCTGGGTTCAATTCACAGGCAGGGTGTTCCAGGTCCTTCCTGTGTGGAGTTTGCATGTTCTGCCCATGTCTGCATGCTTTTCCCACAGGAGCTCTGATTTCCTCCAAAGACCTGCACAACAGGTGGGTCAGAGATGCTGAATTTACCCCTAGGTTTGAGTGTGTTTGTCTGTGTGTCTGCCCTGCAATGGAGCCAGCAAATCCAGATGTGTTGGATTGGGATTAGGAGAATATTGGGAGAAGAATTTTGAAGATGGAGCTGAAATTCAAGAGGAAAACAGAAAAGACAAAGAAGGGCGTGGTGTGAAAAGACATGCATGTGGTATGAAAAAGGAATATGCAGAGGACATAAAGAAATGGAGACATATGATCTGCTGTGATGACCCCTAATGGGTACAGCCAAGAAGAAGATTAAAGATTTTTATATATTAAAAGATTAAGGCTTCCTTGAGCAAATCCAATTTTGTGCCCCTTTGTGCGCCAAAACATCAAAGTAGCTTCAAATGACAATTTGTTGTCAATAATTGTGCCAAAGTTGTTATATTAAGCGTTCTCCACTTCCTAGCCTATAAAATGGCCTTTCTGTCTAAAAACGTTGTAGGCTTTTAATTCCATGACTGTATAATGATATTATTTCACCTTTGGACAAAGTTATCTTGTCTATAAGCAGAATATTGATGATAAAAGTAACATCTGCTAATTTTCAAAAGGCTTCTGTTCACATATACTGTGACAATCATCTGTGTTCAAAATATGCAACAGAGCTGTGAGGAAATGACCCTGTTGTGATCCTAATTACTAACAATTAAAATTAGAAACTAATTTAATGAAATATAACTTTTTGCAGATTCCAGTCCGTGCTGCATATGAGCTGTTTGCATCTGGTGGTATGGCCTCTGAAAGTCTTTTTTGAACAGTTTTTCACTTAGGTTCGCTTAAAATCACTTAAGAAAAACTTGATACAATACAAAAGATTCAATGTATTTTGTAATTTCACATATCTACATGTGAATACTAGAGAATAAAGTTTGATGAAAATGATCTCTCATCTTGCTTCCCAACTGTATTCTGTAACAAAAATGTGTTCAGTGCATAGTGAATACTTTCTGAGGGCACTATATATAGTTCCCAGTCACATGAAAGTGTCAAACTAAAAGACATCTGTGTGCTTGATGACACTATTGCCAAGCTTCTTAAAGCAACTTCTGATGCAATAGTAGAAAATGGTGAAATTGGTGGGAAAACAACATATTTTTTTGAACCATGCTCATCTCGCTCAGATTCTCATTCCTGGGATACACCAAGCCGAAAGTCATCTGTCAGACAGCATCAGGCCTTTGGTGAGCATTAGTGACAGACCAGTTATACATGTGTGTACTGATCCATTAGCAGCAGTCAGACCTCTTCAGCGTCTTTTTGGCTGGTTGAGCTTTTTGTATTGGTGCTGCCTTTCGATCGTGATAGAGATCAAAGGAGGAGAGAGAGAATAAAGCAAAAGAGAGCAATGACATGCTAAGGATGCTAATATAATTTACATATACCTTTAAATTTAAAAAAAGTTAATATTATACTATTAAACAATATATTATACTAGAAAACTATTGGCAGCTAAAAATAAAACAATTATAACGAATATCAAAAATAAATCCAGATGTTTGAGAGCTCTTGAGGTGCTCTGAGAATGCACTAACCTAAAATAAAATAAGAGACATACTTTCCTGGGTTTTTTATTTTATTTTGGGGCTACGGGATTTGAACCTGCAACCTCTTGGTACAGGTCTGTAGGCAAGCATCCTACCACTAGATCACCAGCACCCCAGCAGCAGCTCCATGTTAGACATCAGCTGCAGTCACTGTTGTGAATTTTAGAGTGAACTTTTACACCAGGCGATAATGTGAATGGGAAAAAGGTGACAGAATCAGAGAAATTTGGCACTAGCTCTGCAGCACTGAAGGGAAATTTTCCTGGATCAGTCAAATTCAAGTTGAAGGGTCTGAAGAGAGAATGTTTTGTTTCTAAGCAACAAAGAAACCAATACTGAAAACCCAGAGGATATTATTTTAGGTTTTACCGGAGCAGTCCACCACCCTCACATGGAGGATAATTTGTAAGATTTGAATAAAATAGATTGGAGAGAGCAGTGTTAGCTTACTGAGTTCTGATGAGATTTTAACACTTCGATTCTCGATCACTGGAGAGAATAAAGTTCCAGAACCACAGGGGTGGAAAATAAGTAATAAGTGAATGACATTTTGTTTTTAGGTTCTAATTTCCTACAGCAACTTTGATCTTTCTTGCTCACGCTCTCCTGACAAACAATTACAACTGGATTTTTTTCTTTACTCCCATGAGGTAAACAAAGAAAAGAGAAGACTATGGAAACAGTGTGCGTGTGTGTTTGTGTGTGTGTGTGTGTGTGTGTGTGTGTGTGAGACATATGTGTTTGCAGTAGATATAAACATTGTTTTACCAATTAAATTAATTCTCAATTAAATTAGTAGCATTAAGAAAGAGAAAATGCATTAATGTTGAAATCACATCAGAATCTTTAGTGATAATTAAATAAAAGCCTGTAGTTTGTATGCCTGAAGTATAGTGTGTACATGTATGTGTGTGTTTGTGTGTGTGTGTGTGTGTGGGAGAGAGAGAGAGAGAGAGAGAGAGAGAGAGAGAGAGAGAGAGAGAGAGAGAGAGAGAGAGAGAGAGAGAGAGAGACTGAATGTGAGTAAGTGATTTATAAATTTCCGATCACCAATATGACCTAATCACAAATTGCTCTTCTCAGCAGGTAGTGAGTCATAATTCACACAACACATTCACACACGCATACAATACACATGAACACATCATTCAATACAGTTTAATTGATGAATTCTTTCTTACAGAATAGTTTATACAAAATAGCTTTAAGAGTAAAGGTTAAGGTAAAGATGTTTTAAAGAATGGCATAAACAATTGCAGTACTCCAGCTGAAAAAATGCTATATTACAAATAGTATATTACCTGTATGTACTTTATAATATTATTAAAATCTTGTTTTGCTTACATCTATTTGGGCCTTTAGACTATAAGAGGTTAAGTGATTTTATGCCCAATAATGTAAAACTCTGCCAACGAAAACATGGTTAAAGTACAGTGTCTTTAGGAAGAACTCTTGTCCTTGATATACATCCACCCATCATATTTCCCTTTAACTGGTGCCCTGCAGAGCAGAAAAGCATCAGATCCTGCACTTTGCAAGAATAATTTGTAAGAGAGACCATCCACACCGGATCAGAGGTCTGCCTTGAGGTCAGCAGCAAATCAAATCTAATAAGATTTTCATTTTACACACATTTAGAGTTTGACCAAACACCACGCAGAGCTGCTCATAATGACCCATGCGGACAGGCTCTGTGAGCTGTTGTTTGGGATTCAAAGGGATTTTTTGTTTTTCATTTTGACTACAGCATTTGTCCATGCTGGTCTTAACACCAATCCTTTTCAAACTTCTCTCATAACAATACATTACTACTATAATGCCCACAGTAGTTCCTTCACACAAACAGCAGCACAGATGGACAGTTATTTTACAATTTTACTCTGACGTCAATTATACTTTATTGATATACACTACACACCTGTCGTACAACATTTTATAAGAATGTAAAGTTGAGCAGACGATATAAACTATCACCATCTACAAACTGTAGAACAATTTCACATTCATTTATTCATTAGAATAATGTGCCTTAATGTAAAAAAAAAACTGTAATACATTTTTTACACCAAAGGTATAATGAATGTCATTAGTGCATATGCCCTGCAAGTAGATTGTAAGATGGAGGAGAAAGAAGAATTCTGGAGTGAGTTAGATGAAGTGATAGTGAGCATACTCAGGGGAGAGAGAGTGATGATTGATACAGACTTTAATAGGTATGTTGGTGAAGGGAACAGAGGTGATGAGGAGGTGATGGGTGGGTATAGTCTCAAGGAGAGGAATGCGGAAGGTCTGATGATAGTGGATTTTGCTAGAAAGTAAATGTATGAAGAATATATATTTCAAAGGCAGGATTACATCAGCAGCATAGGATGGTGGTTTGCTGGATGACCTTGGACATCAAGAAGAGGAGAAAGGTAATGGCAGAGTGAAAGATCAAATGGTGGAAGTTGGACAAGGAAAATTTGAAGGTGGAATTCAGTGGAGTTAAGATGGGCACTGGTAGGAAGTGAAAAGTTATCAAATTGCTGGGTAAGTACTGCAGAAGTGATAAGGGACACGGCAAGAATAGTTACTTGGTATGACATCTGGGAAGAAGAAAGAGGATAAGGAAACCACAGAGTACCACAGATGCAATGTTAGCTCTGAGGATGTTGATGGATACGTATAGAAAAGGTCAAAAGGAACTGCATTAGACAGGTTGCAGACAAGATCAGACAGTCCCCGTTGACTGTGATGTCTAGAAATGTGATCTGAAGTGAGAAAACCTGGAATGATGGAGAGAGGTGAGGATCGAAAGTCAATTGGACAGAGACAGTATATATGAATGTGAATGAAAGGGGGGAACCGTAGAATGTTTAGGATGCAAGGGAGTAGAGGTGACAAAGGTGGAGGAGTTTAAATACTGGTGATAAAACAGTTCAGAGTACGGGAGCGTAGAAGACAGGTAACAGAGGTTGCAGGCAGCTTTCTGAATGAGTGAGAGAGTGCAGGATTGATCTGTGGACAGACGGCAAGATTGAAAGGTGTGTGTGTTTCACAGGATGGTAGTGAATTTGCAAAGCTGCAGCAATGCAGGAGGAGGGACATGTACATAGTAGGGAAAGAGGAAGATGTGGGAGGACTAGAAGAAAGAGGAGACAAATGATCCACTCTAGTGACCCCTAATGGGAGCAGCCAAAAGAAAAAGAAAAAGACTGGAACTAAAAAAAAAAAGAAGGGAAAGTGACAACCCTTGTCACTGCGAGGTCACACACAGCACACTCCAGTGAAATTCACAACAAAATTGAACCCTCTGCATTTAACCCATGCAAAACACTGTGCAGCAGTGGGCAGCTATTGAAAGTGCCCAGGGAGCAGTGGATAGGGAAAGCACCTCCTTGCTCAAGGGTACCCCAGAGTTAACTCATTTGCAGGAATTGAACCCACAATCTTGCGATGCAGGGGCAACTCCCTAACCACTAGGCCACCGCTGCCCAACTAAAAACTAATTTAGCAATGCTAGCTTAGTGACACTGATTAGCACTTTACATATTTAATTTTGAACACTTGAATAGGTTTGAGAAGCTAAAAACAGAATCAGGCATCCCCATCTCTAAACGCAGTAATATCCTATCCCATTTGGTCTAACACAGGCTTCTAAAGGTATTAGTGTGTCATACAGGGTAAGGAACCATATGATCAAGTGTATTTAACAAAGCTTAATTAATGTTTTAGGCAGGCCACACAGCACTAAACTGACAAAGCAAAAGCTACATTAGCCTTGTAGCTCCAGTGGCAAAGAAAGGAAGCAAATTTTGATTTTGACACCCAACAAAGCTTGTAAATTTGGGCTGATAAGAGCATAACACAAATTAGATTTTTGGCTGACCAGTGATGAACTCATTGCTTCCCAAGTGGTCACTGGTCACTTATTTAACATAAATCAACAGACACAGCATGTCTCAAGCAAATAAAAAAGAAGAGAGAATAGGGTATTACAAAGATCAATAAGTCCTTTTAATTTGGTCATTAAAATCACATGTCAAAGCAAGGAGCTTGGTTAATATTTATTACAGTTAATGTACAAAAATAAGAGGAACCAACCAAATTAAGCTGTCAACTGATGAGGCCTTTC
Organism: Hepsetus odoe; assembly: GCA_017165825.1. Lineage (NCBI taxonomy): Eukaryota > Metazoa > Chordata > Actinopteri > Characiformes > Hepsetidae > Hepsetus > Hepsetus odoe. The sequence goes on from JABMDN010000090.1 coordinate 232,474, forward strand.
TCTGCAGACTTTTTGATTGGATGTTAGCAGCTCTGAGAATACAAAAAGCCAAACAAGAATTGCAATTTAAAGAGAAGTGTGTTAATTTGACACTTCGTACTTCCATCACAGTAACTGCGTTGCTTGAATGTGTGCAAGAGTAATTTACATTGATGTGATCAAAGGGAGTTGAGCCTTGCAGCAAGAATTGTCCAATTAACGCTTTTTTATATTTGAAAGAGGGGGCTTAAAGACTTAATGGGGGCATTTTTTTGTTCTCCAATGTATAATGTATGCAGACCACTCTGACAGCAATGGGGGTAGAGAGAGAGAGAGAGAGAGAGATAGAGAGAGAGAGGAGTATGGTGGTTAGGAGGTTTTACGCTGATTTATGTTTTTCAGGTCCCCAATGTATATTACCCACCAGCCTCTTCTCTCTCTCTCTCTCTCTCTGGCCACATTGCCTGCAATTTGCAGAAGACTAGATTGTAAAATAGAATAGGCCCTTGAATAACTGCTGCATCTCTGTTGTAAATAGGAGCCAATAATTCAGAACTAAATCTCGTTCCTGTCATCTTAAGTGGCTTGCATCGTTTTCACAGATGTTTCATGGCTCACGAACAATCAGGAACAACTCAGACAGGTCTGAATTATATCTAACTGTGTGTGCTTATATTTAAGTTTTTTTTTTGTCATTTAATGTAGCATTCAGTAAATTCCTCATAGGAACACTGTTTACCACCCTGTCCGGAATTCCTGCTGACATAGCTGTGAAAAGTATACGCTCAAAATTCAAGTATTTGTAACATCAGGCTTGAATGAGAAATGCAGAGTGTGTTAAAAAACGACATGCAAAAGATTTTAAAAGTTATTTTTGTTTGTTTTTGTAAAGTTAAAAAATACATGTGACACATCTCTAAATATAACTATTGTTTAAATGAAATTACTTTATTGAATACTAAACTAAATCACTTCATATAAATGACTAAATTACTCACTGGGCCTATCACAAACAGCTTTTACATTTTGGAAAGGAACAAAGAAATTACAACGTATATAACTATATTTCTCTCTCTCTCTTTCTATGCGTGTGTTTTTATAATGCATTCTTCCAATCTGGTGAATGATTGGACGATTAGTGATGAGGATCCATCACACACCTGCAGAGTACTGCTGCAAAAGCCACAGTGGGCACATAATTCGTCTAGTGTCAGTGAGTTAGAGCTTTCACTGACATGGCACATTGAGAAACGGGAGAAAAATCCCTCTGGCAATAAATGAGGGAGAGAACACATACAGTTTCAGTTTAAATGATAAATGAGGCATGAAAAATAACAAAAATCTCAACAGATAAGTGATGTTTATCCAATCATTTGGGATAATATACAGTTGTTTTCTGCACTTTAGGGTCACAAAAAGCAAGGAAATCATCAGGTTTGAGTTCTGCAAGAAGACAAATAGTTGCTCTTATAAGGTTTTATAAGACAAGACAAGAGTAAAATATAGAGTATATAATCACATTTTTTTCTATTGAACACTGTCACCTTGTGTCAAAAGATGCAGGAGGTAAAGGAGCTGGTTCGAGGGTTTTAATGTAAACAGACTCACAATGAGGCTGTATAAGAACAAAATATATACAAAAATGAACAACTAACACTTCACACAAAGTATTCACAAATGACACCACAATGACAGCCAGCTCCGCCCTTACTTACAGGAGTATAGATACATGATTCTAATGAGGCACAACTGGCTGGTGAGCTGGTGAGGGCAGAGCAACACACATGATGAGAAACACACACACACACACACACTTGATCACCTTTTCATATTCCCACTTCATTTTGTTATTGTTATTTCTATTATAAGAGCTTTATTGTTAATTTATCTTTATAAGAAAAAGAAAGAAGGACCGGGAGTGGAGGGACAGACAGGTCATTAGCACAGTTTCACTGCCCTCCAGGTGCTCTCTGGGTCACTCTGTGCATAAACTCCTGTCTTGAGCACACAGTCCAGCACAGTGAGGTAAAGCAGCAGTTAGTAGCCACCCTTCTGCCTGTAAGGAGCCGTCAGCGTACTACCACCTGAAGACCCATGAGGCAGATGCAATACAGCTTCTAAGAAAATAACCCAGCCATCAAAAGATCTATTCATCACAAATCATTTTCCCAGGGCTCCATACTGAGCTGATGCAAAGAACGAAATGAAGAAAGGAATGATTCAAGTCACAAATTACCATCTGTTCTGTCACTGTTTATTATTGATTCCATATTAGAGGTTCATAGTTCCATCTAAATGCTAATGACTCAGGGTTTATCCTCCTTCTGTGTTCGACATGGGAAGCAGAAAGACAGGAAAAGTCTTCACTTAACCTTTAAATCCACACAGTGATCAGACACCAGTCCTCAGCCTAGGATAGATATGAGCTGAGCAGGTCACTCACCTCATCAGTTTAGATGGTGAAAGGGAGAGAGAGAGAAGAGAGAGAGAGAGAGAGAGAGAGAGAGAGAGAGAGAGAGAGAGAGAGAGAGAAAAATTAAAAAGAGAAGTGGAAGAAAGTGAGAAAGAAAGACAGCAAGAGAGGGAATGATAAAGAGAAAGAAAGAATTGCATCACAACCCTATAATTTGGCAATGTGCAAAGGTACAAGCATTAAACTAGCCGTTGTCTGTTTTATTGACACATAGTCTTAAACTCATTCATTAATTTACACATTTTCAGTGATCTGAGGAAGTCAGATTGTCATTCTCATCCTGGCCATTTCGAACAGCTCTTTGGAGGATTCTAAGGTTCACCCAGGCCAGCAGAGATATATATCATCCTGACAGTGTGTCCTGCATCTGCCCTGTGGACTCTTCCCAATTGATTGTGCTGGCAACAAATCCACCAAGACGTGCCCAGAAAAAATCCTGATCAGATATCTAAAGTAAGATCATTACCCTATTTCTTAGGGTGTGCCCAGACACCCTATGAACTAAACTAATTAAATTGCATTCACAGCCCAACTGTTCTCCTAAGAGAACATTTAGAAAGTGGTTTATTCTAATAGTTGTTTAGTAAATCCTTCCTGCACAGATAAACCATTTTAAAACACATTTTTAAATGAACTTGGCACAGAAATTAAGAAACTTTTAAATCCATTTAGAATTTTTTTAATTCAGAAAACTAAAGCTGCACTTTATATTTTGTGAAATTTGTTGCTAACCTAACCTACAGTCACATTTTCCATATTTGTTCCCCTGGAAGGTTTTGATTTTTTTAATGGTGAAAGCAACTATTCTTGTCATTGTGAAGCACAGCACACAGTGAAACACAACAAAATGACACCTCTGCATTTTACCCATGGACACATGTGCAGCAGGGGGCAGCTATTGAAAGCGCCCTGGGAACAGTGACAGGGATGGTACCTTGTTCAAGGGTACCTCAGAGGAACCTACTGGAACTTCGAACCCATGATCTTCCAATCCGGGGGCCTAGTCCTGAACCACTAGACCACCGCTGCCCCCTTTTGAAGATTATGCTCTGACATTGAAAGTATTCAGACTTTACTTTAACATCACAAAATATCATCAGCACTGCATAGCATACAAATGTGCATAAAGCTTAAACATCAAGTAAGTAGAACCTTCCATTGTTTGTATGGATTCAGGTCATTTCTGTTGATTTAATACACCAGCCCCCATCCCCAATAAACAAACAAACAAACACACACACACACACACACACACACACACACACACACACACACACACACACACACAACTGTTCTCCTAAACTCTGTTTTGAGACTCCAACATCTGATAGTCTTTGTTTTCCTACACTATATGTGTGCTTTTACTTCCTTCTTTCCTTTAAAACTTCCAAACCCTGTAACCTTTGTTTTGGCAAAACAGATGTAGCTGTATTTTTCATGCAATAAAGCATCTTGAATTAAACTGAATTGGAGAGGGAGAGGGGGAAAGATCTGCTTTCTAACCCAAAGGAAACCCAATGTACCGTGAAATTGCAACAAGCGGAGGCAATTGAGTTTGGTGTGTGAGTGTTAAAATTGTATTATAATAATGTTTTCTTTGGCAAATACATTAGTCAGAGCTATATATGTTCAAGAAATGGCAGGACATAAAGAGACAATAAGTATTGTTACAACTTCTCTAAATGTTCTGGGTACATTCACAATATTTCATGCATCACTTAAATGCTTCACACAGTTCTTGAACACACCATTCATTTCTCAGTCCTTTCAGTCTATATACTCAAAACTAGGCAGCAATAGCAGCTCTTTTGAATTCATCATGGTTGTGATATCACAGAGAGTCACTCAATCTACTGCCCCTTACCCAGTTCAAATAGATAGGGTGTATTTTTACAATATTCCAATGTAACACTTTGGAGTTACACTCCTTATGTTTCCATCACACTACCTCACATTACAACCCACAACGGTTGTCTAAATATAATGACACTCTAGCAAACACAGAAACTATACAGATTTTCTACATGATAGATCCAAACCTGACATTAAAGATTGCTTTGGAGTTGTATTAAACAAAACCAACTCTATCATGACATTGAGTGTCCATTAAAAGTCATCCAGGCACATATTTTGACCAAAATATACTGTACGTCCAAGCTTCTGAAGAGCTGAAAAGCAATGGCTAGCAACAGTTGCTAGGCTGTGAATGGGGTGAAAATAAGAAGGGTCTTGAGATTGGGCTGATCAGTGGAACCAGAATAATCAGTGGAAAAAGGATGCACCCAAGTCTCAAGTGCCAAAGGAAAGGACCTGAATACTTGTGTGAAGGTGATATTCCAGTTGTTAAAACTGGGCAGGGTACATGGTACAGTGTCCATGGGAAGACTCTGTAAAACAAGAACAAATGCTAATGAAAATCAGTGATTCATCCAGGAACTTTATGTCTTCATTAAGGATATTGACATCTGCATAATCAATAGAACAGTTTGGCTTATCTTCAGTCATTGTTTGTTTTGCATCACCAGCACACCTGATTTAACCTAAAGTAGAGGATTACAAGTATTGATTAGCAGAACCCAATAATGTAGCTTTAAATTCTGGCCTTTCACAGGACATGAATGTTTAGAAAATGGTTTATTCTAATAGTTGTATAGCAAATCCTTACTGCACAGATAAACCATTTTAAAACACATTTTTAAATGAACTTAAATTTGGCACAGAAATGAAGAAACACTGTTAGATCAGAAACTCTTAAATCCATTTTGAATTTTTTTAATTCAGACAACTAAAGCTGCACTTTATATTTTGTGAAATTTGTTGCTAACCTAACCTACAGTCACATTTTCTGTATTGTTCCCCTGGAAGGTTTTGATTTTTTTAATGGTGAAAGTGACTATTCTTGTCATTTTGAAGCACAGCACACAGTGAACCATAACAAAATGACACCTCTGCATTTTACCCATGGACACATGTGCAGCAGGGGGCAGCTATTGAAAGTGCCCTGGGAACAGTGACAGAGTCTGTACCTTGCTCAAGTGTACCTCAGAGGAACCTACTGGTCTCGGATTCGAACCCATGATCTTCCAATCCGGGGGCCTAGTCCCAAACTAGACCACCGCTGCCCCCTTTTGAAGGTTATGCTCTGACATTGAAAGACTTTACTGTAGCGTCTCAAAATATCATCAGCACTGTGTAGCACACAAATTTGCATCCAGCTTAAACATCAAGTATGTAGAACCTTCCATTGTTTGTATGGATTCAGGTCATTTCTGTTGATTTAATACACCAGCCCCCACTCCCCAGTAAACAAACAAACACACACACACACACACACACACACATACACACACACACACACACACACACACACACACACACATACACACACACACACACACACACACACACTCAAACAGCACAATACTAGTGAAGGGTCCTGAATTAAACTATACTAGTGCCCTCTAGTGGTAATGTTGCTGCTTTCAATAGAGAAGTTTGACACTCACTGCATGATCTTTAAGCCTTAAAAGAGATTCTAGATTTTCAGTCTCTATCACATATGTGTTTAGGAGTTCAGTTTTGAAGGATGTAATGGAGTTGCGCAGTTAGCATATTTGACTGAATGTCCGTGTTTGCTACTAAAAGAGGTCTGGAATCAGCACTTTTTTATTATTTGAATTTAAAGCCACATGGGACTACTACAAGCTTCAGAGGGGTCAAAGAGTTTACACCCAGTCACAGAAACTGCAGAGTCATTTTAACCAGATGAAAACCATTATAATGAGACAAACATGAATAAATATCATCAGAGAACAAATGTAGTCATGCGCCTAGACTCACCATGAGGAACAAAAGGGCACTGTGCTATAGAATGTATCAAGATATGGGCGGATCAATACTGAAATACTGACACTTCCGATCCTGATGGATTTTTCAGAAGTGATCCTTAAATGAAAATATCAGTGTTGTCCTTGTGCAGGAAGCTGATTGTCCATCCTGAGTAAGACTTCTTTTGGGACCAGCATTCATTAGGCTGTGTGATGTGTACAAAGACCTTTCCTGACAGCTCACATAAAGGCTTATTCCAACAAGCTTCAGCTGTTATAACATTTTTGGATATGAAATGACACCAAACATGTCAATGGCTGGTAAAATCAGCCTTTTTTTAGCAACTGGCACTTTACAAAACCTTTAAAAAGGTTTTTTTTGTAGGTCATGAAACCTTGAATGACTAGTTCCATGTGTCTTTCATGCTGAAAACTACTGCAGAAAAGGAATATGGAGCATAGGAACCACTTCCTCTGATTCCCAGACACATACACACACTCCGGTGCATGAGATTATGAGAATTCTCCTAGATGACAGATCATATTTTATTTCATTTCACTGAAGTCACTTTCTCTATCATTTAATTAACACTAATGTCACTGGCCCACATTTATTGTTTTTCACTGTGGAGATTAAAAGTATTTGGACTAAGATAAGATAAGATAACTCACTTGGTATCAGATCGAAAGGTGTTGCCCCTCATTGTAACCGCTACAAAACTACAACCTATTTATGGATTTTAAAATGATGTAACTGTAAACATAAATGGATGTTTCTGAAGCTTATATGTGTTTACATTTGGAGGAATCCAGAGACTACCGTCATCCTAACTTCTGTTTCAACTGTACAGTTCTGTGATGGATGCATATTGGCATGTTCAGTAGTCTAGTCAGTCATTAGATCAGTCTAATGTGCTCGACTGTTGTATAACCAAAGAAAATGAGGCCTTGATGTTCCTATATTCCACAATGGCAATGCCCCTATACACACTACTAAAAAAAAACTTTGAGTGATTTCACCAGAATGATGTCAAACACAAGATCCCCTCTTCTACCGATCTGTGAATGACGTTTTTCTCCAAGTCCGAAAAGGGCCGAAGGATCTGATAGCAAAAGGAGGGCTGACTAATATTAGCTGGGCCTGGTGGATATTAATACAGTGTATGGTATTTGTGTTATGTACACCCCATACAAGCTTCATATGTGTGCTTTAGTAATTAAGCAGATGTTAATCAGATTGGGAGGTTTAAGAGTGATTTATACTGCACTTATTCATTTTCCTCATATTTTCACTGTGGGATTGAGCCAAAAACCTTTATATATATATATATATATATACATACACATATACAAACACACACACACATACAGTAGTAGTTTTAGGCAGGTGTGAAAAAATGCTGTGAACAAAGAATGCTTTCAGAAATGGAAGTGTTAATCATTTATAGTAGAGTAGAGTAATCTTTTATTATCCCACGAATGGGAAATTTGGGCGTTACAGGGCTCTTATAAAAGGGACAGATGTACAGAAAGAATAGAAAAAAGATATATAAAAATAGAGGTATAAGGAAAGAGGGACAGTTACAGGAGAAAGGAGAAAAATACAGGAGCTATAATAATAAATTATCTATCTATATAAATATATAAATATAAATATATATACATATATACTATATTACCAAGATTATTTTCATCAATCAACAAAATGCAGTGAATGAACAAAAGAGAAATCTAAATCAAATCAATATTTGGTGTGACCACCCCTTGCCTTCAAACCAGCATCAATCCTTCTAGGTACACTTGCACACAGTTTTTGAAGGAACTCGGCTGGTCAGTTGTTCAAACATGACTGTGTTTCGACCTCCGTGTGACATTGATGATCATCAGCACCTGTTTGGTAAAACTGGTTGATCATACACCAACTATAATCCTACAAAATCCCTGACTTTGTGCAAGTGTACCTAGAAGAACTGATGCTGGTTTGAAGGCAAAGGGTGGTCACACCAAATATTGATTTGTTCGCTCACTTTGCATTTTGTAATTTGTTCAAAATAAACAATCATTATTTATATTCCTGAAAGCATTCACACCTGCCTAAAAATTTTGCACAGTACTATACTATACATATATACATACATACATTTCATATATTATATATGTTATATTTAACACTCTAGTGATTCTGGACGATTTCTAATGGCCCATTACACATAGTTACTGTGTATTTATATTTTAGTGCCTCTCGGAGGACAGTTAGCAGCGCGCATGCGCAAGGCGATGTGGTGCGAACTGGAGGAGAGCGCGGAGATGATGATGAGGGTGATGAGGGTGAGGACGAGGATGATGATGATGATGGGCATGTAGGAGCAGAGTCCTCACCGGGCGCCAATGCTGAGACGGTGAGTTCGGGGAGCGGGAGCTGGAAGGGCTGAGTGTGGAGCGCGGTTTGGAGTGAAGGAGCGCTGCGGCTGCTCACTAACACCGAGCGGAGGGAGGGAGAGAGGGATGGATGCAGGGACGGAGGGATGGATGGACAGAGTGAGGGAGAGTACCAGCTTTTCAGCCTTTCATGCTCGAACGGGAAGGACAGAGGAGTAAATGAGTCAGGGCTCCTGTGTTACATCTGCAGAGTTCCTGCTGAATGTCCAATCTGGACCATTTCAGAAGAATATGTGCTGCTGTTATTAATGGCCTATTGGAGATGTTTACGTGCTGTTAAAGGCAGTGCCTTTTGCTCGCCCTCATGTTCATAGTCTGCTCCAATCTAATCACATTTTTGCTGAGCTGCTTATGGAAAGCAAGGAGAATGCAGGCGATGAGCAGATGTAGAAGTGAATGGGAGAGCCACTCCAGAGTGTGTGATGCTGTTGTGTGCTCAGGTGCTGTGGTGTAATTGATCTCAGTGGATTTCAGTCATCGCTACATGCCTGCTGTGTATTGTGGCATGCAGGCCTAGTCCTGGACTAGTCCCAGTGGACAGCAGCTTAAATTAATTAAGAATGTTACAGCTTTCAGCGCTCACACACTACATTACTGCACTAATTGCAGGACATGCACCTGAGCGACGGAGCCCAGCACTATGAACATCACGTCCATATAATGAGGTAATAGACTAGGCAGGCCAAAAATGATTTCTATATTTCCATTCAACCCAAATATATTCAGTCTGCCAAGCCACGTTTGGTGAGTGGAGTCTGTTTCTTTGATTCTGCTAATGTAGATCGAAGAGATGTGCCGTACAATTGAACTGTCCCGTTGTTTCATTTAACGCTTGCTTATGTGGTTTCTGACAATGTATGACTCTCTAATCTATAAAAAATGGACAAAGGTTTAGAAATCAGCCTTGGAGGTGGCTGCTACTGTTGTCTGCTATGCAATTTCTATACTAGATAACAGTTTGAACCCCAATTTGACTCATAAGTTCATTGCAAAACTAAAGCAGATAACAGATGCCAGAAATCAGTCTGACTGATTGATTGCATCTGGGGTATAGGAAATGGGATTGTACCATAAGATTCATTGAAGCAGTGCATTGCTTTAAGCAGTCCATGTTCTACATTTTTCTTTGGTGTTTTGTTTTTCTCAGTTACATTTATGATCTATGTGATTTTATGGACCTTTTAGTCATATTTCATACACAGTCACATTTTGAACCTCTCTATATCGTTTTTTTTATGTGCCTTAAAACTGTGCTTAGCTTAGCTATGTTTTGTCTCAGATATCTGTATTGTATCTCATTCAAAAAGCAAATTTTATGATGGGTAAACTATTTAGGCCTAAATTGGCTGCTGAATGAAATTGCGCTGGTTTTTGTGACATCACAAAACAATGAGTTTTCCATGATATGGGCCCTTTAAATGTGTGTAGTTTTACCTTGTATTATAATATATATATATATTCTAAACTGATTAATTTTATAGCAGAGACATCTATCTAACTATAATGTTAATGTTTTATTTTTTACAATTTTAGACCATGTCTGTTGGTTGTTCGTGAAAGGTTCAGGGAAACTAGCTGTTTAAAAAAAGGCGTGGAACCGATTTCAGTGGTTTCACCTGTTACACTTTGTTAATGTAATGGCTGATAAAAGGTCCTCTCCTGCTGCAGCTCATGGGGTCAGAGCGGGTGGAGATGGGCAAACGTCCACAACAAGACACTGGGAACACTGGCCACACACGGATCACAACTTCCAATGCACACGTGCTGGACAGCGTGAATACACATACCCTGGGTTGGCTGAATGCACCCCCTAATGCGTGCTGCTTCTGTTGGTGCTGCTGCTGCAGCTGCTCCTGGTAAAACACACACATAAACACGCTCACAAACACTTGTGTTTGCCCTGGATAGTGTGCCGCTTGCTTTACAGTATGTGCACAGAATACTCTACAAAGTGCAGAACACGCACAGAAATCAACCCTTTGAAACCGGTGGCTCACTAAGCCTGCACTGAAATCAGTTTATACAGAAAGTAAATAAAACTAGGCCTTGTCAAGCACACTTGAATCAAATCAAATGAAGCAATATGCTTCGATTCTTATACTTCTTTTTTTTTACTGCTATGTTGTGGTCATAGCAGTAGAGCTTGGGTTTCGTACACTTCTGTATGAAATGGTTTGAAGTGTAAATATGAGTTGGTCTCTGATGGGTGGCAGGACTGTGAACATTTAGACTTTAGTGCTAAACTTAAGAAGCAAAATTATCACAATTAATAACAGGTGCAGTAACGCAAAACCATTGCACATTCTTAGTAACTCCAGAGTCAGCGCATGCCTGCTCTGCTCCACACACAACATAAGATTTTAAATACACCAAGGACTTTTAAACTCTCAATTATAGATTATGTTAAAATACTGATAATAAACATCACATAATGACATTAATCCAAAGGGGATATAATTGTAGGGGCGTCAGGTTTCCAAGGGGTGGGTTTAGGGTCTTTCCCTTGTAGATGGAGTCCTGTGCATACTCTGCTGTTGGGTTTGGTATTTGGCTATGAGAGTTATTGTTATGTGTGCTGGGACGGGCCGTGCATTAGGTGCAGGTGTGCTGGGAACGCTCATTAAGCTTCAGGGCGTTTACAGTGTAATCCCAGCGGAAGCACACACGCACAGGCCTGTGTACACAGCGGAATACTGCTTACCCTCAAGTCTTGCACCTAAGCGAGTGTTTGTAGTGTACATAAAAACATGTTGTTGCTTTATGTGCACGTGTGTATAGTCTTACAGTACGTCCTTCCAAGGATGAAAGGATTCAGGAGAGGATCTGTGAAAAACAAACTGAGGCTGAGGTCGAGGAAGTGTGAGTACAACATCAGTGCAATCTGTTTCTGATCCTCAGGTTCACGCAAACCAGGGCTACTCATTTTCAGTCAGTTTCAGTTCTGTGGAATATCTGCATGTGCGCAACTGGATGACCCTGAAATATAAGCTGGATCAAAAGAGAGAAAATCAGTGTTTTCAATTATACAAAAGCAGCGGCGGATCAGATAACTGGTTGAAATTGTTAAAATTTTCTCTACAAATAGACAAGTTTTAAGTGATGAATGAGGCTACAAACGGTCCCAAAATGACTAAGACATTATGTGGTTTTCAGATTGAAATACAATAATATGCAGAATTATACAGTACTGTAGGATATAACAGCTTACTTCCTTTTAATTGTTGCAAATACATTGAATAAAACATCTAAAATACCTTTTCTATGTTGTGTAAGTTATAAGGGTATCTCCGTTTTTAAATGACCATGATAGTCATGTATATTAATTTAATATATAAAATTATTGTAAAACATCATTAAAAACTGAGTGTATTTTACATCAATTGATTTTTTTTTTCATTTTAAATGTGTTCTTATATAGAAATAAATAAAAAAGTTCATCTGACAGTAATTAGCTTTTGTTGTGTAAGAATCCTTAAGTGCTGTGTTTCTTGTATTTGGCTGTGGCAGACGTGGTCCCACGCTGGAGGACGTTCGTTCATGGACGCAGTCATTTGAGCAGCTGATTAAAAGCCCTCACGGACGCGCGAGCTTCCGGCAGTTTTTGAAAACAGAGTTCAGTGAGGAGAACCTGCTGTTCTGGCTGGCCTGTGAAGAGCTGAAGAAAGAGACCAACCGTACTGTGGTGGAACAGACTGTTAAGCAAATCTATGAGGACTACGTCTCTATACTGTCACCAAGAGAGGTACCCATATCCATACAATCTCTGACAGCTAGACCGACAAAATCGGTGTCTCCATTATATTTTTATATTTGACCGACCCATTCGTCCCTGCCCAGTAAAATGAAATAATATAACAAATGCAAGAGAATGCAGTACGAGGATTTGAATTAGTAAGTGTGGTGTGCTTGCAGAGACACATGAATCAAAATCAAGTATACACCAAGCAGGGTGAACATAATGAACATATAAACCTGGAACAGGTGTGGAATCTTTCACTAATCAAAAATAGTCACTTTCACGAATACAGACAATAAAAAAGGTGTGTCATTAATTTCTTTGCCTGTGAAAATATCTAAAAAAAACCCATTTGTTGAATGTTATTTTAATCTATCATAATCAATAAGCTGATGCTGTTGAAAAGTCAGTTTGATGCAATCTCACATCATGAATGCATCCAATTTGCAAAATGGTCTGGAAAATCAATATATTAATCAAATTTACAAAAAAACCTATACACTACTAATAATACAGTGGAAATAAGTAAGGATTTTATAGGGAAGACAATATACAGTACTGTGCAAAAACCCATGTAAATTGTTTAAAACATTGTATATTCCCGTGAGGAGTTGAGCTTGGGACACATAAATGTAGCAATAATTTTCTAAATATTAAGATTTTTCAAAAAAAGTGAATTCAACCATATAAAATTTTGTTTCGTTTTATGTTTTTGTGTTAATGTAGGTGAGTCTGGACTCTCGCGTGCGGGACGTGATCAACAAGAACATGCTGGAGCCGACCTCACACACTTTTGATGATGCGCAGCAACAAATATACACGCTCATGCAGCGAGACTCTTACCCACGATATATTAACTCCAGCATGTACACCGATCTTCTTAAAAATTTGGAAACACCTCAAACACCCACTGAATCCTAACACACACACACACACGCTATTGAGATCAACAGCTTTCTCGACACACCTGGTGAGAAACTGCTGTCTAATAAACATGGCCATGACCCAGTAAACACCTCACAAATCATCTAAATGTGTCATTTATAATTAAGAGACATGAGTGAACTAGAACAAGACTTTTCAAACTATGTACATTTGGTAGACTTTACCTTATACACTGCTCCTAGGATACCCTCACTGTACAATGCCCAGTGTGTACTGTAATGCAGTTATTGTGCATTTTTTAACTTTGATTACAATGAATTCACTTAGTTGTTGATTGAACTGGAAAATAATAATGTCATGGTTTTATTTTTGAGTTCTACACATGATATAGACTATTTTTCTGCCTCAGTTGCGCACAAGGCACTGATAATGGCAGATACATACCACGTGCCTTGCTAAACATTAGATTATGAATCTAAATACGCATTTCACTACGAATCAAGGTGCTTTCAATTATATTAGGACAGAGGAAGTTACAACTACTTTTAAAAATAAATCTGTCTTTTTGCAGATACTCGCATCCACCAGACAACACACAGAGCCACATAAACATATTCATTAAAGCAGAACCGAAATAGATCTCCGTGGACCAATTACAGTTTACTTATCCTAGATTTCTGACTACATGCATGTTTTTGAAGTTCAGAGAATGCATTTGATATGTTCACTCGTGTATACCGGAATAAACTGTATGAACTGAGAATCAGTAATAAAGCACAAATATTTGCCAGTGACTCTGTTAAAGATTATTTGTTTGGTCTGCGAAACCTTTCGATATGGCGATGCCTTAGGTTTTCACGTTAGGTTGAGAAATGTAAAGGTTTGCAGGTGCGGCTGTTCGCCGTCTTCTGGAGTTCAAATTGAGTTCTATGTTCTCCGTGAACTACATAATGTGAGACATTTTAAGACAAAGAGTAAAAGAATTTTTTTACTATAATAGCAGATTAGATCCTCACACCTCAGTCTATTTAAACTCCAGCAATGCTGCTTCTCTTCATACAGTATTTCCAGGGCGTAGAGATGAAGGGGACTGACAAGTTATGCAGCCACATAAGGGCTACAGTTTATTAGTCAGGTTCTATAGGCCAGATGAGAAGGAGGAAAAAAAAAAAAAAAAAAACATTCAAGATCTTCTCTGTGTGCTAAAATAAGTTTAGATTTGATGACTGTAAAGAAAATACATTATTTTCCATCTCATCAAAGCATTCCATGACAATTTGTTCACTGAATGGTCTTCTTATCCCGGAATGATCACTCCTTTTAGGAGAAAAAGTCATCATTAAGGGTTTTTAGTCAGAACAACTTTGTGTGGATCTGCAGTGACCCTTCTTTCCAATGGGACAAGTACATAAAAGCTGTGTGAACAAAATGCCCCAACAGCACAAGGGAGACCACCTCCATGTAAGGGCCAGCATTCAAGCCTGTTCCATTCTGTTAATGTAGACCAAACGAGCCCTCACTCGATTTAAATGTGTACGTCTGATTCATTTTGTTTTCCGATATCTTTCTCATTGATTTTTGTATATTCTACGTAGGATGTTAGGACAACTTTATCCAGCAAACCTACCTGGAAGCGTCCCCACTCATTCTGCACTCATTTATTTAGGCTTAAGGTTGGGAGTGCCAAAACAGAACAAGTTGAGACACAAAATACTAACTTATGCCTTAAAAAGAAAAAAAAAAAAAATGCATGCTTTAAACTTATGCCCCTAAAACAACAACAACAAAAAACCTTATTTGAAAAGAACATTTAAACAGCCTTTAACACAGTATGTAAACCCTCCACAAAGACAAAAACGGCCTTCACAAAGCATCAATTTCTTTTATTGATATCAAATTGACATAAGAGCCCTTTTCCCCAAACCAAACACTTAAATATTTTCAGATGGCTTTGTAACATTTACTAATGCCCTATAGACTACTGTGATACATGAGCCCTACAGCAGTCTTAGAAACGGTGTTCGACAAGTCTGCAATGACCAACACTTAGCCTGAGCAAGAGGTTATAGTGTCACACAGTCAGAGGTTACTATGGCAACATTGTTCATGGTTGACTCTGAGGAAATAATCCAGTTAGGCTTAGTTTTAAGGTTTGACGCTATTATCACATTTAGTCCAACTTGTGTGTGGTAGTGTTTGGCTGTGTTCACTTCATTCAGAACTATCAGCTGGAGAGAGTCTGGGATTTTTGATCAGTATAAATGAACAATCAACTTTTACTGATTAGTCAATTGGAGGAAGCTGCTTCTCAATGAACTGTTTTATATCCATCATTTCCTGTTGATTGAAAAGAAAATGAAAAGTTTAGTAATAAATCTGGATATTCATTTTTTTCTGCATTATCTGGTCTATTCATTCAACAGAGTCCCTGCATTTTTCAGTCATTCTGAAAGATTCTGGATTAAGGACTCAACAAAAGTGTAAGATGGGAAAGTTTGAGGCCACAAACCTCGGGGCAGGCGCTGTGAGGCATCCTGGGATACGTTTTGAAGGCGACGTTGTTGGGGTTCAGCATGGCCTTAAGTTTCTCCACTGTAAGACAGCCAAAGATCAAAGGAACCAGAGGATCTGCCTCCCCATGACACTGTAGTACTGGTATTTCCTTATTACTGCCAATCACAGACTGTGGACAGAGAGAGAGAATATTTTCAGTGCCATTACCACACTGCAAAGGACACTGAAAATAGCAAATGTTTTGCTTGCCAGGAAGTGATGGTCATATACATGAACACTTCATTTTGAAGTGTTACCATATATTTACATAAACGTACATTTTATCAGCTCCTCTGACAATATACACTACTGTGCAAAAGTTTTAGGCAGGTGTTAAAAAATGCTGTAAACAAACAACACTTTCAGAAATGGAAGTGTTAATCATTTATTTTCATCAATCAACAAAATGCAGTGAATGAACAAAAGAGAATCTAAATCAAATCAATATTTGGTGTGACCACCCTTTGGCTTCAAAACAGCATCAATTCTTCTAGGTACACTTGCACACAGTTTTTGAAGGAACTCGGCTGGTAGGTTGTTCCAAACGTGACTGTGTTTCGACCTCCGTGTGACATTGATGATCATCAGTACCTGTTTGGTAAAACTGGTTGATCATACACCGACTATATCCTACACAATCCCTGACTTTGTGCAAGTGTACCTAGAAGAACTGATGCTGGTTTGAAGACAAAGGGTGGTCACACCAAATATTGATCTGATTTAGATTTTTCTTTTGCTCGCTCACTTTGCATTTTGTAAACTGATAAAAAATAAACAATCATTATTTCTGAAAGCATTCTTTGTTTACAGCATTTTTTTCACACCTGCCTAAAACTTTTGCTCAGTACTGTACATTATATTTTACACTTACATACATCTGTTCATGTGAATCATTTGTCAGCCACCCTGTACCTCAGTCTTCAGGACCACCAGGTATTACATGAATGGTGGATCATTCTCAGCACAGCAAGGACATGGAGATCTGATCCTCTGATGGGATGAGAATAGTCTTGATAATAGTCCCCCAGCTAAAGGTTTTTAGCTAACCATGTCCTGTGTACAGAAACTGACCACTGATGAAGGACTAGAGGACGACCAACTCAAAACATCAGCATCAGATAAGCTGTCATCAATAATTCTACATCTGCAAGTATGCAAGTTCTCAAAAAATAAAGATACTGGGCTTGTACCTCTTGCGTCACCGGGGCTATATACTCTAGGGTATGCCTTCAGTATCTTAGCTAAGGAGAATATTTCCACTATAATCTACTGCAGGTAGATTTCCTAAGCTGTACAGACTCTGGAAACGCTGTACCAACAGCTGGCTTTTTATAACATGTTATGAAAAGGTACAAAATCGGCCTTCGTATTCTGGGGAAAACATATTTTAAAAAAAGGTACAAAATTAGGCCTCACAGACTTGGAATGTATATTTACATTGTTTGCCCCTTTATGCACCATAATATACCAGCAGTGCAGGTAACGTGTCCACAAGTGAATACTGTTTTAATAGTGCTGTGGAAGGAATGATCCAGTCCCCCTATAAAACCTGCTCACTGGTAGTTCTATAGGGACTCTTACTAATTATGAAAAGAGTAAAGGGGGCTAACAAGTTAGACACTGGGTGAAGATAAAAGGTAACTCACCACTATAATAGGTACATTTACTTGTATGTAACCTCTCACGACTTAATGAATCTAATCTGAATGACAGAAAGACACTGAAAACGTGATGGTTCCAAGCACTTTAAAAAAAAGATTAGATCATTTTCTTGGCCCTGATGTTTACATAAGTCCAGTTTTTCCTGCCTTTTCTCACAAAGTCATGACATTTTTTGTCACCAAACAGAATTACAAAAAAAGACACAAACACACACATATCAGAGATACACAATATACCTTTGAAAGGGAATTCCTGAGGGGAAGCCAGCAGCTCAGAGCGACAACACCTGCAAGTTTCTGATGAGTAGTTAAAGCTGTATAAAGAGAAAGTGCACCACCCTAAACACACACAAACATTAATCCTATTATTGATGAAAGGTTCCTTCTTAATGTATAAATGAAATGGCTACTACAAATGCATTCAATACTCAATCAGCCTGAGAGTTTTAAAGGAACTTCTATCTGCTGCATCTACAACCTACTACCAAAAAATAATCTTTGATTGCACACAAACTTTCCTAAAATAAGAATAAAGAATCTGGGGTTATGTGGCATCCTTGTTCAGGTAGACCTTATCAAAACTCTACGACAATGATCACACTTTAAAACATATTCCTCCATTTGGAAAAGTCCCATCTCTGATGTAAAACATTTGGACTGAAGAGTCCATAAAATTGATTAGCTGAAACATCTATTTCAAGTACGTTTTGAGTCAAAAGTGGTAATTTTCTAAGTACAAGGAAACACATTGAAATTAATACCCATGGAAATCTTCCATATCCTACAGATGCAGCAGATAAAGACTAGGTCAAAAATGTGGCTGTATTTCTTTATTTGTCACTCATTTTCCCACCTGAGAAAAGCCACCCAGTATGATCCGATGAGATGGAATTCCATTCTTTACCTCTTGATCTATTAGAGCTTTGACTGCAGCAGTAAAGAGACATCAGACATATTCATTAGCCATACAACGCTATTCTAAGCATCCTTTTAACTTTGTATAAACAGCAATGATTCACATACTGCTCTCCGCAGCTTTTTTGATTCCTGTCTCATCCTCTTCTGCGTCTGGACTCAAACCAATTATGTCAAACCTGAGAGCCAATACACAGCATTTTATAAATAACCAAGATTACAGCGGGATTAAGACTCTAAGATATTGCAAGAAAGAAATACAAAAACTTAAGTGAGACTCACCAGGATGGCATTGCCATGTTCATGTTGAGGCTGACAGGCATAACAGGTCTGGCACAGTGGATGACAGAGCGAAAACAAAACCACTTAGAGTGAGACATTTGCTCATAAGTTTTTAAATCTCCATTCAAATGCTTGCGCAGGTTTTCAACAACAAAAAAAAAAAAAAACAGTTTCTTGTAAAGAGATGTATAAAACAGGACTGGAAATTGATTAAAATAATACAATGTGATATCACTCTATTTTGAGTAGCTTCATCAAATCCGAACCAGACGAGAGTGCTGTCACAGAGCTGCAGATAATTGTAAAAGGAGAAAAGTTGTTTCATCAAGAGGGAAGTTATAAAGAATCTAACAAGCAGAATCTATCTCGCTGCAAAAGTGGTGATCAAATCTTGGAACAACAAAGAGTCCAGGCTTGGCGCCATGAACCAAATTGTGAGTGGGGCACCCAAAACTCCAGTGGGGGTACAAATATGCTCTCTTCCTGAAAGTATTCAAGGACTACCACTAAAGGTCTACCCAGTGATGGTGACTGTTGCCAAAAATGAGCTGTTGGTAGTTTTTATCTCTATATATAATATAGGGTGAGGAGTGTATGGTGAGGAGATCTATCCACAGGAGCCATACATTCAGGAGAGCATTATTGAGAGAAAAACATTTCTGCCATATTTGCCAGCTGCCACAACAGAAACGTGAACAATAGCTGGGAATTATTATTGTGTTAAGGCATGGCTCCACTTGGCCTTCAAAAAATGATTTTATTATACTTCCATGTATTTATTTTTTTCTGCTGGCCCATAATTCCCTTAAATAATGAATAAAAATCCAAAAATAAATAACAAAACTGATAACCAGTGAAATATACATACGCATGGGGGCAAATGTACTTCACATGAGGGGTCCTGATCCCTGCCATAGCTTCAGCCCAGCCATGCCTAACAGAAACAAGAACTACATGAAGGTAATTTAGCACATTGACTCACTTTCAAACTCCACTACATTCGATCTCAAACACTTACATCTATTGTGTTGCTTACCCTGTATCTCCCAAACCATGGAGGAAGATCACCTGGAAACAGAAAAGCACAGCTTTATCATCATTGATTATTGTTGCAACGTGAGCTTTATAGGCCAATCAAATTTGAGCAATTCTTATTATGAGCACACCTACTTCGGCTCAGGAAAGAGCTTGCTACTGAGTTCTAAGGTTGGGTTTGAGAAGGAAAACCATAAAAGGATCAGGGTGGAGAAAGCAGTCCATGGCATCATACTGTGCGTACAAAATCAGATCATAATCATTTCAACTAGGGTTCTCACTACTGTTAATATAAGAAGTCAAGTAATCTAATAATTATTTTGAACATAATTTGATTATTCTGTAATGGGTATATAGTTGGTGGTCTCTTCCCACAGAGTGTTTGGCATTTGTTTAACATGTAACAGACATTTAAGCAGCCAATTTGTTCCTTCCTTTGCTGCTGTAATACAAATCTAATTTGAAGCTAATTTCCAAGATATTCACATTAGTCATAAGCCCATTTCACATGAATCTTTCTAGATATTATCTGCATGTATCAACTCAATCATTGTGTTTCATAAACTTTTTAGTAAAATATAAACTCTGGCAACTTTTGTTTAAGTACAGGGCATATTATCCCGATGCCCAGGGGATTTTTTCATTAAGGATCACATATATGGTTTTTACTACAAGGGCTATATATTCATTTTAATAAGCAAGACAGATATATAACAAAATCTAGAGTTTCAGACAGATTTATAAAACAAGTGTACGGTTTTTGGTTGCTCATGTTGCTCACGCTCACATTATACACTGTTTTACTGTATATTTTATAAAATCAATATTCAGTTTTAAACGTATGAAAGTGAAAGTGACTGTTCTCATCATTGTGAAGCACAGCACACAGTGAACCACAACAAAATTGCACCTCTGCATTTTACCCATTCATTCACTCACATTTACACACCAGGGGGCAGCTACTGAAAGCGTCCTGGGAGCAGTGACGGGGACGGTACCTTGCTCAAGGGTACCTCAGGGCAACCTCCTAGTCTGGTATTCGACCCCAATGCCTTCTGATCCTGGGGCCAACTCCCTGACCTCTAGGCCACCGCTGCCCAAAAATATGCAACTCTGCCCAAACAGAGTTTTCAAAAAATACACAGAACTCGTCAGTGTTCCCCTCCAGTAAAAGATTTGCACGTGAATGAAGAGAAACCAACCCTAAAGGTTTTTACACCTGTTAACTTGGCCTGCTTCAAGAGACCACGTGCAGGTGACATAGTGAATAACCTCAGTTGTGATTGGGATTCAGATATTTCTGTGCTAGACTGAAGAGCTCCTGGGGATCGACTCCACTTTTCCAGTGTGAGTGTCCAGAGTCAGTGGTTTCATCAATTAGTCTAGAATTATAATCGTTGAATATCAAAATCAAAATTAAAATTCGATTAATCGAAATTAAAATTCGATTAATCGAGTAGCCCTACTGCTGTTATTTGCTCGCTCGCTCTCTCTCTCTCTCTCTCTCTCTCTCTCTCTCTCTCTCTCTCTCTCTCTCTCTCTCTCTCTCTCTCTCACTCACTCACTCACCGCCGCAGTGGCTTTCCGGGCTGCTGGTACTATGGCAGGCAGCGGCGCTGACATGTTATTACCACACATGCAGCTTCACATTCAATGGGAGGAAAACAGACCTGGAAGAGCTCGCAGCCTACCGACCACAGCCACCCACACCGCCTAGAGAAACGCAGAGAATGACGGCCGCCGGGAATTGACACTAAATCCACAGACTGATAATAAAAAACAGTGCGTCCACACTGACCGCTGTACAGCGCGCCACTGCGTGTTTCTCAACCAGCCAGCAGGTCTCAGATCAGCCTTTTGTTTCCCTCACATCTTTTCCTAACGAGCGCGTAATTAGAACAGCCGGTCCTGGAACAGATCTAAGGGCCAAATTCCGAAAGGAAGTCCCGCCTCCTTCACGGTAACCTTTCTTGATTGGCCAATCTGCAAATAAAAGCTGACCCAGTATTGGCTGATCAACATCATGTCTTTAGCTGAGGAGTGTACTGTAGAAATACTTTTTTTGATTTGAAATCAAATGAATCCTTTTGTGCCTTGACATGTGAAGAAACGGCGAAATAAAATCCATATGCCATATAGAGCATTGATTCATGTGGCTGTAAGGGGATCGATTATCTAAACGAAATGCAAGGTCTTTGGTATCAACGCTATATGGCCAAAAGTATGTGGACAACCCTCCTTATTATGGAGATCAGCCAAATTCCTAACAAGTGTATAAGATCCGGCACAGGCATGCCACAGTCATAGGACTGCCTCCTTGGGCACAAGTCACTCTGTGAAGTGTTTGCCTGCTTAGAGCTGCAACAGTCATCTGTGAATGCAATTATTGTGAAACAGTAGTAAATTGAAAGCATTTAGAAATAAACACAAAGCATGAGACCATGCTTTTTTTCTTGCATCACTCAAGCATAAGTGCACAAAGCCAAGCGCTGACTAGAGAGGGTTGAAACATGTCCACACTGGACTTGGCAGTGGAAATATGTTCTATGGATGTCATGAATAAAACTTTAGTGTCTACCAGTTTGATAAATGAACCTAGTGTGGTGGATGACAGCAGACCCCTAACTAGGTGTCCTGGCAGTAAGGTGTGGATTGAGGATTGTATAGGAGATATAAAAGAGTGGATGTCACTCAGTTTTCTTTTGTTTAGTTCGGAAAAGACAGAAGTTCTTTTGCTAGATCACAGAACCACTAGAGACAAACTTTCAGGTTTAATGCTAGATTTTCCTAATTGTACAGTTAGTCTTAAACACACTGTCAAAAGCCTGGGCGTTACAATTGACTCTGATCTATCTCTAGATACACACATTGGAAATATCACTAAAATAGCTTTCCTTCACCTTAGAAACATTGCTAAACTTAAAAGTTCACTCACACTACATGATGCAGAAGTATTGATACACTCATTTATCACCTCAATACTGGATTATTGTAGTGCCCTGCAGTCAGGATGTTCCAGGAAAAGCCTTCATTAACTCCAGTAAGTCCAGAACTAGAGCTAGAGTCACTAGATCCAGAAAATTTGATCATATCAGCCCCATATTATCTACACTTCACTGGCTTCCTGTGAAATTCCGTATTGACTATAAAATTTGACAGCTAACTTACAAAGCCCTAAACGGCCTCGTGCCCGAGTATCTCTCCAGG
Organism: Hepsetus odoe; assembly: GCA_017165825.1. NCBI lineage: Eukaryota > Metazoa > Chordata > Actinopteri > Characiformes > Hepsetidae > Hepsetus > Hepsetus odoe. The sequence goes on from JABMDN010000090.1 coordinate 255,466, forward strand.
CTTATCTCTGGTCTATGAACCATCACGCTCACTTAGATCGCAATGTGCTTTTTTTCTAACAGTTTCCAGAATTTTGAAAACAACAACAGGGGGAAGAGCTTTTTCATTCAAAGCTCCCCGTCTCTGGAACAGTCTTCCAGCTGCTGTCCGGGACTCAGACACACTCTCAGTATTTAAGTCCAGGCTAAAGACTTACTTGTTTAGTCAGGCTTTTAGTAATTAATGTCCCTGTTAGTTAAGAGGTGCAGACGCAGGGGTTCATGGATACAGAGAATTACAGTAAACTGGGATGTTGGTGGTGCCCACCACTCTCACGCTCATAAACTCATGATCAAAAAACTCGGGGACTAACCAAGGTCCAGACAGGCTGGTGGATTTCATTATCCATTGCTTGCCCAGAGATCCCAAACAAAATCAAAACTAAAACTCTGGGACAAACCTGGCCCAGACAGATCAGTAAATTCGGGCTTGTTGAGGGTGATGTGGGGGGCCGCCAGTGTCACAGGGTGCTCTCAGGACCTTAGATCTGTCTTTTTTAGTCACGTAGTAATAGCGAGTTGCCGGAGTCACATTACTGCATTCTTTAAACTCATGGTCTGTACAACGAGTTCAAAACAGATCTAATTCTTTTCTCTCTGTTTGAGATGTCCACCACCAGTTTAGGTATTTCCAGAAAGCAAGTCCATCAATGTCCGTCAGGGTCTCCTGAATTCCATACCAGCTCCTCCACTAAGTCGGCGAAACTTCTGTCATCATATTTGTCTCCCGACCTGAACTTTAGATCAGCTACATCAGACTGGCTCTTCGGCAGGAGCTGCTGCCATGAAGATTAAAGCTTCCCCCACTCAAACAGAGCTTCCACCATTAGCTCATGAACCTCCAGTTACAGTCACCAGTGGACTTTTACTTTTACTGTAACTCATGCTTACTGGACGTTATCACTATACACGGTTTTTCTCTTTCTATTTTTCATTTTTATTTCCAATGTCAAAAGAAGATGGGTTCCTCTTTTGGGTCTTGGTCTCTCCCAAGGTTTCTTCCTCATGTTTGTGGAGTTTTTCCTCGCCTTTGTCACCCTCGGCTTACCCAGTTGGGGCTTGGACCTGGATTCTGTAAAGCTGCTTTGTAACAACAGCTGTAAAAAGCTCTATATAAATAAAGTTGAATATTTGGTATGAGGATTTGAGCTAGGCCACTTGGTTCCCATAAAGGGTCAGGCTAATGCTTCAGGTTGAAAAGATATTCTAAATAATTATGAAAGTGACCATTTTTTGTCAAATTTCAAGTGCTCAAGGCAACCTTCTGGTCTGGGAATCAAACCCACAACATGCTAATGCTGGGTGGGAAGCCCTAACCACTGGACCACCACTACCCCTAAGAATCAGATCACTAATGACCAGCAGCCTTCCGCAAGCACTTAATTTCACAAAATGGGGCCTTGCAAAAGAGAGGAATGCAAGTAGAGAAAATTATGCTTAACAAGACCAATTTTAATTTTAATGTAAATGAAAATGAAATGAAAATGTTGTTATATGTAGATGTTATATCACAATATCCTCCCAAAATCAATGGACAAAGACTCATGGTATTGTATGGAGTGGCATCACATCTATATATATATATATATGCATCATACGTGTGTGTGTGTGTGTGTGTGTGTGTGTGTGTGTGTGTGTTACCAGTCTTTACTGAGATTCTTTCAGACTTGAACCCTGCCGGAGATGTTTTTTTATATTATTAGAGAGAAATATGTGCTTTGTTTGTTTATATATGTGAACATAGTCAATAAAAAGGAATAACTCATTAAGGCAGAGGCAGCAGCTGGGTTTTATTTTGGTGTTAGTGTCCACGTCCCCAATAGTCAGGTTACTCACGCCTGAACGACTGTGCCAGAAACAGCTGCAGTAAAGATGGAGGATATTTCTCCACCTGTGCTACAAATGCGACCACTGATCCCAGACCGGCTGGGCTTGATCAGATGTAGAAGTAGGTTCAGATGCGAGTGCGCTGTGGGGGATGTAGCTCAGTGGTAGAGCGCATGCTTTGCATGTATGAGGCCCCGGGTTCAATCCCCGGCATCTCCACACGGAGTTAACCTTTTAAGATTATAAATCAGGGACGCTAAATTACATGTTTTGAACAATGCAGCACAATGAAACGCCTCTTAGAGTTTTTCTTCTTCAGCAGCGTGAAGAATACGAGGGAGACTTCTGGTTGCAACTTATCTTTAGTGTTTCAAAATAAAAGTCCGGCTCTTCTTCTTGGCCTCTGTGATGTTTGTTTTTCCGGGGCGCGGAATGAACCACGTGATTTTCCGCCATGACGCTCGCCCTTGAAAGTTGACAGAGTGGATTTGTGTGTGCGCGCAGTCAGACCAATGTCTGTGTCCAGGACCGGCGGAGGGAAAACCTTCGACATTGTGAAAAATTTGCCACGGATAACACTGGCTAATCTGCGACCAAATCCCGGCGCGAGGAAGAATGTAAGTGCGGAGCTTAGATGGTGTGGCTGAGGAGGGTTAGCGTGTTAGCCTGTTAGCCTGTTAGCCTGTTAGCCACAGCTTCATCAGTCCCACAGTATCTCTAAACACATGGATTACAGCTTCAGCTAAAAAATATTTTCTTACTTTTACTGTTTAACTGCTTTTTACCCCATCGCCACCCTTTACTCATGCAAAGTGCTTGAATAAAATATGGGACCAACATAAAACACAAATATTTAGGATATTGTGTGTGTGTGTGTGTGTGTGTGTTTGTTTGTTTGTTTGTTTGTTTGTTTGTTTGTTTGTTTAATATAAATATATATTTATATTATACACACACTACATCCTAAATATTTTTAGGTAATCATGGTTTTTGGGGCAGTGGTGGCCTAGTGGTTAGGGAGTTGCCCCGCATCGGAAGATTGTGGGTTCGATTCCCTCACAAGTAGGTTACCCTGAGGTACCCCTGAGCAAGGTACCGTCCCCGTCACTGCTCCCCGGGCGCTTTCAATAGCTGCCCACTGCTGCACGGTGTTTGTGTGCATGGGTTAAAAGCAGAGGTCCAATTTCGTTGTGGTTCACGCTTACTGTGCTGTGACCGCGCAATGACAAGGGCTGTCACTTTCACTTTGTGACTGGGTTTTCTGTAAATAGATGATATGGACCGGGGTGTGAACAGCATGTTTCAGAGGCCAGCTGTCTCTGTTTTCACATCCAAATCTTATATATGGCGTTTTATATGTTTTATGTCCATATTGTCAACTGTTTAAAACGTGATGACTATTCCGAACATGCATGTTGTGTAAAATGCAGCTGTGGCTATTGTCATGCCACCAACTTTTTCTTTTTTTTGGAATTGCAGATTTGTTCACTAATTTTTTTAGAGAGATATATGTATGTATGTATGTATGTATGTATGTACGTATGTATGTAAGATTTGGATGTGAAACAGAGACATCTTAGCCTCTGAAACATGCTGTTCACACCCCAGGCCATATCATCTATTTACAGAAAAACCAGTCACAAAAACCATGTTTACCTAAAACGCCTTATTCTTTATATAGTTTAGTCATTTACTCCTTATTAATACCAATTATAATGGGTGTGTTCCTGAATACTTTACGATACACTACCAACAAAGGACGTAGACTTACATCTGTCTTAAACAAAGGAAAGCAACATGTTCTGTAAAGATAAAAAGGGTTGAAAATGTTACTTCTGTTCTGTGATCATTTTACCACCTACAGTGTTTCACTGATTAGCTCAGGAACTACACTGATAATTCACTGACTACACTGCTGACTTACTGCTGTGACCCATTTACACCTCAGACACTGTGTGTTTAGTGTCCTGTAGTTTGTGTACATTGTACAGTTTGTATTTATCATTCTGTTGCACTTAATGTCTTTATTTATTTATTTATTTATTTATTTTTAGGACTATAAGCTGATTGCCTTTTAAATGTTACAGTATGTGAGAAGGCACTGAATTAATAATTTCATAAATAATTTCTGTATAAATCATATATACACTGACTATCAAAAAAGTCACCACCTGGATTTGACAAAGCAAATAGTTACCTATACCTATACCTAGCCTTCTATTGGATAATTACTGCATGGAGGATTGTTTCAGCTGCAACAAGTTGTTAAACCCTAACTGCAGAGAGTAGCTTCTCATTACTTAAACAACCTGTGGTCATAGAAAAGATGTTAATCTGTTTTAGAAGGGTCAAATTATTGACATGCATCAAGCAAAGAAAACATCCAAGGAGAAGCTGAAACTACTTAAATTGGGTTAAGAACTGTCCAACATATTCCCTGTCCAATGTGATCGACGTTCACGTAAACGCTTGGTGAAACTGAAATTAAATCATAAAACAACTGCAGAACTCACAGCTCTGTTCATTAGTGAAAGTAAGAGCATTTCCACATGCACAGTGCGAAGGGAACTGAAGGGATTGGGACTAAACAGATGTGTTGCCTTAAGAAAAGGGTGGGGGTCTAGTGGTAGGGTACTTGCCTATGGACCAATGGCTCAAGAGGTCCCAGGTTCGAATCCCACTACCACCACTGGGTCCCTGAGCAAGACCCTTAACCCTGAGTTGCTCCAGGGGGGACTGTCCCTGTAATTAGGACATGGACGTCGCTCTGGTAAATGCCGTAAATATAAATGTAAGAAAACCACTGATCAGTGAGGCTAATCACACAAAAAAGGCTTCAGTTTGTTAGAGAGCATAAAGATTGGAGAAATGGGAGAAGGTCATGTGGTCTGATGAGTCCAGATTGACCCTGTTCCAGAGTGAAGGGTGAACCAGGGTAAGAAGATGGGTGCATCACTTCATGCACCAGTCATGCCCAGTGCCTACTGTACAGGCCTGTGTGGCAGGGCTATGATCTGGAGTTGCTGCAGTTGGTCAGGTTAGGGTTCAGCAATGTTATGTGTCCAGAAAAAAAAAAAAGGTCAGCTGACTACCTGAATATACTGAATGATCAGGTTATTCCATCACTGAATTTCTTCTTCCTTAATGGCATATTCCAAGATGACAATTCCAGGATTCATCACCTCAGATAAAGAAAGAGTGGTTCAGGGAGCAGAGACATCATTTTCATGCATGGATTGGCCACCATAGTGTCCAGACCTGAACCCCATTGAGAATCTTTGGGATGTGCTGGAGAAGAATTTGCGGAGTGGTCTGACTCTCCCATCATCTCTACAAGATCTTGGTGAACAATTAATGCAACTCTGGATGGAAATCAGTGTCAGTGTTGTGACATTGCAGAAGCTTATTGAAATGATGCCACAGTTAATGCGTGCTGTAATCAAATCTAAAGGTGATCAAACCAAATATTCCAATGTGATCTTTTTTTTGTTTTTTTGTTTTTTTTTTGGGACGGGCAGCGTATCTTGTCATTTCTTGTAAACAGATAAATACGAAAAAGGGGTAGATGTGACAGTAGAGACTGTTTAAGTAATTTGTCGGTTTGCAGGAGAAACGTCGGGGCCGTGGCATGCATGGAGGAAATAAGAGTGGACGAGGACACAAGGGTGAAAGACAGCGTGGCAACCGTCCCCGCTTGGGCTTTGAGGGAGGACAGACCCCATTCTACCTGGTCATTCCTAAATACGGCTATAATGAGGGACACAGGTAGGATCACTGCCTGTGCATACTTTGAGTAATACTTGAGGAATGTTAAGTTCTACTTCTCTCACAATTCCATTTCTTCTTTCATTTGATATTTTAAAGCCTTCGGCATCAATACCCTCCTCTGACGCTCCGGAGGTTGCAGTATTTGATTGACGTTGGACGAGTGGACCCATCTCAGCCCATAGACCTCACGCAACTGGTCAATTGCAGAGGAGTCACCATCCAGCCACTCAAACGTGACTACGGAGTCAATCTTGTAGATGAGGTGTGTGTAATTGTGTGTTTTATTTAATAAGAGGTAATCTGAAGTTGTAAAAGGGGAACAGTGGAGGTTAGGTAGAGGTTCAGTAATGCATGTTTATCAGAATTTGATTGGCCAATATGTGTTAGAGTAGCTGTTTAATTTCCTCAAAGATTACCAGGGTTGAATTATATCTTGGAAGTACATATCAGGTTTACAACACAATTGAGGCACCCAATAACAGTAAAAACAATGTAGCCATAAGAAAACTAAAACTCATTTGTAGTAGACCTGTACTGAAGATCTAGAAAATTTCTAATTTCAGCAGCTGAGAATTCACAGCTAAACATTTCAGTGTATCTCTAGTGAACATCTTGGCCGAAAGATACGTTTTTGAAATGTAATCCATAAACTAAAGAGCCAAAGCACAAAAAAAGAACTAATGGAGTTAATATTGCATGGATGAACAGCTGATGTCTCCTGAATTTCTGCCGAGATTTTTTATTTTGCAGCATGATTAGTCACCGCAAAGAGATGTCATCTGTTACTTATTAGCACATGCTCACTATCAACAGAAAATCTGCTTCTTTAGAAAACCATGGCATCAGCCAATGCGGAAGATCTAATCAACATTATTAATTTCATTAATGTAACGATCAGAAAAGAGGCTGTAGGGAGCCAGATTGTCCAGTGGAGGGCAGCAGTCAGTCACATTAATATGCCCCTCTATTGGCGTTCTACTTTTGAGGTGATTTTAACTAATGTGTTGTTTGTGCGTCTGATTATTTTGTTGCTCTTTGTGTGAATTACTTTAGGGAGCGGACATATTTTGTGCTAAAGTGAACCTTGAAGTACAGATGGCATCTGAAGCAGCCATTGCTGCGGTTGAACGCAATGGTGGTGTAATCACTACCAGCTACTATGACCCCCGCAGCTTACGTGAGTCACCCGCCTTGTGCACACGTTTTTGGTTTTAGCAAATGCACTGTGTATTATACTTTTAGTATTCACTAAACTCTACTTCAAACAGTTTTCCTGTTACCTTAAAGATAGGGAATGATGGTAATGATCGGCCAGGGCATTTTTGGTGTCTAAAAGTTTGGTGTCTTTACATTTACATTTACATTTATGGCATCTTTAGTTCTAACTTATGTGGTTTCAGTGGAAAAAAAAAAAGTTAACTACAGACCCCAAACATCTTGGCTGACTGATAACTAAGAGCCAGGAGGAAATAGTTGTGTTTTTTTTTTTTTTTTAAACTCAATCTGTCGTGAATATGCAATTATTTACAAAGTATATGTTAAACTGCTCTATAAGTCTCAATGCTAGCCAGAATCAGAGTCGTACTAACCCATTTTTTTTGTTTGTAGAGATCCTCATCAAGCCAGTGCCATTCTTCATGACCGGGCAGCCCATTCCAAAGCGAATGTTTCCTGGTGAAGACCTCCTGCCATACTACACAGGCGCCAGTAACCGAGGTTACCTAGCTGACCCAGAGAAGATCCAGGCTGCCCGGCTAGCACTTGCAAAGAAATATGGATACACGTTGCCAGACTTGTCAACAGAAACAGCATGTAAAATGTTAGCAGAGCGGAAGGATCCCAGACAGATCTTTTTTGGTTTGGCACCAGGCTGGGTAGTGAACCTGGCTGAGAGGAAGATTCTTAAACCCACTGACAAAGACCTCTTGCAGTACTACAGCTCTTAATGCTTTAGGCTGCTCCATGAGCTCTAAATGTATGTCCGTTTCTTCAAACCATATTTGGATATGTAAATATGTATTATTGTTTACATTCATTAATAATAAAATGTCATCATGCTTTATACTTGACCATCTCTACACTTGCAATTATCCTACTTTGTGCATTCATTTGATTGTATAGTATAAGCCTAAAGTGGCCAGATTATCTAAGTTACTTGCTTATTTGCTTCATTATAAAGACAAAAAATATGTGGACACCTGAACATCACTCAAAAACATGAGTGGAGCTAAGAATCTTAGCCTAAAAAAAAAAAAAGCAATCAGCAGACCATTATACCTCCTCTGCTAAACTTTACTGTTGGCGATGTCCGTCTTTGTAGTTGAAGCCCTCATGGCATGTGTGACACCTAGATTTGTTTTTCATACTGTTGGAAACAGAGAACATGTTTGCACGAAGTTCAGTGGCGACGTGCTTTAAAACCGCTTCAGATGGCGCTGGGTATTGTGTTTAGAGATTTCAGGCTTGTGTGCAGCTGCTTAGTAATGGAAACCCATTTCCTTGAAGCTCCTGCTTGTGCTGAAGTGGCTTCCAGTTTGGAAGTCAGCAGTGAGTGATGCAAGCTTATAAACAGTATGTAATTAAGCTAATGATCCCTCTCAGATTTTGCATGTTCTTCTTCAAGGAGAAACTAATGATGGGTATAGATTGTTACCTTTGAAAATAAAAGTGCAGAAACTTAGCTTACAATTATGGACTGACTTGTGGAAAAGGTGTCATGCGAAAGAAAGTAGTCTGTCAGTAGCTTGCGGAGAGGTCGTGGCGGAAGATATGTTGAGCAGAGCAGGTGAGCGGGAAACAGGAAAAATAAGAGCCTTCAGGGCCTAAAAACAGGAACCAGCTGCATTAGTGCGGGTCAGTTTTGTGTGTGTACGTTCAACACGGTGAGCGGCTGTGAGCTTAGTAGCCCATTACTCACCTACAGCTGTTTCCGGGCCTCTACAATCAACCAGCACGGCATCAATTCAGTAAAACCACCGACTGAAGCCCAAGCAGAATGACTCTGACAGTGGGACTGTCCCATCACATCAAAAGCATTTTACAGACCCATTTCCTGAATATTTTCCTAAGGATCATTATCATTGCATACAGCGTCCTCAAGCAAAGCACATTAACCTGCTGGAAGCATTCTTCAAATTCTTTTCCAGCTCCATCACAAGATATAATACCATGAAACAAATATGTCTGGAATGCGGCGCGAAGGGCCAAACATATCCGATTACTAATAATATTGATTCCAAAACCTAAAGTGTGGCATCTGTCTACTTGCAGAGTGTTACATCCATGCTAAACTGTATCTGTGAAAAGAATCTTTCAATACTTAAGGATCAGTCCATCAATAAATGTCATTTACAGTTTTCTATCAGATGTAGTTGATCAGCCAAGTTATGTTGGTTCCCCATGTTCTTTTTTCAACCCTTGGAACCAAAACATCCCCCTAATCCTTTCTGGAAATACATAACCTCTCTCAGCCTATAAAGCGGCGCAGACTTGTAGAAGGGATTTAGGACTTTAGGATTCAGTTCTAGGATCTGTACTGTCAGAGCAATCCTAAGGAGCACTCATCTTGAGTCATACTTTAGTGTATTTATTATCTTTTCTGTATTAGTGCCGTTCCATGAACTGATTCTAGATTAGCACTTCTCCCGGATGAAAACAGACCCTGTTGTCTTAAAAGGCGAGGTTTTGTTCGCAGTAAGTCATCGGAAGAGGGTCCTAAACCAAATCCACAGGTTTGCTCCACCTTAAAGAAGAGCTGGATGCCTCTGCTGCAGGTTGAGCGAGGGTTTGGGGATGTATTTACAGGAAAGATTTGACTGTTGACCCGTGTTAGTCTAACAGCTTCAGTCTTAAACTAAAGCAGCCCAGTTTGCACTCTTAACACCTGGATGATTTGCAAAGCTATTCCTCTAGGACTAAGACTAAGGTTTCGATGAAGGGGACATTTAGCAGGCCTGGATTATTATGTAAGACTGATAGCCAACATATTGTAGGTGTTTTTTTGGAACGGTGCATTAATCTTTCTTTTGAGGTGTTTTATTGTATTTGTGAGATCACTGGAGCCTATATATAGCACACGCTTACAGATATTCTCCTGAGGGACTTCAATCTCTGCTGCTGTGCTGACTTTTATCGAAGGAAGCACATGTTTGTGTTGTTGATGCGAGAGTGTGTGTGTGACCAAAGCACAAATGTGTTGCCTGCTTTGTGTAAACCAAGTAATAACTCTCTCTCTCTCTTTCTCTCTGCCCCTCAACAGGATGCACTTGCCTCAGTTTTGTTCTTTATTACTGCAGCAGAAGGTTTTTTTTTGTTTTTTTTTTTGCATGGCTACTGAAGGTATTTAAGAGTTTTTTAGTTTTTATCTCATTTTGGTCTGGTTCTTGACACAGATTAGTGTTTAAGTACTGAAGTGATCAGTGAGAGTGCTGTGATTACTTTTGTGTGTCCAACTGAAGTAGTGTATATTGCAACATCCTTTATTTCACATGTGCTTTTATATACTGAGGGAATTCATGATTCTGTGAGTATTTTCAGTTGGAAAAAAATCATGAATGCTTGCGTTATGTATGAGGCTGCTTGGGTCAGAAAGGGCAGGAAAAGCAGTCTGAGCCCTTTCAGCCCAGCAAAAGTGTGTAAATAAAGCAGAATCTCAGGAAAGCGACTCACAGTCAATGTTTATGAGAGGACACCACCGCTTATCTACAAAGGAGCAGAGAGGCAGCATGAAGACGCTGAGATTGGAGCGCTGAGAATATGGACCCACGCAAAGTGTGTGTCTGTGTGCTGTAAAAGTTCATTTGAACATATTTTTTGAAGTGTTGCAGCCTCAAGATTTAGATAAAAGCTTTTATCTGAAGCTAAGTTGTATGAAGTGGTTCACTGTATGAACCTTGATCGATATCTGATCAGAGGTGTTGCAGTGTAAAAAGTACTGTAACATTTTCTTCATACTTGTTTAAAGCCTGCTTAGCTTTCAGAAAAACAGAAATATTAATGAGGTGAATACCTGTGGAAGGCCATGATCATTAATTACTGTAGTTAATATACAGCATATACAAGAACAGTATTGTTTCCAGTATCTTTGTTGCTGTAGATTCATCTGTACGATTTAACTGGAACCAACAAAGGACAGTTGTCAGAAAACAAGAGTAAAATTTCTGAAGAATAGTTCAGATTGTACTATATAAACTATAAAATTGGAACTGTTACAGTGGATACTGGCCTGACTTCTGGGATAATGTCATCCCCACTAGTGTGGATTCCTGAATGCATTCACAGATGCTAAACCAAACAGAGTTGTATTCAATAGTAAAGCACTTTAATCTAATAACGTAGTTCTGAAATGTTCATTTAACCATAATTTCGTTTAACCGTTCCTTAAATCAAAGGCAGACCAATTTAGGGAAGTTGAATTACTTAGACTGCAAATTTGTTTAGTCCGCTGTAGATCAGACAGCGAGAAAGTCAGCTTAATGTGACAACACAGTGTCTGATGGAGAGGAATTTTATCTGCCATACTGATCTCCTGTCTGAGTGGGCCATCATTAGCTCTACTGATGTAGCCTAATTAAATCTCAAAAGCCAGACCCAAAATAATGCCAGACAAAGGTGAGTGGCAGGCTGTGTCAAATCTTTGCCTTTAAGTCTCTTTATTTGTGTCAGACATCCAAGCTTCCTACTAATTAACAGTGTGACGTAGTTGATTAACAAGAAAGTCTGTAATTCTGACTGTGTGTATGCCTGAAGAAAGAGGTTTAGAGAAAATGGATTCAAATATTGTCATATTGTTCACTTGATGCTGTTCCCTTGATGCTATTCTTGGCTCTGCTTATATCATGCCATTGTGTGTGTGTGTGTACGCACATTCTATTTTACTCTGCGCTTTGTGGGAACAAAACGTTCTTGAAGTGGCAGGAAAATGAAACACTTAATTTTTTTTAGCTTATTTTTAATTGAAGACACATTTAGCTTAACAGAAAGGAAAATATGTCAACGAGCATATATGGTTAAATTAATAACTGCCATCCCAAAGAGTACGTTTTCTGCAGGCAGAACACATATACCAAACTTTTAATGTGTGTTTGTGTAATGTGATTTTCAAATCACATGTAAAAAAGTACTGCAATTCTTTAGACCACTTATGTTGTTAGGTTCATCATAAAGTGTTCACAAAACACAAAGATCAGGTTTTTTTCCCACCTGTGTTGAATTTTTTTTTTATTATGACTGTGATGACATCAATTACAGTTATACAATTTTATCTACATATTGATAACACTATTGTCTGAGTATACTTGAATGGCTCTTTGTATTCATGTTTGTTAGCTTGGGAGCTGAATACAGTGCAGTAGCCTGCTGGGGCATACAGTAGTTGATCACACTTGGTTGAGAGGTGAACAATAGATTACGGAGAGCCACGAGTTGATAATGCATCCTTATCACACACTAAGCAGAATACAATTAAGCATTAGCACTGAATGCTGAAGAGTTATAAATCCTCACAAACACACACTTCAAAGGACTGTGAGCTCCAGGCTTTGGCCAGGAGAGTGGAGTGGACTGAAGCGAAGGGGTCAGCAGGACGCCTTCCGCAAGTTTTGAATGAGGAAGGGCTTTTTCTACTGAGTCAGAGGTTTATTATTTGGAGAATGAAGGGGTTTTCCATTTCATACCTTTTGGTAGCTCTTACCTACTGTCAGTCCTCACCTTCATACCTGCGTTCCATATTCAAGAATAAATGCCTTGTTTATAGTAGCTACTGGAGATTTAAAACAAACTAGTGATTTTTAAGTCTGGAGTTTAACTTCTAAAGCTATGGGGATGCACACTCAAGTTCCTTGGAAGTATAGTTGTCTCAAAAAGGTTATTGAATAATTCTTAGCAGATACTGAAAAATAAGTCTGAAAATGGATAGCTTAATATAAATCCTAGAGCATAAACTGAATTTGAAGTGACACTTTGATTAGGCTGTGTTGCATTTGAAGAGTTAAGCATGAACTAAATGTGAGCTGCATGCATTGGAAAAATGCTGCATTCAATCCCGTGAACATATTAAATATTTTTGCCAGGGTATCTGTAACAACCCAGGCACATATAAAACCAAAACAAATTTCAGCTTTTTTTTCAGTTTTACATATTTTGCGAACAACAGAAATGATCCTGACTTTGTAAAATACTGTTTAAGAAGCTACACATTTTGAAAATGGAAAGAGTAAACCCATTTCGTTATTGAGGTTACTGTTTAGTTTCTGTTTAGTTACTGAAGATTTGGGTTATAATTAGATTGTACTGAATTGTATTAAATTGTATTGGATACTCTTTGTCACATATACTACTTACATACTATATATATACAGTACTGTGCAAAAGGTTTAGGCAGGTGTGGAAAAATGCTGTAAACAAAGAATGCTTTCAGAAATATAAATAATGATTGTTTAGTTTTATCAAGTTACAAAGTGCAAAGTGAGTGAACAAAAGAAAAATCTAAATCGAATCAATATTTGGTGTTACTACCTTTTGCCTTCAAACCAGCATCAGTTCTTCTGGCCCCCACAGAGCCCTGATCTCAACATCATCCAGTGTGTCTGGATCACATGAAGAGACAGAAGGATGTGAGGAAGCTACATCCACAGAAGATCTGTGCTTAGTTCTCCAAGATGTTTGGAACAACCTACCAGCCGAGTTCCTTCAAAAACTGTGTGCAAGTGTACCTAGAAGAAGTTATGCTGTTTTGAATGCAAAGGGTGGTCACACCAAATATTAATCTGATTTAGATTCTCTTTTGTTCATTCACTGCATTTTGTTGATTGATGAAAATAAATGATGAACACTTCCATTTCTGAAAGCATTCTTTGTTTACAGCATTTTTTCCACACCTGCCTAAAACTTTTGCACAGTGCTGTATATACTAGGTATACCTCTAAACCTCTACTTAATTACTTTATTAAATTACTTTAGTTATTTGATAAGTGTAACTTATTGGTGAAATATTTCAATACCTAAACTGACATGACAGTTTGCAAATATTTCCTAATATGTTTCCTAATAGTATGTGCAAAAGGTTGTGCATTGTAGTTGTGCAACACTAAGCTCTCTTTAATGGTTGTGTACCTGGCTGATTCTTTTGCTTTTCCAGATGAAAACGTTTGGGTTTAAATTCAAAAGATGAGATGAGAACTTTTCTGCTCTAATTTTCTGGTTTTTAAATCAGGAAATGTTACATTACATATGAAATGGCCCTTTCATATGTGACAACTTAATTTTTTGAGTAAAATTTTTGAACATTAAACACTAACAGGAGTTTCCGGTACACAACCATGTCCTGATTGATTGTTTAAGCTATGAATAGCTCTTGATATCTTCTCTCAGCTGAAACTTTGGATTTTACCTGTGAAGACTGCATTTGTTGTCCAAAAAATTTTTTTAACCAATATAAAGATCAGTGACCTGCCTATGAAAAACATTTTGAAGCTGAGAAAAGAAGGAAAAACTGTTAGAAAAATTTCCCAAACATCGCACACGGCCAGTACAAATATTTGAAGTGTTCTGAAAAAGAAGGTATCCACTGTTGTACTGAGCGTCAGGCATAGAAACGATCAGTCAAATTGTGTGAGTGGTAAAGAAAACCAATAAAACAACAGTCAGTGACCTCATCCTTAGTGAAGGTGGTCACAAATCACAGTTCAAAGAAGACTTTGACAGCAGAACTTTAAAAGGCCATACTGTTAGATACAAATTACATATCAGCAGTAAGAACTGAAAAAAACCTCATTGTTATTTGCAAAAAGTACCGAGATGAGGCTCAACATATGTGGAACAAAGAATGATGGAATGATGAGACAGAGATTAATATCTGTAAAAGTGATGGAGAGGCCAAAGTGGGGAGAAAGAAAGGATATGATCATCATCCAAAACTTACAAGCTCATCTGTGAAGCACAGTGAATGTAATATCATGGCTGCTTCTGGAATAGGCTCAATAATAACTTTTGATATTTGTAAGTAACTGATGATGGCAGCAGCAAAATGAATTCTAAAGTTTACAGAAACAGTTTGTAAAGAAATGTATTGGAAGAAATAGGTAGGAACTTCATGCAATAAGACAATGATCTAAAACACACTGCCAGGTTAATAAAGTGGAAAGTCAGCCACCAGATCTTTAAAAATTAATTAAAAAAAAAAAAATTTGAAAATAGATTTAATTTCTTAACTGAAGAGAGAAACTCCTTGGAAATGAAAGCTAAAAATCTCTCATCTCATATTCATCTTTTGATCTCAAACTAAATATCTTCAGTGCATGGCAAAAAATCTGATATTGAAAAACTAAAAAATGAATTGGTCTTGACGTTCCAAAATTTTTGGAGGGAACTATAATATGTAATCTCATGTTCTTGCATGTAAAACCTGTGTGTGCGAATGTGTTTGTGTATTTGGGTATTATCTACTTTAGGAGGTGGGGTGCCATTGTGATTCACTAATGAGGCCTGTTGCCCTGGGGGTCTTGTAATCCTGTGTGTGTCTCAGTGTGTGTGTGTGTGTGTGTGTGTATGTGTGTGTGTGTGTGTGCATGTTTGTGTACCTTACAGGCCAGACTTCTGTTTGAGGAGGGGGTGTGAGAGTAATACACTCACACAGTGTTCATACTTACCTGCTTATCTGCTGGAATGAGAGAGAGAGAGAGAGAAAGAGAGAGAGAGAGAAGGATGAATTGAATAGCACGTGTTTACCTATCTGATTCCACGGCCTGCAGCATCTGCAGCACAGATACAAACACAATGCCCATTTAATGCAGCACTGTGTGGAGATGCTGTAATATCTCTCTCTGTCTGTCTCTCGCTCACACAAGTGCACTCACATGTGATAAAGTCCTGTTTGGAAATTCTCTGTATGGAAATTGCTTTTCTCTCTTCACATCCAGCACATGTATTTAAAATGTACATATGTTTGTCAGAAAGACTCACAACACATAAATGGCAAACTCGTGTGACGAAGAATCAGAACACACACATTTGGCAATGCAACACCTCCTTCTGATCGACAGCCGTGAGCAAGCACACAATCGAAGACCAGTTCCCTACAATAAAACATTAGCTTCTAACCTATTAAGAAGATTCAATTCAGTTAAGTTCACGTCAGTTCTGTTCTCTTGGTCCAATTCAATTCAACATCAGTTCAGTTCAAGCACTGGGTGTGTGGTCTAAAGCAGTTCAGTTAAAGGAAGCCTGGCTACTCGCTTCAGAATCCAGCCGATAGATCCATCCAGCTCTGTTAGACCCAGTATTTCCACACAGTATATCCCAAGAAGAGTGATCTGTACAGGGGGAACGAGTGGCTGGCTTTCTCCACAGCTCCTCTCTGACAGCGGCTGCGCTCTGTTCTGACACTGTTCCACTCAGTCTCATATATGTCCGCCGTCCAATACAATGGAACATTGTGTTCAAGACAATCCCCTTTCACTCAGCACAGAGGCCATTCAATCACACACAATCTAGCTGTGGATTACCACATTCCAAGTGATTCGAGCCAAGAGTCAGCACACACACATACACACTTATTAGGAGTCATGGAGTGACATTAACTTTTAAGGTAAATAAAAAAAATAAATAAATAAAATATATATATATATATATATATATATATATATATATATATATATATACATTATGCATTGGTTTGGGCATTTCAGTCAAATTACAAGGGTTTTTTTTCTAAATGAAAATTATTATTAAGTACATCCTCTGCAAAGAACATAGTTACGTGCATTTTTTCATTGCAACATTTACTGTTGTTTTTCAAATTCAGATTAAAAACATTAAAAACATAAAAACATTAAAAATTGCCCAATAAATGACATATTGTATACTCTGTAGTGGATGCCAACAAAATGTAATTTCACTGTGGTCAAACTTATGACTGCAAGTGGTCAGAATTATGGATTTACAAAGTAGAGTTACATACAGCTGCACAAATTTTAAATTACAAGAAATATTTAATTGCTATGACTAGTTTTATTTGTCTCCATAAATATGCTGATTATTAAAAATATACCTCACAGTGAAAAGGCAAAGGTACATTCCCTGCTTTTGGCTAATCCCACATTGCATCACGTGTAAGTTTTAGATAAAACCATTTGTGAAATTAGTAAATAGAAATAGAAATGCATTGCAAATAATGAAAGAAAAAGGATTCTGTCGTACAATACGTTTAAATGAAAAAGTCCCTCCAGCTTTGTGTCTGCTAACTGTGATCAGAAATCTGATCACAGTTGAAAATAATAATTTTTTTTATGCCAGTGCTAACCATACATTGTTTTCTTATATGGGGCAGCGGTGGCCTAGTGGTTTGGGAGTCAGCCCTGGCTCGGAAGATTGTGGGTTCAATTCCCTTACCAGTAGGTTACTGTCCCCATCACTGCTCCCCAGGTGCCCCCTTCTGCACGTGTGTGTATGGGTGAAATGTAGAGGTTGAATTTGCTTTAACTATGATCTATGTATCCAATCCCTTCTCTGTCTTTTTTCAGGAAAACTACAGGCTAAATATGTGTTGCAACCTGGATGAAATCAACACAAATGCATTGATCTAAATCCAAATGATTGATCTATCTATCTATCTATCTATCTATCTATATATTATTTGTAAAAAAAAAACATTTCTATAGAAAAACATTACTGTTGATGAAGACACCTGTGATACTTAAATCACAACACTTCAGCACGAAATCCCATTCCAGGATACAATCCTGCACTGTAGCTATTCCGTTCCATTCAAATATTCCAACCCATTCAGTTCCAAAAGTCACTTCAATTAATTCAGGTCAGTTTAAACATCCAATTAAATGTGAAATATTACATTCAAATAATGTAAAGCCCAGTTTAAATATCCTGTGTCTTTTACACTGTTACACCCAAATATTCATATCATTGCAACCACCCCAGTAAATGTAAAATAATCCACTCAAAATTAAATAATAAAATCAAAGCATGTCAAATAAACAATTAAAAGTCAAAAGCTACATTCAGATATTAAAATCTAATTGCAAAATGTCCAGTTACATTAAAAATATTACACTCAAATGTTCACTCAGTTGAGGTCTGCTGTTCAGCTTAACCAATTCAACTGAAATGTTTAATCAGTTTAAATATCTAATTAAACTGAGTTCAAAGGAATTCAAATGAGTTCAAAAAAGGAAAAATGCTTTTGAAAAAATAAGGGAAAAAAAAGCTTGATTAAGTTTATCCAGTGGAGGATTGTGCTGGACTTCTGCTAGACTGTGCAGGTTGAGCTCAGGTTTTAGTAAGCCGGGCTTGGGTCTCTGTTCTACCGAAACTGAGCTGATGGTTATTGTTTCCCTGCTGTGCGCGCGCGCTAATGAGCCCCAGGCCGTTAACGCCGTTAGTGGCGCGCGACCCATGTGGATTCTGCTCCTCAACAGAGAGAAGAGAGAGAGGAGAGAGGAGAGAGATAGAAAGGAGGAAAGAGGGCAATCATCAATCGTTTATTAGTGCAAACCTGCATTACGAGCATTAGCGGAATGTGTATTGGTGCCCTGTCATTTCACTCCTTTCTAATGCAAAAGCCTCCATCATAAGAAGTGTGTATTCACACCGGGCTCTTGCACCCTGTCAGCTCCAGGATGGAAACATCTCTGTGAAGGCTGTTGTTCATTTGCTGACCGGCAGCCTTCTCCCAGATCTGGACTGTTTCCTCTCCACCGGTCCATCTGTGTAGCTTCACTACAATAAGTGAGGAAAGTTTGAAAGCGGGTTGGATTACTTTAGAGATTCAGTGCAGACTCTGGGTCACAAAAAATATTCCTAATTGGATTAAGGGGATACACTTTGGAGATTAGGGCTGGGCAATAGCACAGTATTTATCATTATAGTGATAAATTACATCCCAATATTTTTTCTGAGTGTATCGTGATTCAGTAATTATGCTTTATTGCACAGAGAGCAGAATTTAGTTCTGTTGAATTGGGCTCAGCGAATTTGATGAGGAATAAAATGTATTCATATTTTCATGGCACTCTTGGGTCCTTCTTCATTCAGACTCATGTCAGAAAAAAAAAATATGATGACATATGGTGAAACCCTTTTTTTAAATGGAGGTATTATATTGATCAGCCCTACTGCAGATTTTTAAAGCATATTACAAGATGTTCTCCAACTATTCAACATCTCATCCATCTACAACTCTTCCTGGCCAGTTTCCCCCCAGTTTTTTCACTTTCCTCCATTAATTCTGCATGTTGGGGATGAATGGCCTGAAATGGGCCTGGTGCTCCTGATGACACCCTGCAGCTCAGAAACGAGACTGATTGCGTGCGTTTTTATTCTGAAAGCCCCGTTTTCGCCTTTAAACCGCGTTGAAAGCGCGTTTAAGCAGCTCGTTTGTTTTGTTTGAGCTGGAGGAGCCTTTGATCAGCGCAGTCTCGGTTTAATGTCGTTCTTCTCCCGCTCTTCTTCTTCTTCATCATCATCTGCTCATCCGAGATCAAATTAGTCTCCAGTTAACAAAAGCTCACTCATCAATGATGAAGCAATTCGATTAACCGCAGTATCATTAGACTGTCTAACATGCATTATTCCCAGATTGTATCGATTAACGCACAGCCCGCGCGCTCCAGTGTGTTTGCGTGTCTGTGTGTGCGTGTGTGTGTGTGTGTGTGTGTGTGTGTGTGGGGTTGGGGGGGGCAGGTTTCGCTGGCCTGGCGCGCAGACAGACCTACAGATAAAAATCTAAGCTCTGATCACTCAGACTGACTGAGCTGTGTTTGATCGAGGTGTCAACGCGGTGCAGCAGCTCAGTCTCTCACAGCTGTAACAGGTGCATGAGTCCACACATCCCTGTGTGTGTGTGTGTGTGTGTGTGTGTGTGTGTATCTTGCAACATATGTATGACAGTGTCTACTATGATTCTAATGAGCTTTAAAGTCAATATTTAGTATGACCACGGTTCCCCTTCAACACAACCTGAACTTTCGCAAGCTTCCTTCAGGAAAAGTTCTCCAGGCTTTTTGAAGAACATTCTAAAGTTCTTTTCTTCTGTTCTCCTTCAAGATAATCCCATATTGCTTCTTCCTCTGAAACTTTACAGGTACAGGGAGTAGATATTGGTATATTGGTATAATATACCAATATCTACTCCCTGTACCTGTAAGCAGTAGTATAGCTTGTTGTTTAGTTGTTTAATTTAGCTAAAAGTTTGTTTTGACTTCAATAATACAGTGCATCACAATAATACATCAAATAAAGATAAATGAGATGGAAAGTAACTGGACAGTAAAATGTACGTGTCCATGAAAATACATAAAATCTGACTGACCAAATAAAAAGCTTTTTAAATATATTTTTAATCTGGTGCCTGAAACCTTTGTACAGTACTGCATGTGCAAGGTGTATTTAGCTACAGTAGTCTACAGGTGAATATATATTTTCTACGAATACAATTACAAACGTGTGTGTGTGTGTGTGTGTGTGTGTGTGTGTGTGTGTGTATCTTCCACATCTGAAACTCTCCTAGTCTAAGCACGAGACTAAAGGTGGACATATGCGCTGATGATGTCCATTATGCACAAAAACAGCTGCAACAGCCGCAGGAACAAGTTAAATGATGCTTTTCCTAAAACTAAGTGTGAACATCTGTAAGGAGCAGCTCTGGTGTGTGGGGTCAGTCTGCTGGATGAATCAACAGTGAGCAAATAGGGGAAAGTTATGAGAACAAAATCTGGGCAGGGGTTTGCTTCCTTCCGCACCAAAACACACGCACACACACACACACACACACACACACACACACACACACACACACACACACACACACACACCCTTGCACTCATTTATTACAGCATACGCTTATAATGGTCATCATGCAAGGCGTGCAGGGGTTCATAAAGCAGGGTTTTTCAGAAAAGCAGTGGCATACATGAATATTCATTCATCTTTTTGTGGACAGTTCAACTGCTAAATAACCAATTAAAATAACTTCAACAAACATAAATATAGTAGTGGCTGACAGCTGATCAGAGGCTGAACACTGCATGTAACTCTATAAGTATAATACTAATGTGTGTGTGTGTGTGCGCGCGCCGCGTGTGTGTATCTGCGTGTGTGTGTGTGTGTGACCATGAACACATTTGAAAATGAGCATGCAATATGTCTATTTTGAACAAATCCACAAATGTACATTTATGCTTATGTATATTTATGTAATTACTTATATAATATCACATTTTATAGATACACAAATATGTTGTCAGCAGGTTATGCACGTTATGTTTTTGAGGTTTATTTGATTTTAGGTTTGTTTGGGATCTTAAGTTTAAGGTTTTTTGTTGTTTTTAGTTTATTGGGAATTTTCCACTCTGTCGTTTTCCCGCCAGGCCCCTCTGCAGTGTGAAGCTTCTGAAACTCGACTTTGACATTGGCTCTGCTCTGCTCTGCTCTGGACTCTCGGCTGCTGTTATCGCTCGGAGAGCTGTGGCTCCTCGCACCTTTAATCCACTCCTCTGCGCTCTCATTGGCCCGCGCGCTGCTTAAAGAGCCCGGCATGGCCGCAGGTCTGCAGAGCCTCACCTTCCCTCGGTGCGACGGAGGCCATGATGTTGCCCAGTGTGGAGATGATGCAGCTGGAGCAGCGCTGTAAGCAGGCCGAGCTGGAGCAGTTCCCGCCGAGCCCGCAGTCCGCAGAGTCCGAGCTCAGCTGCTCCAGTCCGGAGGGCAAAGCCCCCCGAGTCAGGAGACCCCTGAACGCCTTCATCATCTGGACCAAAGAGGAGCGCAGGAGACTAGCCCAGCTCAACCCTGAGCTGGAGAACACTGACCTCAGCAAGATACTGGGTGAGCGCCACACACAGACACACACACACACATATATATATATATATATATATATATACTATCTCCAAAGAAGCAGGCTCATTACAAAGATTACAATATTGAGACTTTTTTCAGGCCTACATATTAGTTGGTGTGTGAAGAACCATTCATTAAAGGGTTCTTACTAGAACCTATATATAAACACTTTTCAAGATTCTTCCAGCTCATACATCTCTTGTCCAAATCAGGTTCTTGAACTAAAAGAGAATCCTATAATCAGCCCTTCTCAAACTGGGGTTCGTTTTCTTTTCTCTTATTCAGATTAATATTTCATAGAATCCCTCTGGAGAGGCCAATGCCGTCCAAGCCCAACTTAACGAGCTGTAGTGTCAGTTAACAGTGCCATGTTCCTCGAAAGCGATAGCAGCTTTGAAAGCTGGCTAAATTAACAGGAATTTTGCACTGTGTATCTGTAAATGAAGCATTCAACTTTAGGTCTGTGTAATGCACATCCAGCCTTACATTTCTTCCTAATCCTATTTTCTCTCTTTTTCGCCCCTGTGCAGGTAAAACATGGAAGGCCATGTCTCTGGCTGAGAAAAGGCCGTACATGCAGGAGGCTGAGAGATTAAGGGTTCAGCATACCATCGATCACCCGAACTACAAATACCGTCCCCGCAGGCGCAAAAGCAACAGACGCAGCACCAAAACCCCGCCAAGTGACAACATCAGCTCTCCTAACCTCCACCTCATCTACATGCTCCACAACCAGGCCCTGCACTACGCTCACACACACACACCAGTTGACTCATACGCGTACACACACAGTTTGGCTTTTCCCAGTCATCCCACAGTGGCTCCAGAATGGGCGACATTTTCAAACGGGGGGGTGTCTTTCTCAGACAGAGCAGCCTTCTTGAGCTCCTCTCTAACATACCCACAACAGGCCATGTACACAGCAGAGCCTCAGCTGTACTACAGCTCCCAGCATGCAGTGCAGCAGAGGACAGAACACCGGGACTGGCGAGGAACAGTGTGGATGTGTGCTGTACACAGTGGACCTTCTCTAGAAGTTTGTGAGCATGTTGACGGACATGCTGGACCAACTGGACCGCAGCGAATTCAACCAATACCTCAATCCTGCGTTACCTAAAGACCAACAATGACTACAAATATCAAATGTCATTTTTTTATTACATCAATATTGAATATATATATATATATATATATATATATATATGTGTGTGTATATATATATATATGTGTGTATTTGTATTTATTTATATTGTAAAAGTTGCCTTGACCCAGAATAAGCTGAATCCCATAACTAAATAACCTCATCAATGGAGACCCTTCACAAAAATGTTTTACTGTAAACATTTTAAGGTTCTTTGTTCCAGTGACTGTGAGATTCATGTAGTTCTTTGTATGACTGAAACATATTTATGACTCATTTACTTGGGAGAACGCTCGCAGCTGCTATAAATAAAATAAGTTTAAATATAATGCTGTGTTTTTCACCTCTGAATCACCGTGAATAATGATAGTGAGGTTCAGGGTTCATGTGAGGTCACAAGACAGAGGTCCTGCTATTCTTTCATTGTTTTACATTTACGCCTATTTGTTTGAATGGTTGATCAAATCAGGATCTTGATGATGTTATGGCTTAACAACATTTAGCTTTTCAAAAGGTTTCTTGTAACGATATGTACTTCAAAATAACCAGGTTTATTTAAAGTGAAAAAGAATAACGATAAATGCCAAAGAAAATATTTATTACGATAAAAAAGTCATGAATTAAACATATCTGAAAGCAGTTCTTCACACATACAGCCAGAAATAAACAAATATACTTATTTTTAAGTACATATCATTACGAAAAAAGCTTGTAAAACAAGTCAGAATGCTTATTGTTATTTATGCTTATTTTATATTGTAATTAATGTAGTATTTATTATCAGAAAAATACTTTGATAAAGCCTTTACACATATGTTATGTTACACCAACCTAATTTATAAAAATAAAAACTTTTTTTTTTTTACTTTTTCACCTTTATAGATAGGTAGTGTATATTAATTGCACTTTCCGCAGTTTCCCAAGCAGGTCAAAAATCATAACAGAATGAATATCTGGCTTAATGTATGAACCAGAAGAGTCCAGAAACATTTGGGTTCCAACAATACATAGTGAATTAGTGGGTTAGAGCCACCCAAGTGTTTGTGCTTTGGGTGGAGTCACAGTCCTCTGTGTTATCCTTGATGAAGCTTATTACTATAAAGATCCTAAAATCTCCAAACCACACCCACTCAAAGCAGATTAGAACTCACGTCCAGTATTTATATGAATATTTTTCTAAGGCAATAACTTCAGTGCTTCTGCAGTGTTTCTGACATTGCATCAGCACAGCCTGGATTTCTCAATCAGCTCAAACATTTGACTGAAATGTATGGGGCGTATCTTTTTTTTTGCAATTTTCCATTTATCTAAATCACCACAGCTATCTGCGGAATTTGAGACCTTCTGAAGTTGATATGTAAAATATGTGAGCAGCAGAACGCTCTCGGATAAAACACAGCAGATCAATTCCATTTCTTAACGGTACAATTTCTGGAATGTGAAAAAATTGATTCTGAAAAGGTTTACTCATTGCTTACCTTACTTTTACATGATATTTTCTACTGCCTTATGCTAAAAATGAAATACCCCTTATTGCAACCCAGATTTAGATTTAGATTATTTCCTGTTGAATGACCTTTAGTGGCTAAATTTGTGGCAGTGTGAGATAAAGTTTGAGCCTAATTCTTTGCTTTGGGGAATTCCAGCGCCGTTGATAAAAATGTTGAAACAAAGCTGGAGAGGAAGAAAATGAGAGGTGGAACATGGATAATGGAAAACCAACTGAGGAGGGTGGATGTGAGGCAGCAATTTGGACCAACACCAGCAAGGCATTATGAAGGCATTAATTATAGAGTGGACTATTAGGGCAACAAAGTCACAACATGAACAAAGTTCCTCAACACATGGTACATTTACATTTACATTACATTTACATTTACGGCGTATCAATCAATTATTTGTAAAATGTAAACTTTATTGAAGAAAGCAAACATTTTAAACTTGTGAAATAATTTTATTCCAGAGGCTCTTTAAACTATAACAAGATGAATTATTTGGTTTAGGTTTAGGAACCGTTTGTCTTTCTATTACTAGGTAAATGAACAAATGAAATTCTATACATTTTCTCTGAAAACGTCAGTTATTTCAGCAAAATATAAATTTGTTCTAAATTAAGTAAACGTGTTGAAAACTTGTTGAAAAAATACCACCTCCATTTTCAGGGTAGAGCATTTCTATTGGTTCTAATTTCATGAAATGCGATTTAAAGGTCTGGCTGAGCTTTCAAATGGTATATAAAATAAAAGTGGAGATACAAGGTTGTCATATAGCAGTGAAAATGTTCTTTTATTATAGAAAGATAGCATGAAATCTTTCAATTTAGAAGTAAGCAGCTTTTTGAATAAACATTTACTTGATCAAGGGCCGATGTTCTTTCACCGAAGGGGCATTATCAGACGGAGTTAATAAGTGATGAAGAGCCTATGAAGAGATTTGTTGGCTTCAGGAGTGTGACCAGCCTCAGTTCAGTGTTTACTGAACCTTTCTACATTGATCGTCTTCTTTTGTGTGTGTGAGTGAGTTTGTGTCAAGTCTTTGATCTCTCACTGGAATTTTTATACTCTGAGAGACCAGAGGCTTGAGGATGAGAACAAGGTGTTTGTGTGTGTGTGTGTGTGTGTGTGTGTGTGTGTGTGTGTGTGTGAGAGAGAGAGAGAGAGAGAGAGAGAGAGAGAGAGAGAGAGAGAAAGACCTCTACATTTCCATACAATGGAAAAGGCAGAGTTTATGTGTTAACCCACACTAAAACTTCATTTAGTATTACTCTGCATCCTGTCTTAGTGCACACACACCTGCATGTGTGATTATATGTGTGATAATACACTGACTATGTGACTCTCACATGCATGAATCTTTCCAGAATATTTTGGGAGCCTTCTTTGAATCAAGCAGGTAGGCCAGGATGTTTCTTTTAATCTTTTTCTTTTAATGCCTCAGACTGAGTCTTTGCATTGCAGTATTAATTAAATGTGAAGCTCAATTAAAGTTGCATCAGAGGCATGGCTGCATTCTGAAAAAAGAAAGACTCATGTCTCAGTCAGCAGATCTCTCCTGGTAATGATTATAAGAAAGAAAGGTAATCAGAAGAGGGAGGTCATGAGGAACTGAAAGAGAACTGATGCCGCTGATATCACGAACACTTTCTGAAGCTCCCACAACAAATGATATATAAAATCATCTCCCATCGCCAACAAATGATCTATAAAATCTGCATTGTGCCTGTTTGCATCCTTTAAACAGCTTGCCGCTCCCTTAACACATATTTCTTAAGACATTTTTTTTTTGCTGTGCTGGTTTGGAATGAATAAACAGGGGCTTTTTCTTTTACATTTTTCCCAGATTTAACACTATATCCAGCTGGTTTATTTATTTTTTGGCTAGTTTGTGTTATAATTTTTTTTATAAAGAATGGATCAACTGAAAAATCCAAAATCCTTTAACATTGACTTCCATTTTAGGTAGAGTTTTTTTTTCTTTTATCTTTAAAGTTACTACTTTGGAGAGTTAGTTAGTTTTGATTAGACACCCATCATGTGTAATGAAGGCATAGATACATTTGCTGAATGACCATGAGAGCAACAGCATAATATTTTTTCATTTGAAAGTTGGTTTTACATTTGAATTACTCTTAAACAACTTTATTTGAGACAGACTGGCTGTTTTTGAGTGAAAAGTAAAGTTACAATATTGTTACTTCATGACCGCTTCAACATGAATCAGCTCTGCTCAACAGTCATGGTTGTGCAGTTGTGGCCAAAAGTTTGGAGAATGACGCAAGTATTGGTTTTCACAAAGTTTGCTGCTTTTTTAGACCTTTTTGTCAGATTTTTCTGTGGTAATGGAAGTATAATTACAAGCATTTCATAAGTTTCAAAGGCTTTTTTTGATATAACATATTAATATACCTTAAGTTTATGCAAATAGGCTGCCCTGAGATACCCTGAGATAACCGTCCCCATCACTGTTCCCCAGGCAGCTGCCCCATGCTGCACATGTGTGCAGAGGAAGCATTTTCTTGTCTCACCGTGTGCTGTGCTTTCATAATGACAATTAGTCACTTTCACTTGACTTTTGCAGAATATCAGTCTGTGAAAATCCATCTTACTAGAAGCATTATTCATACATGTGAAGCCCTTTTTGTGCAAATTCATGACAGCATAACAGAGTGACAGAGGGGGGGAGGGGGCGTTAAGTTCATTTTCATGACAAAGAGGGACTTTGCCAATAATTTTGAGTCATTCTCAAAATTTTTGGCCATAGTTGTACGTTCTCCTTTTACTTGCTCTTCCAACAGCCACCATGTGAGGGAGCTATCAAGTTTCACACAAAGGACTGCATCATGGTCTGTCAAAAAAGATGATAAAAGAAGAAGCTCTCACAAGCACCCTGCAGGTTAATTGGAAGGCAGCATTAAGAAAGTAATCAGTCACTTGTTGGCTGAAATTATCAACAGGACCTTATGCTTACCCTGTTGGCTCATTCACAAAAAGTTAAAAGCTTTATAAGAAGGAATGACTGGGTCAAATCATCTCAAAACTGGCTGATTTTGGGAGCTGGTTAACCTGAAGTGGTCAAAAAACAGACAACTGGCAAACCAGCTAAAGAGTGATAGATGTCTGTGGTTTAGTGATATACATGGGGAGGAAAAAGTTAGTCAATCGGGTTTAATTGGTTTAATTGGGGCAGCGGTGGCCTAGTGGTTAGGGTGTTAGCCACATGATCGGAGAATCGGGGGTTCGAACCCCTTCCCAGTAGGTTGCCCTGAGGTACCCTTGAGCAAGGTGCCGTCCCCATCACTGCTCCCCGGGCGCTTTCAATAGCAGCCCACTGCTGCACATGGGTGAAATGCAGAGAACAAATTTCCCATTCGTGGGATTATAAATAAAGGATTATTATTATTATTAATTCCACAGCTACTGAGGGGCAGCGGAAGTCTAGTGGCTAGGGACTGGGCCCAGTATCAGCTCTTAGGACGCCATGGGGTATGTTTAAGTAAGGTACCGTCCCCATCAATGCTCCCTGGGTACTGGATATGGCTGCCAACTGAGTTAATGAGTTAAATGCAGAGGATGCATTTCGTTGTGGTTCACTGTGTGCTTTGCTGTGCTCACAATGACAAAAAAGTGAAAGTGACAACCCTTGTCATTGCGAGGTCACAGCACAGCACACAGTGAACCACAACAAAATTGGACCTCTGCACTTAACCCATGCAAACACTGTGCAGCAGTGGGCAGCTGTTGAAAGTGCCCGGGGAGCAGTGACGGGGACGGTACCCTGCTCAAGGGTACCTCAGGGCAACCTACTGGTGAGGGAATCAAACCCACAATCTTCCGATGCAGG
The DNA here is from genome assembly GCA_017165825.1 of Hepsetus odoe. Taxonomy (NCBI): domain Eukaryota; kingdom Metazoa; phylum Chordata; class Actinopteri; order Characiformes; family Hepsetidae; genus Hepsetus; species Hepsetus odoe. The sequence goes on from JABMDN010000090.1 coordinate 283,432, forward strand.
GGCAACTCCCTAACCACTAGGCCACCGCTGCCATGTTAATAATCACTTTCCCTTCACTGTAGCACAAATTACTAAGGATGTTAATGTTTATGACAGAAAGCTTTCAGAACATTATGACAGACCATTCAGAGTGCTCATAGCAATAGCTATGGAGCAATGGAAGAAGGTGCATCTTGTTGTCTTTTACGTCATGTGGACAGCTGGGTGCATGCCCACCTGTCACTTGGTAAAGAAATGGAATCAAGATGCCAATGGAGGCAGTGTGATGCTTTCAGCAATGTTCTGCTGGGAAATAGACAAGTATCCACAGACAAGCATCCTACCTCTAGACCACCACCTCCCACGTACTACCCATGCACATTGCATCAGATCAGATATTTATGGGATGTCCTGTACAAACTAGACTGATTTGTTTGGTGCCAGATACCACAGCACACCTTCAGAAGTGGACACCAGGGGGAATTAAAGAAAAAAAAAAAAAAAAAAAAAAAAAAAAATATCAGGGAGCTGGTTTTAATGTTATGGCTGATCTAGTCTGTCTTCATTTGTGACTCTTTGACCTGCATGATGGTGTCTGCCAGAGCACATAAAGCTGCAAAAAATTAATTTTAGAGAAAGGGCTTTCCACAGGCATTATTTGCCAGGAATGTGTGTGCAAGTGTGTGGGGGGGAATTATGAGGCAGTTCAGACAGATAGGGTCATTTACCTCTGCTGCTAGAGATTAACACAAACCCAGATTAAAATCTCAAAATAGAGAAATCCATTTTAGAGAGAATAGCATGTTCAAAAAAGATACACAGAGAAACCTGGAAGTATACATGTTTTTGCATAAGTGTGTATGTGTCTGTGTTAGGAGGAACAGATAAAGGGGAGACTGATCATAAAACACACTTTTTGTCGAACTAAACATAAATATCAAAAAATGAATATTTGTCTCAAAGCTTCACAATGTGTTATTGGTTTAACAGCATCATAATATCTTACAGATATTAAAGCATTATAGTGTCTAATGACATATGTCCCCAACTCCGGTCCACCAGTCCAGCAAAGTTTGGTGGTTCCCCTCCTTAAGAACCATCACTAAGCCTGGCAATTAACAAGTGAGTTGAACTAGGTGTATTTGGAGGAGGGAAATAATTTAACTATGCTGAACAACAGCACTCCTGGAATTGAGAAATCTTCTTTTTTAATTAGGATGCCCCCTGGACGCCTCCCTGGTGAGGTGTTCTGGGCACGCCCCACCGGAAAGAGACCCCGGGGAAGACCAAGGACACGCTGGAGAGACTATGTCTCTCGGCTGGCCTGGGAACGCCTTGGGATCCGTCTGGAGGAGATGGAAGAAGTGGCCGGGGAGAGGGAAGTCTGGGCATCCCTGCTGGAGCAGCTGCCCCGCAACCCGACCTCGGATAAGCGGAAGAAAATGAGTGGATGGGTGGATGTCTGATAATATGTCTAATAGTTCTAACAGCATTATAATGTCTCATAGGTTCAAGGGCACACCATAATATTAAAGCTGTACAGGTCTAATGCCTTATGACTAACGGATCTTTATCGTGATGATGTCTTATTATCATAATGTCTTATCTAATAGGTGTTTTTCATGTTGACAAGTCATCTATTATAAAGCTTAAATGTTGTCTATTAATAGACATTAGTGAAAGTGACTATTCTTGTCATTGTGTGAACACAGCACAGCACAGCACACAGTGAACCACAACAAGATTGGACTTCTGCATTTAACCCATGCACACAAACACACACCATGCAGCAGCTATGAAAGCACCCAGGGAGCAGGGACATGGACGGTACTCAAGGGTACCTCAGGGCAACCTACTGGTAAGGGGCTTGAACCCACAATCTTCCGATCCTGTAGCCAACTCCCCAATCACTAGGCCACCGCTGCCATGTTAATCATTATCACTGGCATCTTTGAAACCCTGTTGCTTAAGAATTAATGAGCCTGCAATCATTTGACCTGAGATCTTTCTGCTTACTGATCTTTACTTATGTTTTCCATCAGTCAGCATTATACCTGTCTTTTATTCATAGATATCAGACAGAACTCACACATTGCAAAATAATGTCTTATTACTCACCTTTTTGACATCTTACAGATTATAATCCATGATTTAAAAACCTTAAGGTTTAATAGCATTGCAATGCCACACTTTTACTGTTACATTAAATCATATTAAAGGTCTAATAGCATAATAATATAATAATAATAATGTTTTTAAAACGTTTAATAATAAATTCTTTGTGTGTGTGTGTGAGTGTGTGTGTGTGTGAGAGTGTGTGTGTGTGTGTGTGTGTGTGTGTGTGAGGACACAGTCCGTCAGTGCAGGAGGAATGCTGTCTTGGGAATGTGTGTGACTGGAGAATAAGTCGAGCAGAGTATTTATTGTTGTTGTAGGGCCGGGTTGCCAGATTGAGCCTGCGCTCTGCTGATAGCGCCTGTGTTATTGTAAGGCCACAAGGCCATCTGATAAGCGCTCACTGCAGCGATAAGGCCTGTTTAGGATGGTGCTGAGCCAGAACCCTCAAAACCCCCACAAAGTAAAGTTCAAGACACACACACACATACAGTCACACACACACACACACACACACACATAAGAAAATCATACTTACTGTGTGCTCTGTCATTCTATTGAGCTATTACAGAGTATAAACATGGTTCCGGATGTGAATGAGAGAGAGAGAGAGAGAGAGAGAGAGAGAGAGAGAGAGAGAGAGAGTGGCAGGGTGGTTGAGTGGCAGGGTGGCTATCTATTCAGGGATCAACAAAGGGAAGCTGGTCATCTGACATACATTCAGGGAAGTTAGTGTAAGAGGCTAAAGTGTGAAATCACTTTTCATTATCTGTGTGTGTGTGTGTGTGTGTGTGTTTGTGTGTGTGTGTTTGTTTGTATGTTTTCATACATTTGGAGGAAAAAAAAGGGTCATATCCTGGCATCATTTTTTGTAGGGGTCACAACCTTCAAAAAATCTCCATAGAAAAGAGACTCTACATGAGAAGAACATGTTCTTACCTTACATTGGAAGTTCAATGAAAGATTTGATTGGATGTTGTTTTGGAACATTTTTATGTCATTTTATGTCATTTTATGTCATTAAATTATTCAATTTTACCACTGCAATTGTGTTAAAACATTAAAAACAACAGGAACAAAGGAAACAATTTTGATCTTATTGTTTAATTTACATAATTCATATGAAACATATTTATCAGCCCCACATCCACACAATGTATAAACCAGTGTGTGCTGACTGTAAATTTAAGTGACACAGCACTTAGTAAGAACGTAGTCAATAATTGTTGCCTTTTTAACATATGAACTGGAAACTCAGTAATCAGTGAAAGCATATGAATTATTGTCTTCTGGAATAATACAGAATATTAAATATTGTTAATTAGTGATTGACAGGTAGGAAATAACACCCATATAAAACTGCTGTAACACGTATGAGTGACGAATGGCATGCCATATGGGGTTTCATTTAAAATCAATGTAAGGTTTGTGTGTGTGTGTGTGTGTGCAGTGAAGAGGGGAAGCAGTTACACACACACACGCACACTCACACTGCGCATTTCCTCCATAAAACTACAGCTGTGAGAACCAACACAGTGCTCTCTCCTCACCTTCAGTGTGTGTGTGTGTGTGATTTTCATTATAATAGAAAGCCAGGTTATAAACAGATAGAATAGGTGAGTGACAGTGTGACAGGTAAGGAGTGGGTAAAATCAGGGAGTGTGAAGAGAGCGAGAGAGAGGTTGGAGAGTTTTTTTTTTCAGTAAATAGATGTTTAATCCATGTTTAATGTTGTGTTTATACTCTGTAATAGCTCAATAGTTAGAATGATAGATGATTAATCCAACACGCCCTAACCACTAGGCCACCCGCTGCCCCACTTTGATTCAAGGACTGTATTCAGGTGTGCGACACATCCTCATGAATAAAGGAGGAAACACAAACACTGAAGATACTGTGAGAAAATTAAGTACTCTTATGAATTATGTTCATCCATTGCATAGTTTTTCAGTGTTTGTGTGTGTGTGTGTGTGTG
>JABMDN010000090.1:292500-302561 GCA_017165825.1 Hepsetus odoe
CTGTATCCCACTGTTGCATTTGTGTTTGTTTTAATTGCAGAAGATGCATTTTGTTGTGGTTCACTGTGTGCTGTGGTGTGTTTCACAGTCACAAATAGTCACTTTCGCTTCATTGAAATGGTCAGATATTGAGGTGAAATGTCAAAGACAGACTGTGACATGTCTCGAACTGAAAGTCTGGCCATATGCAGACCTTAAGTGACCCACATTCAAACCACCACTCATTACTGCAGTCACTCTCAGTTCAGCAGTGTGAAGACACTTAACCACACACCCTCTCACTTCAGCTCTCATACACTCTGCTGTACAGATGCTGCAGGTCCTGATGTTACAGACTGTATAAGTATAGTTAATTCCCAAAAATGTTTGGGATTATTGCCGATGATCAACTTGCAAATGTTCTTAAAGTTGGTTTAGATTTTGAAATAAATTATTCTGTAAATTAGATAAAGAAAGCCATTCATTCTTCTGGCCATGAAACAAATGACTAAATTATAAAGAAAAACAGTCCTTATAAATGGTCAAAGGCTTATATCCAACCTTTTTCTTGTACTTTGGGATTTTTTTTGGCCCTGAGGTCAAATTATTACACATGTGGTTTAATGTAACAAAAGATTTATGTCATTTTTACATAAAGATTTCCAATCTGTCATAGTTACATATATTTAAATATCTGTTTAAGTTATTTTGTTCTCATTAATTAATTCTCATTATTATGCAGACAATATCTTTAATTTTAGAAGTTTTTAGAAGTTTCACATGCATGACAGTTTGGACTGGTGATCAAACAGTATGTTTTAAAACTTTAAAATAGTGTCTACACACACATCAAACTCTATTAATTTAATTAGACTTTAAGAAAAACTTGTTTTACATAATATAAGCCCTTTATTTATTTATAATAATACATTTTAAATGCATTATTCTGTGGTTTAATTTAAGTGAGCCTGGACTACCACAGTTGTTCAGTTGTGCAAGCATTTAGATTACTCTGCTTCATAAATCAGACGAAGAGGAAACAGTGAGAATTAGAAGGACAGGTTGCATCTGGTATCAAATGGCTAGTCTTTGTTAAAGAATAAATCCATTAATAAAAACAGCTTGTGGAGTAAAACGCAAAGATATAACATACATCCACATACAGAAGGAACAGCCGATCAAAACACATCAAATCTGTTTTATTACAGACCTACTGAACTACTTGTCGTTTCACACTAATAATGCTGCTGATAGTTTTCACTGATATACTACATACTCCAAAGTAATATGCAGTTAAAAGTCACCCTCTCTATTTTACAATGAACTAATTTTAAATCACCTCTCAAGCTCCATTTTGACAGCAGATTTTTCTAAAAACTGAAACTGCAGGGAACTGCACTTCACTTCCTCATGCTTTAAACAGATGACTTACATAATGGTTGGATATTTTGCACTGGTTTTATGGAACAATAACCTCAAATCAGAATCAATAATTTAAGTCTTGTTACTGATGGCAATCTGTCAAAAATGCCAATGATGTGAACTGAAGCCTACAAATTTTCTTAGGCTTCTTTTAGTAGAAGGTAACTCTTTGTGAAAAATGATTCTCACAGGTTTCAAATGATTGTAAAACGGTTATGCAGATATAAGATATACAGAGCTGATAAAATTTTTGGCAGAAGTGTGAGTGTGATTGGGCCCAGCTGACTTTGACAAATCCTCTTATTGGCCCAACCAAAAATGAACACTCAAGTGTACTTTCAATTTTAATGTCTTATTAATACATAAACCAAATCTACTAATAAATGAAACAGGTAAACATTTGAAATGTAATTACTGACATTGACTAGGTTTGACCAATAATCATATTAATAGCATTTTATACCTATCATCCCCATATATATTGACTGAGAGCAAGAACAAAGCTCATTCAAAGCAGAAAAGTAACCAGGCAGATTATATAATTCTAATAACAGTTTACCAACAACTAACTACATCTGAGGACATAAATTCAAAAAATAAAATAAAAAGTTTGAGCATGTTAAAATGAGTTTTTTTCCTTTATTATGATTTCTGATAATGATATCTTTTTTTTTGTTTGTTTGTTTTTTGTGGTTGACAGTCATGGTTAATTTACTGCTTCATTTTACACTGCTGATTTGAGAAGTTGATTGGTTGAGAGGTGTTCCACTTGTGCTTATTCTTGATATCAGCACATTTTTTCACATTAATTCTCAATACTGACCAGTTTACACTTTGGTCAGATTCTGAAAAAAATCACCTTCAGCTTGTGCCTGAGACCAAAAGACAATCACAATATTATTTCCGTTAACATGGTCCTGTTCTACTATATAAGCAGCCACTGGCCATAGGGGTGAAATTCAAAATTTGGCCAACCTGCAAATTTTTCATGCTCATCCAAAACAGCAGTCCAAGCCTTGCTCCAGATTTTTGGCATAATATTTCAACATTTTCACTTAAAAGATTCTGGATCAAGCTAAAGGTGGAGCATATCTCAGGATGTATTTGAGATGCAACAGTGATGTGTGACAACTGTCTCTTCAGACTGCATATCAGTGATAGTGTCACTGACTAGACCTTTCGGACCAGAGAGGTCACATATAACACATTTAACATTTGCAACCTTTGTAGGGTGTGTAAGCATATTTGTATGGCACCAGAAGGGCCTAGGGGAGTCTGGGGTGGAGTGAGGTGTGTGTGAGTGTGTGTGTGTGTGTGTGTGTGTGTGCATGGGTGTATGGGAGCGGTCTCTCATTCTTATCTAAGCTACTGCTTCAGCGTGCATTTCCTGTCCCCCACAAACTGCTTCCTGTCCTTGGCGTAGGAGCACACACTGTCCGCCTTCAGACATACACACACACACGCACATGCGCCCACACGCACACACACATACGCGCTCACACTCACACACAGACTGTCGCCAGGCGAGCCTTTCTGGGGAATTACACAATAGCACTGGCTCCTGAGTGCCGAGAGGGACTTTACATGAGTCAAACGGAAGCTGTATATGTGTTAGCACTGCACACACACACACACACACACACACACACACACACACACACACACACACACACACACACACACACACACACACACATACACACACACATACACACACATACCCATCCCCTAAAGTACAGTAGTGCAAGTGCCTGAACTGTAAATACTCAATACTATGTCAATATGTCAATACTTCTGCACAAATACATGGTGAAACATCCTGAGATTTTCAGTGATCCAATATTACATATACATTTTACACTGCTCAAAATAATACTTTGAAAACACATCAGATCTCAACTGTAAAAAATATCCTGCTGGATATCAATACTGATATGCAATGGATAATGTGTTGTTACATCATTTGATGAAAATGAAAATGATCAACCTACAGAAGGCTTAATTCAAAGTCACCAAGAAATTTAAACTAAAAAACTGATGCGGCAGGCTGGTCCAGGTTGCTGAAATGTCATTGCAGCATCTCAAAATGGTACTCAGTAGTTTGTATGGCCCCCATTTGCTTGTATGCATGCCTGACAATGTATGAGATGACGGGTGGTATCTCTACCCAGATCCTGACCAGGGCATTACTGAGCTCCTGGACAGTTTGAGGTGTAACCTGGCAGCGTCGGATGGACCTAAACATGATGTCCCAGAGATGTTCTATTGGGTTTAGGTCAGCCAAGCGTGGAGGCCAGTCAGTGGTATCAATTCCTTCATCCTCCAGGAACTTCCTGCATACTCTTGCCACATGAGGCCAGGCATCATCATGCACCAGGAGGAACCCAGGACCCACTGCACCACTGAAGGGTCTAACAATGGGTCTAAAGAATTCATCTCAATACCTAATTGCAGTCGGGGTTCCATCATTCATCCTGTACAGGTCTGTGCATCCCTCCATGGATATGCCTCCCCAGACCAACACTGACCCACCAACAACCCAATCATGCTGAACAATGTTGCAGGCAGCATAATGTTCCCTGTGGCTTCTCTTGACCCTTTCACGTCTGCTACATGAGCTCAGAGTGAACCTGCTCTCATCTGTGAGAAGCACAGGGTGCCAGTGCGGAACCTGCTAATTCTGGTGTTCTCTGGCAAATGCCAGTTGAGCTCCATGGTGCCGGACTGTGAGCCCAGGGCTCACTAGAGGACATTGGACCATCAGGTCACCCTCATGAAGTCTGTTTCTAATGGTTTGGTCAGAGACATTCGTGCCAGTGGCCCGCTGGAGGTCACTTTGTAGGGCTCTGGCAGTATTCATGCTGTTCATCCTTACACAAAGGAGCAGATACCGGTCCTGCTGATGGGTTAAGGACCTCCAACGGCCCTGTCCAGTTCTCCAAGTGTAACTGATTGTCTCCTGGAATCTCCCCCATGCTCCTGAGACTGTGCTGGGAGACACAGCAAACCTTTTGGCAATGGCACGTATTGATGTGCCATCATGGTGGAGTTGGACTACCTGTGCAACCTCTGTAAGGTCCAGATATCACTTCATGCTACCAGTAGTGACACTGACCCTAGTGCAAAACTACTGAAAATCAGTCAAAAAAAAAAGATGAGGAAAGAAAAAAATGTCTGTGGCCTCCACCTGCGAAACCATTCCTGTTTTTGGGGTCGTCTATTTGTTGTCCCTTCAGTGAACCTGTTGTTAATTTCATTAACACCAAAACAGCTGACACTGATTAACAACCCCCTCTGCTACTTAACTGAACAGATCAATATCCCAAAAGTTTAACTGACTTGATACTATTCTCTGATTAATAAGTGTTCCTATAATTTTTTTGAGCATGGTATTTATGAGTGCAATTTATGTATTTCTCTTTGGTGTGTGCTTTGAAATCCTTGTGCAGCAAACTACATGCAAATATGTTCAATAACTGTTGTTCAATCCTGCCCATCAGTGCAGATTTTAGCTGAATCCTCTGTGCATACATTTCACAGTGGTCATGCTATCACTTCAATTGTAAGCCCTCCATTTCTTTTCCCAGCCACTAGGGATGCACTAGCCAGTGTATTTCTTCATTCCGTTCCCAAGCCCAGATAAATGAGGAGGGTTTTGTCAGGAATGGCATCTGGAGTAAAACATTTACCAAACCAATATGCATATAATGAAAGAGACTTCCATACTGGATCAGTCAAGGCCCTAGATAATAACAACCTTCACCAGTGCTTTTAGCCTACAGGGTGTGATTGGAAACTGGACTGCTGTTGACTGAAGGAGAAAAAGAAGAGGAGGAAGGCACGTCTGGAGGAAAGAAGGAGGTGTAGGAGAATGGAAGTGAAAATTGGAATGTAGGCAGCATGACTAGTAAAGGTAGAGAATTAGCTGATATGATGGAGAGAAGAAAGGTTGAGACTAAATGGAAGGGTAGTAAAGCCAGGTATATTGCAGGTGGCTTTAAATTATTTTACCATAGTGTGGTTGGAAGGAGAAATGGGGTAGGTGTTACTCTGAGAGAAGTGTATGTCAAAAGTATTTTGGAGGTGAGTGTCAGATAGGGTGATAAGTTTGAAGCTGGAAGTTGAAGGTGTCGTAATGAATGTTGCCAGTGCTTATGTCCCACAAGTTGGGTATGAGATGAAGGAGAAAGAAGAATTCTGCAGTGAGTGAGATGAAGTGATAGCGAGTGCACCCAGGGGAGAGAGAGTGGTGATTGGTGCAGACTTTAATGGACCTGTTGATGAAGGGAACAGAGGTGATGAGGATGTGATGGGTAGGTATGGTGTCAAGAAAAACAGCGCAGAAGGTCAGACGGTTGTAGATTTTGTGAAAAGGGTGTAAATGGCTGTAGTAAATACTTATTTTAAGAAGAGGGTGGAGCACAGGGTGACATACAAGAATGGTGGAAGATGTACACAGGTGGATTATATCCTTTGTAGGGTGGTCAGTAAGAAACCCAGCCACTAGGGATGCACAAGCCAGTGTATTTCTTCGTGACGGTCCTAAGCCCAGGTAAATGGGGAGGGTTACATCAGGAAGGGCATCCGGTGTAAAACTTTGCCAAATCAATATGCGGACAATGATTCAGAATTCCATACCGGATCGGTCGAGGCCTGGGTTAACAACGACTGCCACCAGTACTGTTAGCCTACAGGGTGCTGGTGGAAGTTGGACTACTGTTGGCCAAAGGAGAAGAAGAAGAAGAAGAAGAAGAAGAAGAAGAAGAAGAAGAAGAAGAAGAAGAAGAAGAAGAAGAAGAAGAAGAGGAAGACAAATCCAGATGGAGATGGAGAGAAAGAAGGGGTGGAGAGTGGAAATGAGAGTAGGGACTTTGAATGTTGGCAGCATGACTGGTAAAGGTAGAGAATTAGCTGATATGATGGAGAGAAGAAAGGTTGACATTTTGTGTGTGCAAGAGACTAGATGGAAGGGTAGTAAAGCCAGGTGTATTGGAGGAGGGTTTAAACTGTTCTACTATGGTGTGGATAGAAGGAGGAATGGGGTAGGTGTTATCCTGAAGGAAGAGTATGTGAAGAGTGTTTTGGAGGTGAAGAGGGTCTCAGGTAGGATGATGAGTTTGAAGCTGGAAGCTGAAGGTGTGATAATGAATGTGGTTAGTGCTTATGCTCCACAAGTTGGTTGTGAGATAATAGAGAAGGAAAAATTCTTGAGTGAGTTAGATGAGGTGATAGAGAGTGTACCCAGGGGAGAGAGAGTGATGATTGGCACAGATTTTAATGGTCATGTTGGTGGAAGGAACAGAGGTGATGAGGAGGTGATGGGTAGGCATGGTGTCAAGGAGAAGAATGCTGAAGGTCAGATGTTTGTAGATTTTGCAAAAAGGATGGAAATGGCTGTAGTTAATACTTATTTTAAGAAGAGGGAGGAGCACAGGGTGACGTATAAGAGTGGAGGAAGATGCTCACAGGTGGATTATATTCTTTGCAGGAGGGTCAGTCTGAAAGAGATTGGAGGCTGCAAAGTAGTGACAGGGGAGAGTGTAGCTAAACAGAATAGGATGGTGGTCTGTAGGATGACCTTGGAGGTCAAGAAGAGGAGGAAAGTCAGGGCAGAGTTGAGGATCAAGTGGTGGAAGCTGATGGAGGAGGACTGCAAGGTAGAATTCAGGCAGGAGTTAACACGGGCACTGGGAGGTGTTGAACAGCTACCGGATTGCTGGGAAACTACTGCAGAAGTGATAAGGCAGACGGCTAGAAATGTACTTGGAGTGACATCTGGAAGGAAGAAGGAGGATAAGGAAACCTGGTGGTGGAACCAAGACGTCCAGGAGTGTATTCAAAAGAAGAGGGAGGCAAAGAAGACATGGGTGAGTCAGAAAGATGAAAAATGTAGACAGGTGTACAAGGAGATGAACCGCAGGGCGAAGAAAGCAGTGGCGAAGGCCAAAGATAAGGTGTATGGTGAATTGTATGAGAGGTTGGACAGTAAAGAGAGAGAAAAGGACCTTTACTGATTGGCTAGACAGAGAGACAGATCTGGGAAAGATGTGCAGCAGGTCAGGGCGATTAAAGATAGAAATGGAAACGTACTCACAGGTGAACAGAGCGTGTTGAGCAGATGGAAGGAATAATTTGAGGGGTTGATGAATGAAGAAAATGAGAGTGAGAGAAGATTGGATGATGTGAGAAGAGTGAACCAGGAAGTGCAGCAAATAAACAAGATGGAAGTAAGGGCAGCGATGAAGAGGATGAAGAATGGAAAGGCTGTTGGATCAGATGACATACCAGTGGAAGCAAGGAGGTGTTTAGGGGAGATGGCAGTTGAGTTTCTGACCAGATTGTTTAACACAATCTTGGAAAGTGAGAAGATGCCTGAGGAGTGGAGACGAAGTGTACTGGTACTGATCTTCAAGAATAAGGGTGATGCACAGAGCTGTAGTAACTATAGAGGGATAAAGTTGATGGACAGGACTAGAAATGAGTATATTAGAGGGACAGCTCAGGTTAGATGTCTTGGAGACAAGGTTAGAGAAGCAAGGTTGCATTGGTTTGGACATGTCCAGAGAAGAGATGAGGATTATATTGGAAAGATGTTGAAGATGGAGCTGCCAGGAAAGAGGAGAAGAGGAAGACCAAAGAGGTTTATGGATGTGGTGAGAGAGGACATGCAGATGGTCGGTTTGAAGCAGGAAGATGCAGAGGACTGTAAGAAATGGAGATAGTTGATCTGCTGTGGCAACCCCTAAATGGGAGCAGCCGAAAGAAGAAGAAGAAGAAGAAGAAGAAGAAGAAGAAGAAGAAGAAGAAGAAGAAGAAGAAGAAGAAGAAGAGGGTGGTCAGTAAGAAGGAGATTACAAAATAGTGACAGCGAAGCTTGTAGCTAAACAGCATAGGGTGGTGGTCTTTAGGATCTTGGAGGTCAAGAAGAGGAGGAAAGTGAGGGCAATCGAGGATCATATGGTGGAAGATGAAGAAGAAGGACTGGACTTCATGCTGAAGTTAAGATGTGCACTGGGAGGTAGTGAAAAGCTACCAGATTGCTGGGCAACTACTGTAAAAGTGGTAAGGGAGCTAGCTAGATAGGTACTTGGCATGATATCTGGAAGGAAGAAGGAGAATAAGGAAACCTGGTGGTGGAACCCAGAAGTCTAGAAGTGTATACAGAATAAGATGCTAGCAAAGAAAAATGGGATGGTCAGAGAGATGAAGAAATTGGGCAAGAGTATAAGGACATGAAGCACATGGTGAAGAAAGCAGTGGCAAAGGCTAAAAATAAGGTGTGTGGTGAGTTGTATAAGAGGTTGGACAGTAAGGAGGGAGAAAAAGACCAACACTGGTTGGCTAGACAGAGAGACAGAGCTGGGAAAGATGCACAGCAGGTCAGTATGGTTAAGGATAGAAATGCAAACATGCTCACAAGAGACAGAAGATTGGATGACGTGAGGACAGTGGACCAGGAAGTGCAGCAAATAGGCAAGATGGAAGTAAGGGCAGCGATGAAGAGGATGAAGTATGAAAAAGCTGTTGGACCAGATGGCATTCCTTTGAAATCATGGAGGTGTTTAGGAGAGATAGCAGTAGAATTTCTAACAAGATTGTTTAACACAATCTTAGTAAGTGAGAGGATGCCTGAGGAGTGGAGGAGAAATGAACTAGTACCAATTTTCAAGAGTGAGGGTGATGTGCAAAGCTGAAGTAACTATGGAGTGATGAAGTTGATCAGCCACAGCATGAAGTTATGGGAAAGAGTCGTAGAAGCAAGGTTAACAGGGGAGGATTAGTGAACAGAAGTATGGTTTTATGCTGGGAAAGAGCGCTACAGATGCAATATTTGCACTGAGGGTGTTGATGGAGAAGTACAGAGAAGGTCAGAAGGAGCTGCATTGTGCTTTTGTGGACTTTGAGAAAGCATATGACAGGGTGACAGAGAGGAGTTGTGGTTTTGTATGAGGAAGTCAGGTATCACAGAGAAGTATGTGAGAGTAGTTCAGGAAATGTACGAGGGCAGTGTGACAGTGGTGAGATCAGCAGTAGGAGTCTTACTTGAGTAGGAGTCTTACTAGAAAGCAGTGTTTTTCCAAACACATCGCTTCTCATTTAAACATTCATCCATCCATCCATCCATTTTCTGCCGCTTGTCCCAAACGGGGACCCAGGAGTGCCCAGGAGTGCAACCCAGCGCATGGGAGACGCACCCTGGACAGGTCGCCAGCCCATTGCAGCGAGGAGCGTGACGGGGACGGCACCTTGCTCAAGGGTACCTCAGGGCAACCTATTGGGAAGGGGTTCGAACCCCCAACCCTCCGATCATTGGCCAACACTCTAACCACTGGCCACCGCTGCCCTTTTTAAACATTCAAAAAGTGCTATTTTGGTTCACATCTGTTTACAAAGTATTTTTTCCCTTCGGGAGGATAACAAGCACTTTTTCTGTCTGACTGTGGATTAATGAAGTCCAAACTTTTAGAGATTGTTTTATAACCATTTCCAGCCTGATGAGCATCAATTACTCTCTTTCGGAGGTCCTCAGAAATCTCCTTTGATTATGCCATGATACACTTCCAAGCATACATTGTGAAAAACAGACTTTGATTTAAAAAAAAAAAAAACATCCTTTACATAAAACTGAGTGTTCACTCACAAGTGGCTGTCATTCAGTT
>JABMDN010000091.1:0-70000 GCA_017165825.1 Hepsetus odoe
AGCAGGAGAGCATAAGAGGTAACCAGGTGGGTGGATTAGAAAAGCTGAATGAGTCACTCTCAGAGGTAAAGGTGAATGGATTTACAGAGTCATCCAGTAAAGAAAACACAATCAGCATCCCTGATTCTCTAATTGAAGATGTTAGCGTTTATGTTAAATCTGTCATTGAAAAAGCTGTTAGGGCACACCTTGCGGATTGTGGCATTTCAGATTTCTCCCTGACACATTTACTGGATGCTGCTAAAAAACAAAATAAAGCAGTAACTGATGAAAATGTGTCTCTCTTAGAAGAAAACAAACAAATAATAGAGGGCAGAGTAATAGATCCTATGAAAGGGATGTCGGATGTCGAAATGGTGGCAACAAAATGTAAGCAACATCAACAAATAGAAGCTAAGCCACAAAAAAGTGTTAAGGAGTATGCAGCAATGGAAGAGAGAAGAGTATGTGAGGACTACGATAAATACATTATGGATGAGAGACTTAAATATCCTAGGCTACCACACAATGATGAGGAAAAAGAGATGGATGATAGAGACATTCATGAAGTCAGGCCTACTGAAAAGCAGCCCAAAATATTTGAGACACAAAGTGACAGTGAAGGTAGACTAACCACTTCTGAAGAGGAGAAGTACAGCATAGAGACAGAAGAAGACAGCTGTGATGAAGAACTTATGAGCTTTTCTGAAGATCAGGTTTGTAATGAACTGGAAGACATTCAAATGACTGAAACAACAGTGAGTAGTATTTTCCAAAAAAATATAACAGCAGCTCCCTCTAGGTGGCAAAGTGAAGACAACATGAGTCAAACAGTAAGTGGCCTTCACAGTAAAACAGATTGTGTAGAGAAGCAAATTGGACAACTTGAAATGCAAGATAACTTGTTTCCTGTTGATGTACAATTGCATGTGAAAGAGGTTATAACACAGCATGACACAGAGCAGCAACAAACTATCTATGACTGCAGAGTGATCAATTCTGAGGAGGAGCATGTGATATTGGAAGGTCCAGAATGCTATACAATTTATCAAGAACAATTTCTGGAGGAATATGGTCCAGGAGAAGCTGTAAATGATGAGGAAAAAACAGTACATTTTAACAAAAAAATGAAAAATTCAGTGGCAGAGTTCATCAGCAATCTAGAGTCAGACAACTTGACTAAAGTTTCTCAGATTTCCAGTAAACAAGAGGAGATGGAGGAGATGAAGGACCCATCAAAGGTTCAAACACAAATCAAAAATGAGATTGACAAGCACATCCAGTGTGTCTCAACAAAAGAATCACAAAAGACAGTAAAAGCATCTAAGTGGTCTCAGATGGACTTGACCAAAGAACCCCTGTCATCTTCATTAGCATTCAGCTATGACTCACGAAGCAGCTCTCTGGCACAAGAGCCAGAAGGAATCGTTCAGGTTAACAGAGTAAGGTCAATACGGGAGATGTTCCTTGCTAAGAGTGACACTAAGAGCCACAACAGACAGCGACAATTACACAGTGCAAATTCTGAAACATCTGATTATCAGGCTGAATCCACTGACAGCGGCGGGAACCGGTCCCAGACATCACCGGAGACTTCCAGTGGAGAAGATGAAAATAGGCAGTTAGCCATTGCCAAGGGTTTTGTTAGAAGAACAATTGAGAGACTTTATGGAAGAGGGAATTCCAATAGTACAGGGCCAGAGGAGAGGAGACCACTATCTGCCTCCAAAGGCAGAAGTAGAGAAGGTCCTGGAAGGACCAATGTAACTACACTGGCTTCCATCCATGAAGCTCGGACCCGAGTAAAAACTGATTTATCATACTATAATGCCAAAAGCTCATTTGATGTATCCAGTGAGCCATCTCAATGCATTACTCTGAATGCTCAAGTGAGGACTGAAGATGCTGTTCTCATTGATAAAGGTCGCTGGTTGATTTGTGAAAATCAGCACATCTGTGAGTCCTCCCCAGAACTGGAGGAATCCCAGAGGAAATTAGAAAGCGTTGCAAATTTATCAGCTATTCCTGAGCAAAGTACTAACAATGAAGATGTTCCATATTCCTTATTTTGCCCAGCCTCTCCTCACAGTACTCTACCTTCTACTGAGCTTGAGGAGCTGGAGTCATCAGGATCCAAGTTTACCTATTTCAGACTTCCAAATGCAAGTGACTCTGAGCTGGAGCCAGAAGGACGAAATGCTGATACCCCATCAAAAAAGGAGGCAAGGTTGACCCCTGTATCTCAGCCACTGATCTCCTGGCCTGAAAAAAACTCCTTTCTACCTGCCTTCAACCCACCAGTGGTCAAAAGAGCAGACAACAGGGTGCACCCATTGCTAGAAGCTATTACACCTCCTGTGGTTACTCAGCCAGCCAGAGGAATGAGTGCACAAAAAGAGGTTACAAGGCATGCTACAGATCCTGATGTCCTGGAGATGCTTTTCATATTTTGTGGGCAGCACTGTCCCATACTCTAAACTGAGTCTTAATAACCAGTTGAATAAACATCAAAATCTCATATTCATGATCAGCTCTGCCTTACATACCATGTTTGGCTTTTTGAAAGGAGTTGCTAGAGGTGCAGAATGATAAATTGAAGCACCTTGATTTAGGAAGCACAGCTGTTGGTTACTGATTAGCACTTAAGGTGAGAGAACATGAATTATTTAGTGCCTAATCACTCACTCAACTCTCAGTTATTCAGTGCTCATGCTTTTCATGCTAAAGGAACTGTGATTAAGTGAATTATTTACATGGATAAAATAATTGTATATGTTTTAAAAATCAGCCTTCTTAGTGTCTGCCATCTCACCTGTACCTGCCCTTTTTGGCCACTACTTCAAGGAGAGAAATCATGAGGCTATTTCTTAACATCACGAGTATACTACCTTTTAAAGGAATGTAGAGTGATTTGTTTCATGACTTCAAGGCCATCCTGTGCATTACTGTAATCTCATTTACTTTAAAGTGCTCAGCGGTCAAAGTGTCACAAAATCAGGGTGATCAGCTCTTGCTCCCAGCACAGGACTGGGACATGTGCTTCACATACACGCAAATGTCATGTGCTCCATACAAACCTTCTGGACCCATATGCTATGAAACTGCCAATTATTTATTCATGTCATTTGTCTGTGTATTACATTACAAATATGTGATGTCATGTTGAATTTCTATTTTTGGATTTACATTTGTTGTATATAACTAGCTTTTATTATAATAGTGATTGCAGGAATGTTTTGTTAAAATAAACAGTACATTTGTTTTTAACATTTCTATCCTTAGAAGATGTACATGTGTATGAGCTATGCTCCTAAAAAATGACTGTACAGTGTGTTGAAGAAGAAACCAAATAGGTTGTCCCAGTCCCCGAATCTGACTCTCACAAAATCAATGGCAGCTGAAAATTAAGTTCCTTTTCTGTGACTTGTAATACATATTTGATGAATTAAAGATTTGTTATATACCCTTGTGTCTACGATTTTTCTATAACTTGTTTTAACATAAGGAAGAAATATGCACTACTAGCTGGCAGAATAAAAAACATGTGTAAAGCTGGTGTGGAAAAGAGCTCACTATATAATTTCATCCTAACCTTTAAAGAAAAAAATCCTATCTTAACATTTCCAGCTTCTATCATTATCATTGCAGGTGGTTTCTGATGGACAAAAACTACAAATAAGCACATGCCTTGTTGACAAAATGTAACCTTTATTTATTTCTTTAAGTATTTTGCAGATTCCTTCTCATCCCACGTTACTTACCTTTCCCAAACAAGCAGGAATCTTCTTTACAATCATCAGGAAAATCCATCCTTCACTCTTCATTTCAGTACTCGACTACGACAACTTGCTCCTGGCTGACCATCTGGTCTATCAGGATGCTACAAGTGATTCAGAATGCAGCAGCACGCCTGGTCTTTAGTGCACCCACATTCTCACACAATACTCTACAACTACAAACCCTTCACTGGCTTCCTGTGGCTGCCCACATTAAATGAGAAATGTTAATGCTTGCCTACAAAGCTAAACATGGTCTAGCCCATGCTCACCCTCTTAGATCGTCAAGCTCAGCCCGAATTGATCTCCCACATCTTAGAGATAGAAGATGTACATCATAGCTCTTCTCTGTCTCAGTTCCTCAGAGTGGAACTCCCACTGACCATTTAGATATTCTAAGACACTTCCTGTCTTCAAATGGGGACATATTTCTTCAAAGAGCATCTGGGAGAATAAGTTAAACCTTAAACAACAACAACAAAAAGTTTGTCTTGTTTTTTATGTCTAATGTGGTCGAGTTTTACCTTCAGGTTTAGCGGAATTAGTTGTGGTTGGAAACTCTTAGGCTTTCAAGTGTGACGGACGTGTTTCTTTTGGAAACTATGAGCACTCATGTACCTCACGTATTACTGAAGTAATGTAAATATAAATCAGGTGTGCTGCTGAGATCCATTAGGCCTGGAAGTTCTACTTCGGATTAGAATCAATTAATTACTAAACCAGAGACAAGCTGAATGAGATGTGTTGCGGCAAGAAATGGTTAACTCTGACGAGACACTGGCTTCTTAAATCAACAGATGAAAATAATGATCAAAGGCATAAGCACATAAGCAGCACCATTTGAAAAAATGTGCTTATTTAATATAAGCATCATAAATTTCCGTTTCTTTACAGCCACAAATGATGATGAAAAAGTTGTTGATTAGGTTATTTTTAGGAAATATTTGCTGATTTAATATTTACATATATTTTGTGATATAAAAAGGATTTATAATAGTATTCTGCTGTTATGTATTGGGTGTGTGTTTTTGTGTATTTAGAAAAATTAGAAGTTTTATCCTTGGCCAGGATATTATGCAGGAGGTGGATAGGTAAATATACATTCCCACAGCCTTCAGCTCACAGAGGAAAAACAGAATGCCAAAACCCTTGTCATTGCGAGGTCACAGCAAAGCACACAGTGAACCACAACGAAATTGGACCTCTGCATTTAACCCATGCAAACACCGTGCAGCAGTGGGCAGCTATTGAAAGCACCCGGGGAGCAGTGATGGGGACGGTACCTTGCTCAAGGGTACCTCAGGGCAACCTGCTGGTGAGGGAATCGAACCCACAATCTTCCGATGCTGGGGCAACTCCCTCACCACTACTGCCCCTTGTGCCTGGTTAGGGTCTTTCTAGAGAACCGTTGTGAGACATGTTTGGACCAAACTATGTTGATAATAAGAGATACTATCAATAATATGTAAGCATTTAAATATTGCTTTTAATATTGTTGTTCATCGTGTCTTACTCACGAGGTTCCAGTAATAAAAAGGTTGATTAATTCAATAGAGGCACATAATGTGAACCTATAGTACATATTATAGTTATAATTACAGATTATAGAATAACATTAAACGTCATGTTAAGTTCAGAAATATGTAAGTTTAGACATGATATTTTAAAAGCTCAGAAACACTGAAAAAGTTTCTTCCTTTATTTCTTATTAATTGAGCAAATGGTTTTTCAGCAATATAATAATTTGAAGAAAATAAGTATTTAACTCTTTGATGTATAGGTTGTCACTCCTGTTTATGGGTGTCTTTTTATTTAATTCTCACTTCTTTTTTTTTTTTTCCGCTGTATGCAAATAAAGTAAAATAAACTCCTCTAGTTGAACTGAGCTGAGAGGAAGAGTGGCCTGGAAGGTGAACGGCACACATGCAGTGCTGTGCCAAACATTAGCAACATTTTCATAGACACACAACTGTAATTTATCATCAATTTGAGCGGACATAAGGAAAAAAGACTGGACTCTGGGCACTGAGGGAACTTTACAGGATTAGGTGAGTGAACTAAAGCTATAATGACTTCTGCTGTCAGTCAAACATACTGGAAGCAGGAAAAATATTCCTTTAGTTTTATTGCTATTTCATCTGTGAAAGAATTATTTTCTTTCGTCCTTTCTTCCTTCTTTAATCTGAAAATGTATACACAAATTTCAAAACTGTACTTTACTGTACAAATGCAAAGTTTTCCTCTGATTTATTCTAAATGCAGTACGTTCTATAGTTTGCTTGAGTTACTATATACTTCTTTTAAACTAAATAACTACTTTTTTTCTACAATTTCCATTTTATTTCCCTTTGTTAAGACAACCATTCAGACAATTTAACCATTCAAACTACAGCCACCAACCTCAGTATAAAACAATGTTTTTGGGTTTGTGCCTCTTGTACTGGAAACAAGGGAAGCATCAGTTCACACTAATCATAATATATAACTTTCATTCCATTTTTAGACTAAAGGAACTGTGTTTTTTTTCAACTGCAAGTCATTCATAAATGTTAGTGATCCTGCATCCTTTGTTTATGACCGACTCATCATCAGTTCAATGATTTACATTTACAGAATTATGATTCCATATATATCATCAAATGATCTTTAAAATGACTTTTTAGGAGAGGGCAACATGTAAAAAAATGTTTCTATAAACATAAGCATGTAAGTCCTATAAGTTGTGAGGTGGCCAAAGGCCACCAAAGGGGCCAAATTCGTTCCCACCCAGACATGCTCAAACAGATATCTGAACAAATAACAAAGATCTGGGAAATTGGGAGGGAACAACACCTTGAACACTATGATTAGTGCACAATGGATCGTAAAGGATCGTAAGACTGTGGGTTTTGAGGTACCTTTGAGCACGGTACCGTTCCTGTCACTGCTCCCAGGGTGCTTTCAATAGCTGCTCCCTGCTGCACGTGTGTGAATGTATGGGTAAAATGCAGAGGTGTACTTTGTTGCGTTTCACTGTGTGCTGTGCTGTGCTGTGTTTCACAATGACAAAAATAATCACTTTCACTTTTTCACTTTCATTAGAGAATACAGTTTTCCTGAAAGAGTAGACTTAATTTGCAACAATGTTTAAGGAGGTGAAGTGTGTTAAAATAGCATTAATGCTTGTATCCAAAGATTCCCAGAAGAACATTGCTTCTATCAGCATGTCTTCACATAGTGGATCCTGTTGCCATCACTCCCCTTCACACACACCTGGCCATCGACATGATGTTATAGAAAAAGTGATTTCTCAGACCAGGCTATCTTCTTTCAGTGCTACATATTCCATTTTGCATATTCACATGTCGATCGTAAACACTTTCCACACTCGACAAGGATCAGCATATGCACTCACACAGTACTGCACTGTGTGTTCTGATGGATTTCTGTCATATGCAGCATATACGTTTTCAGTCATTTGTGAAATAGTAGCTTATCTCTGGATCAGACCAGAGGACTTCATCTTTGCAGAACCATGTGAACCATTGTGAATGTGAATCATCAGTTCATGGGTTTCCTTTCCTTGAAGCACTTTTCGATGGTGCTAACCACTCCATAGCAGGAAACCCCACAAGACCTGCTGTTATGAAAATAGACTGTCATAGTTATGTTGCAATCACAATTTGGCCATTGTTCACGTTGTTCAGAACCTTACACCCATTCATTTTTTCCTGTTTCCGACACCATCAGCTTTAAGTGAAGTTGTCACCCATACACACATGTTCAGCAAGGCACAGCTATTTAAAGCATCCAGTGCCAAGAGCAGTGAAGGGGATGGTACCTTTCTCAAGGGTTCCTCAGGTCAACCTACTGATCTGGGATTTGAACCCATGACCTTCCGATTCAGGGGCCTAGTCCCTAACCATTAGGCTGCCCATTTTTCTTGCTTATTCAAGAACTGACTGTTCACATACTGACTAACATATTGCAAATATTAGCAGGTACCATTATGAAAAAAGTGAAAGTGACAACCCTTGTCATTGCGAGATCACAGCACTGCACACCATGAACCACAACGAAATTGGACCTCTGCTTTTAACCCATGCACACAAACACCGTGCAGCAGTGGGCAGCTATTGAAAGCGCCCAGGGAGCAGTGACAGGGATGGTACCTTGCTCAGGGGTACCTCAGGGCATCCTTTGAGGGAATTGAACCCACAATCTTCCAATGCGGGGGCAACTTCCTCACCACTAGGCCACCGCTGCCCCTATATCATAGTGAGATATTCACTATAAAACAGTATAGTTTTCAAATACATAAACAAAGACTGAAATTATTTTAAATAACTATAGTTTAGGATCATTTAGTCTAACAACTACCATTTTTTTCTTTCTAGTATGGGATGTGTGAACACTAGGGAAAAAAATGGTGCCCTTCAGCAAATACAAAATCACACACCCCAGAAAGACAGATACACCAGAGACCCAACTCAGCCAGATCCAAATAAAAAGGTAATCACAGTTTAAAATTTTTACAGTAAAATATATTAACATTTTTTAATTGTTATGTTTATTTTGTTATATATATTTAAATTTAGCAAAATAATAGGATTCTCTTAGATCAAGCCTCAATCACATGTACTTAATAAATTGAACTGAATCTAGGGTAGAGTCTTCTCACCAGCCTACATTACTCTTTCACTAAATTGAGAAGCCCCCCCCAACCACCACACACACACACACACACACACACACACACACACACACACACAAACACACACCCCACAACTCCCCCCCACCCACACACACCCACACACACGTACACACGGACACACGCACAGACGCACACGCACACACACCCACACACACACACACACAACCAAAAAGGTAAATGGAAAATATATTTTTTTCATCACACATCATTCAAATTGTGTACACATTCAAATTATCCAGCCTAGCTTTCAGGCTCCAGTCAGAAAAGTAAATACCCTTAAAATTTGCATATCACGGTTTCCACTTCATTTTGATCCTTGCCCTGGTGTTTGTTCTCTAGACTCCACCTCTACTGCCCGAACAGGCTCAACAGATTAGTGACGGTATGATGCCACATACATTTGCCTTCACCTTGGTTATTTCGTAACTAGGAATTGAAAGACACTGAAATAAATGAAGCCTCAGACTGAACTCTTTTAGCTCACAAAATAATTAAATGTGATCCTTCATGCAAATAGTATAGTTTAATATTCAGACTTTATCGTCCATAACTGACATTATTTGAATACACGTCAGCTGATTTTACACTGGATATTTAAAGAAATAGATGGCATTTTAAATTAGCTGGAAACATGTTTTTA
Organism: Hepsetus odoe; assembly: GCA_017165825.1. Taxonomy (NCBI): domain Eukaryota; kingdom Metazoa; phylum Chordata; class Actinopteri; order Characiformes; family Hepsetidae; genus Hepsetus; species Hepsetus odoe. Next base: position 9,089 of record JABMDN010000091.1, read on the forward strand.
CTATGTAACACACATAAAGAGCATTTTACTCATCTAAAAGCCATTCAAAGATCCAGAGTTTTGTCAGGATGGTTTCAAAATTTACAGTGTGGAATGATTAACAATGATCTGTGTGTATCCACAGACACCAATGCAAAAGCGAACATTGTGGTTGCTCTGTACGCATTTAAAGCTGGGAAGAAGGGCCAGTTGGCTTTCAGAAAAGGAGAGAAGTTCCAAGTATTGGATCAGTGAGTATAACACACACAACGTAGAATCTTCTCAAGCAAACACATATAACTGTCATTCCCACACCACACACGCACACATTCAGTGACGAAATGTGCAAAAATGTTAAATCTCTAGTGTTCACTGTGTGTGGTGTGTAACAGAACTGGTGACTGGTGGAATGCTAAGTCCCTGACATCTGGCAAAATAGGCCTGATACCTTACAATTATGTGGAGGCAGAAGAGAGCATAGAGTCAAATGAGTAAGTACACTTCAGTATCATCAAAAGTGCACTTATTGTTTCAGTAAATATTAACATAAGCAAAAACCCAGATTAAAAAATATATTCTAAAGTGACTTCAACATTAAAATCTGTCCATCTATCTGTCTGTCTGTCTGTCTGCCTGTCTGTCTATCTATCTATCTATCTATCTATCTATCTATCTATCTATCTGTCCATCTGTCTGTCTGTCTATATTTCTATCCATCTATCTGTCTGTCTGTCCGTCTGCCTGTCTATCTATCTATCTATCTATCTATCTGTTCATCTGTCCATCTGTCTGTCTGTCTGTCTATCTTTCTATCCATCTGTCTATCTGTCTGCCTGCCTGTCTGTCTGTCTGTTCATGTATCTATCTATCTATCTATCTATCTTAAAGTGCTAAGCCACAGTAGTCAGTATGTCAATATCTCCAGACTTTTTGAAGGTACCCAAAGTTATTCTCTGAACATTGGCTGGCTTTCGTTCCATTCTCTGTCAAGATGGCCCACACTTCTTCTGCCTCTGAAACGTGTCAGGTGCAGCGACAGGACTGAAAATGAGACTGTTTCAAATTATGATTTTGATATAAAAATTCTCCTACAGGAGAAAAATTCCTCTTTGCCAAACCAATATGCCTTCACATTTTGGCTGCATTTATACCCGTTACCTAGAATAGCTTTACAAACAAACAATGTTATTTCTATCTCTGTTTCTGTCATGTGTATAATTTAACACTAAGAGAAGAACTGCTGGTTGTAATTATTATTAATCCTCTCTCATGTACTGACTCATACACCCTTATCCTTTTTTCTTTTCACAGCTGGTTCTTTAAGAACATCAACAGAAGAGATGCAGAGAGAAACCTGCTAAATCCTGCTTATAAACCAGGAGATTTCCTTGTGCGAAAGAGTGAAACTACTGATGGTATGAAATGCAGGCAAACAGGCATGCACACACACACAAACTTTACATACTAAAATAAAACAGTGGCCTTTTTATGTCTAGCAGAAAAAAATACCCTCAACCAGAAAGCAAAAGGATCAGATAAAAAAAAATACTGACTGCAATTCTGTAATGCTCAAATATCACATATATTATTTAAAATACTTATTTAGACTTCTTATTTATTCTCATACATGTTTATGTTTGAGCAGGGTGTTACTCAATGTCAGTGAAGGACGTGAATGCTAATGGCTTTGCTGCAGTAAAACATTACAAGATTCGCACATTGGACGATGGAGGATACTACATCTCTCCAAGGGTCACCTTCAAAAAGATCACAGACCTCATCAAGTACTACCAGAGTATGTAATCACAAACATGCACGCACACACACACACACACACACGCACACACAAACACATGCACAGACACACTCACACACACACACACACACACACACACACACACACACACACACACACACACACAGAGCACTTTTTCAGGCAGCCAGCTCTTGAACCCTCCGAAATCCTCCAAAACTATTGGAACAACCATTTAATTTGATTTAAATTTTAAGATTTTCAGCTTTGGTATCTGACCACACAGTTCAAGTGAGCATAACTACTGACACATGAGAGGCTCACCAGTATTGTTATCACACAGGTGTGTTTAAACTTTAAACAGCTTCTGATATCCACCACTCTTAGCTGATACATTGGATTTCATCTATGAAGACTGCATTGGATGTTACAAAGTGGAGAAAAAAATGAAGACCAAAGCGCTGTCTATGGGTGAAATTAACCCATTTTTAAACTGGGAAAAGGGGAAATCAAATTCTCAAACACTGGGCAAAGTCACTATTTGGAATGTCTTGAAAAGAAGGAAACCACTGAGTACTGAATAACAGACACCAAACCTGCTGAATAAAGAAAACAACAAGAACAGATAACAGACAAATAGTGAGAGCAGAAATGGAAAAGCTCAGAACAATAGTCAGGGGCATCATAGACAACTGATTTTGAGAGCGAAAATGTAGAGGCCATACCACCAGATGCAAACTATTCATCAGCAACAAGAATCAGAAAACTAACAAACATATCCAAGTTTTATGGACTGAAAAAGTTTCATCTGTGCCAAAGTGATGGAAAGGCCAAGGGTGGAGGATGAAAGGATATGATCTTGAACGAAAACATACTAGCTCATCTATGAAGCACAGTGGAGGCAGTATTATGGCCTGGACTTTTATGGTTGCTTCAGGAATATCTCAAAAATTTTTTTTGATGATGCAACTCACAATGATAACAGCAAAACGATTTGGGAAGTCCACAGAAACAATTTATGGAGAAGCTTATCCAAACTAATCAGGACTATTAGCGGTATTACAAATCACACTGCCATGGTTACAAAAACATCAAGAAAAAGTGAAAAACACTGTACTGGGCAAGTCAGTCACCAAATCTTTATACAACTGAACATGTAGCTCATCTCCTGAAGAAGAAACTGAAGAGAGAAACCCCCTGGAATAAAACTGAAAGACATTGTGGCAAAAGCGTGAAAAATCCACAAACAAGAAGGAACAAACAATTTGCGGAAGTTAGTGGGTTGCACCTTATTGCAAACAAAGGATATACTACCAAATGTAATTTACTTGAAAACTGCCATTTCCAATACTTTTGCTCACTTGAAAACTAGATGGTCAGCTGCAAAAAGCTATGTTCGATGTACTTTAACACATCTAGGTGTAGATATCAAGAAATAAAAGCTGAAAATCTGATTTCTGATCTCATATTCATCTTTTGATCTCAAACCTAAATGTCTCCAATGGCCAAGAAAACGAAAGCAAATGGTGATTCAAATGTGTATGCACATTTGAAGCAGTGTAATAATAATTCTGTTTAACTAAAACTGATCTAAAATTAAAATTTTTATCAGCGTTTTAAAAAGTTCATGACTTGCTTAAACGAACGTGCTTTAACAAAAGCCACTGAAATGTTTTGAAATACTAGGATATTCTTTACTGTAAAAATGAACTGAGTCAAATGCAACAGAGCTCCTCTCAAAAGAATTAACTAATTAACATAAAAACCAGATACCTAAAAAGGTTTTTTTCACCTTTTTTTAATAATCATTCATTTTACTAGTAATTCAGCATGTCGGGGTGTTTTGGTGTTTTTCGAAAACAATCAAGTGAAATAAACCTGTATAAAATGTGACACAACCTTTGCAAAGAGCACATTTAATGGTTTATTTTTTCCCCATAGTGTTAAATTGAGCAATTGAATAGTAAGAAATGAGAAAAGAAAACATATCCTTTGTACTTTGAATCATGGCATCCAAACATCTGCATACAGCAGTATATTGCTAAGAATATTATGTTAATTGTGTTTTTGTTTTTATGTATGTGCTTTAGAACAACCTGATGGATTATGTCAGCGATTAGGCAACGCATGCATAAAGCCCAAAATTGAAATTAAGTGGGATGATGACGTGTGGGAGATTTCAAAAGAAAGTATCCGAATGGTCAAGAGACTTGGAGCTGGTCAGTTTGGAGAGGTCTGGCTGGGTGAGTGTATATGTATATATATATATATATATATATATATCCATTTGCATTAAGATATGATTTATTATGATATCATATTTATTATCCTATTAATTGCACATCAGATTATGTTGTACTAGTATTTAAAGGCATAATGACAATGATGCAGAATCTACATGAATGTAAAATGAATTGTTACAGTTTCAGTTGCAGCACTGATAACAGTTTGCCTGCTCCCTCTTCCCTCTGTCTCCGTTCAGCTGTGTATAACAAAACCACAAAGGTGGCAGTGAAGACTCTGAAGCCTGGAAGCATGTCGGTTGAGGCATTTTTGCAGGAGGCCAACCTGATGAAAACTCTTCGACATGCGCGCCTGGTCCGTCTTTACGCTGTAGTCACCAAAACAACACCCATCTACATCGTCACAGAGTTCATGGCTAATGGTACATTGGCTCATATATACACTAGCCTAAGATTTAAAAAAATAATAATAAAATAAAATAAAAACATTTTAGCTGCAGATAAATACATCAAATTATTAATTATTACAAGAACATTTAATAATTGAAAAAATCAGTAGGAAGGTTGGGAAAAATAAACAGAACATATTTAAAAAATATGGAGGAGCACCAAGATATGAGGTTATATATATATATATATATATATATATATATATATATATATATATATATAGAGAGAGAGAGAGAGAGAGAGAGAGAGAGAGAGAGAGAGAGAGAGAGATCAGATGGGTGAAAGTGTGAAAGGCTTTGTTCTGGACATATTCAGAGGAGAGACAAGGATTACATTGGGAGAAGGATGTGTTATGAAAGTTCTCCTCTACAAATTCATGTTGCTGTTTCCAGTGCCAATTTTTTTCTGTATCTGGGATTTAGGTAGCTTGTTGGATTTTCTGAAGAGTCCACCGGGCCGAAAAATACAGCTGCCTAAACTGATCGACTTTGGTGCTCAGGTAACTGTTCACCCACGTACAAAGACCCTCCTCCACCAGCACTGCGTCCTAAAAGGCTGAAAAGCCCAATATACATTATGTGATGCATCAAACAGATGTTTAATATTTATAAGGACAATTCTCAGAAATACGGAAATACTTAAAGAGAACTGAGACTCCTGTGAAGCATGATGTTTATGGTGAGGCAAAATAAAAAGAAGAACATTGTTCAGCATCAGTAGGAATGAAGTCTGATGGAAGCGTTGTTGTTGTTGTTTTGTTTGTTTTTTTTTTCATTTTTGTGCATCAGATTGCAGAAGGCATGTCCTACATTGAGAAGAAGAACTACATTCACAGAGACTTACGAGCTGCCAACATTTTAGTCAGTGAGAACCTACTGTGTAAGATTGCTGACTTCGGCCTGGCTAGAGTCATTGAGGACAATGAATATTCAGCCAGTGAAGGTATAAACAAACACAAATGGTTCTCCAAGGGATTTTCAATAGAAGCAACGGTTATACATTGATCTGTGGCCAGTCTAAGAACTATTTCAATGCAGAGAGGCATTGCATGGTGAAAGGGTTCTTCCTTGTGATGGAAACATGTGTATGGTATGTGTGTATGTGCATGGCTCCTAACAGCAGTGGTTACCAACACTGTTTTTGGAGCCGACCCTTCATTATACATTTGAAGTTTTTTTTTTTTCTTTCCTGCTTCCAGCAATGCAAATCAGTTCATAAATTAACTTTCCTGGGTTAGTGCAAGTGTTACAGAGCATGAAAACAGGGGAGGGGGGCTTCAGGACCAGGGTTGAAAATGAATGTAAAAAGGACCTTTTTAGAAAAGTTCTATTTAACAACAAACATGGTTACACTATTGTTGCAAGTCCAAGAACCTTTTTGATTCTACACAGAAGCCTTTTTGTTAAGATTGTAGAGACAGGGGGTATGCTGTTATTAATGGCAATACTGGTGTGGCAGTGTGACTTTACCATGTTGTTGAAACTGTGAACAGCCTTTTTCCTCCATACAAATTAAGCAAGACCTCACCAAAACGGACTAACACTCAGATGAAGCATTGAGTTATTGACACTGTGATAATAAACCACAGTATTAGTGTGTTATAATTGAAACAACATCATTGCCTAAGGATCATAAAACATCATTATATGAATTTGAATTTTATACTTTAGCAATTTGTTTAGTAACTCATATTTCAAAATGTTTCGTCAACTTACAATACATTACTCTATTGCTCTTTTTTTCAGGTGCTAAATTCCCCATTAAGTGGACAGCACCAGAGGCCATAAACTATGGGTCTTTCACCATTAAATCAGATATGTGGTCTTTTGGCATCCTCCTCCATGAGATCATCACATATGGAAAAATCCCCTACACAGGTCAGACAAAAGCTTTTCCATCCTCCAACCATTGGATTAACAGGTTTTGTTTTTTACTTAACAGATCATAAACTGTATACTTTCATCATGCATACTTCATGGATGGATCTGAATATTCTAGAGGTATTACAAAGGGTTTACAAGGTCAACTTGGATAAGCCCCAAATATAATGAGAGCATAGAATGGTATTTGCTGCTCCCTAGTGGTTATTCTACAAGGATTAATGATTGAAGCGCATATTAAAATCAAATACTATTGCATTCTATTTCTATGAGATTGCTTTAATAGGAAAAGGAAAGTCACCACGATACATGAGTCTTTAATAGTGAAGAGTGACTTTAGGCCAGCAAAATGTACAAAAACTAGTGTGAATTTTTTTCATTTTGGTGAAAGCCTGGTATATTAAATGGACTGTAGATGACTCTCAGAACATGCAAGAAACAATTCAAAACACCGTTTTTGCCAGGCTGCCAGTTTTGCCATAAAGGATGATTTATGGATTAATGGCATTTTTTGCACTGAAGTGAAAAACTAAAGTTTGTAAACCTATTCGAAATTTTTGTGGCTGCTTCATTTTTTTCCTAGCAGATGCAATATTTCCAGCACGCACACACACGCAGACTAATAAAAACTCAGAGATATGAATTTAACAACCCTTGGCTCTTCTGCTGCACCAGTGTATACTTAAAATAAACTTCTGCTTAAATAACCACTAATCTGTTAAAAAAAACTAAAGTCCAAACGGCTCCTTTGGATTTAAGCTGTAAATAATGAATAAATAAATAAAAAAGGTTTATTGTTTAGCGGGCAGTGGCGACCTAGTGGTTAGGGAGTTGGCAACAAGAGTGGAAGATTGTGGGTTCAAACCCCTTACCAGTAGGTTTCCCTTGAGCAAGGTACCATCCCAGTCACTGCTCCATTATCATTATCAGCATTATCAGAAATTAACCGTACACAAACATGTGCAGCAGGGGGCAGCTATTGAAAGCGCCCGGGGAGCAGTGACGGGGATGGGACCTTGCTCAAGGGTACCTCAGGGCAACCTACTGGTCGGGGATTCAAACCCATGATCTTCCCTAACCACTAGGCCACTGCTGCCTCAGATAGAACTGGTGTGGTAGAATTGCGGAGAGGGACAGGGGGAAACTAAATAAACTGGTCAAGAGGGCCAGCTCTGTCCTAGACTGTCCACTGAAATCTATCGAGCAGGTAGGGGAGGAGAGGATGTTATCCAAGCTAACATCCATCATGGACAACACCTCCCACCCCCTACACGAGACTGTAGGAGCACTGAGCAGCTCGTTCAGCAGCAGACTGTTACACCCGCAGTGTAAGAAGGAACGCTACCGCAGGTCATTCTTACCGGCAACTATCAGACTCCAGAACTCAACCTAGCATTATTTATTATTACTCATTTAATGTTATTATTAATAACATTTACAATTATTTTATAATTTATTTATAATTTATTATTTACTATTATATGCTTTCTGTGTATAAGGTTATCTTTCCTGTTTTTATATTTTCTTTCTTGCTAATTGCCCTGTAAATATGTATATATATAGCTCTGTATATGGATATCTTTCCTTGTGTTTTATATATTCCTTGTTTTCTTGTTAAAGAGCCCCGTAACACCCGAATTTCTCATTCGTAGGATAATAAATGATTCTTCTATTCTACATTGTTTAATGAAAAATTTTTCACTACAGTACTAATTTCATTTCTTAATTTGTAAATGTGATAAATAACCACTTCAACATCTCTGCTGCAGGGCTGAGCAATGCTGAAGTGATGGCAAGAGTGCAGCGTGGATATCGGATGCAGCGGCCTGAAAACTGCCCCCCCAAGCTGTACGAGATCATGACTTCCTGCTGGAAGGCCACCCCGGAGGAGCGGCCCACTTTTGACTACATGCAGAGCATCCTGGAGGATTTCTTTACTGCCACCGAGGACCAGTATCAGCAACAGCCCTGAGACAGACTGACCAAGGCCCAAAGGGCTCAGCAGATACACGGTCTTGAAGGATCCACAGACTGACTCGTTTAAGAAACGGGCCTGTTCGGCTGCTTCTCTCAGAGGAATCGGGCTCTGAGGAAGCCTGAAACTCTCATACATGTGGACAAGCAATGGCACACACCGTTCCCAGAGATTTTCCTGTGGTCAAATGGGTTAGAGATGACATATCCAACTGTCCATCAAAGATCAAAAGACTTCTGAGCAAAATACTCCTGTAAATACTCTACTCGGAAAAGGAGGCTAAAAATATCCCAGATGAACACCTGTGCTACATATTACTCAACAGCTCCTGCAGAAATTGCTTTTGACCATTCTGCTGGTGGTCCTAATGCACTTAGGCTGAAGCAGCTTCCAGCAGAGGTACATTAGTGTACACTTCCACTGCATATACACTAGGGGACTGAATGTTGAAGGCCACAACTGCTACAGGGCTTGCGTTCAAACAAACTTTCAATGTCATGGTTGGGAGTGTTCAAACCCAGTAGGTGCTTCTCCTCTACAGTCATCTGACCTGCTTTCTTCACTGTTGAACAGATCAGCGCTAGCAGCAGACCGAGACCCAGTGTAACAAGTCAATAGCAGCAGCTTCTAAAGGGATGAAGTCTATACTGAAGTCCAGGCTGGCTGCGGATCATGTCTGGGCTATCTTCACAGTCAGAGAAATCAAGATTGTATAGGTGGAGAGGAACACAGACATTGGTGCTCGCAACCATTGAGAAAGGAGGATTGGTATCCCCACGAAGCAGAATTTTAAGCTCTGCATTTGCTAATGTGCACGGCTCATCGTTTTTCATGAAGTTTAATCTGTTGCAGTTCAAATACTGGCACTTAATTTGCCAAGTGTGCAAAAGTTAATTTTTTTTTTTAAAACCAAAATAACCAAGAGGTTTGATAGCAAATTTTTATTAAATAAATAAAACCACTTTAAAAAATTTAAGTGCTTCGACATACATGGGGAACTGTTTGGTCAGTCAGGTTGGTTTTTTCCTCAGAGATGTCGTACGAACAGATTTGCGGATTGTGCGGCACAGGTTTCCAGAAGACGGTGTGGACATCGATTCCTTGATATTGACAAGGAGTCCCCGTTTCTGTCGGGGCGGCCCTGCAGAATCTGTGGTCACTTTGAGCAGCTCCTCTCTCAGAGTGTGCACTTCTGCTTCTTTGTCAGTGAGCTTACTCTGCAAACCCTCAACTTCTCGGTCCTGTTGGCAATAAAGTGGGTCAATGTGCATGTTAAAACAGACCGATGAGAACGTGTGCACATACATTTACGGCATACCTGATCATTCAGCCTGTTCTGTAAATTCTGAACTTCAGTGAGTTTTTCCATGTAACTCTCTCCAGCTTCCTGCAAAGTCTCATTCAACTCACGAATCCGTTTCTCAAGAGATACAATGAGCTAGAAAAAGGACAGGAACAATGTCAAAATCCAGATTGAGACAGTTAAAGATGGAGTACCTTTAGCCCAGCATGAACAGAAAGATGTAACATGTGCTCCAGCTTGAGTAGTGATGCAGGAGAAAAAAGCGTTTGTCTAATTTTGTGGCTATGCAATTAGGAAATTTTAATTATAACTTTCAGTTTCAGCCCAGTTAAATTGGCTCAAATCATTCATGTTTATGAACTTAACCTACCCCTTGCTTTTCAGCACACAACTGTTCCACAGCACACTTCTCCTTGTAGAGATGTTTGAAACGTTCAGAATCTAAAAAGTGCAGAAAGCAGACAAAACTGGGTTAGAAAGAAGGCAAAAAAAACCCCCAATCGCTTCACATACTGTAGTGCATTCTTCCATCACCACAAGCATCATTGTAATGGTCCCCTTATGTTGACGAAATGGTTCTCTCAAGATCTGTGCTGTTGTGTGGCACCACTCTGGAAATGGGGAAGCCTATGACCCTAATGTATAGATAAGCATATCAGCACAGTTGACGGCCACCAAAATGCTGCAAGAAGCAGCCAATGCAGCATCCGCACCTTAGACAAACATTTACCCTACTAAACCTTTAGTAGGTGCTAGTCTCTGTGGGTCCACAGCACCCAAAAATAATTTAGTTGACAGCAAGTTAGTGTGGATTTAAACCTCCCCAACCTGTCTCTTCTGTGGCTGGTTGAACAGGGTCAGCCTGTGTAGAGTTGTCCTTGGTTACCACAGCAGAATCCACTACAGAAGGTGCAGAACTGTTTCCATTAAGTTTCCACTCCAATTCATTCACACGCCTCTCAAGCTCCTGGTTGGACAAGTAACAGCAAATCAGCAAACAGCTGTACAGGTGATTGCTTTTGCAATATGCTTTCTAGTTTTGTCCAACAGCGAGACCAAAATTAATCTTCAGACATGACAGTCCAGTATGCTGCCACATTTCAAAGGCTCACCAATAAACAAACCATATTGTAACAGCAATAAGAGGAACCCTCATCCCAGCATGATTTTGGCCATACGAGTGATGCCTAATATTAGTGCAGATGTTTGACCACACCTTGGCTCTGTCCTGCTCTGCAGTGTATTCTTCTATAGGGATGTAGTCCTCTTCAAGCCGTTCCAGAGCACACTGGTAGGCATGCTCCTTCAGGGCCTCTTTATACAATTCGAATGTACTGTCCATCTTCTCCTCATAATTCTCTTTCAAATCAGCCATCTGACGGCTATAGAAAAATGAACGAACAGGTACACTCAGGGTAAAATCTTCATACATGCAAATTTCTCTTTTTTAAAAAAAAAAAAAAAAAAAAAAAAAAAAAAAAAAAGCCCAGAGTGTATGATGGGTAAAAAGACACGAATCCTAGTAATTTTGACAACAGTTCACAGAACACCAGACTTGGCATGTTTGCTTCTATACAAAAGCTCAGCAGCATGGCAAGCTAAACAAAGTTTGAGGTTTCTTTTTAAATGTATAATTCATTCCTCCCCAGCACCCACCAAGTACACACACCTGTGAAACTCCTCAATCTCCATGATTTGCTGCAGCATGGCATCACCCATTTCTTTCCGTATCTGAATCTCCTGTAGCAGATTTTTCTTGCGCTCAGCCAACAACTTTGCCCGCAGACTCTCTACTAAATTGAACAGCTCCTAGACAGACAAGCATTTGCCCTCCTGAACAAGGTGTTTTTTGCAGATTACATTATGTTCTGTCTAGATTCATGTTCTGTCGTTGGTCTGATTTAGATTACCCCATACCTCTTGGGGTAAGATTGACATGTCTGCCTCATCATCGCCATCCAACAGCTCATCCTCTGATAAGTGGTCATCCATCAACTGGCTGTCAATAATGCTGTTGCTTAGCAATGGTTTTCCATGCCGACCAATCAGTCGTGGTGCCAGAGACTCAAGAGAGCGGGGTGGGATAACCTGAAGCACCTGAACAAGGCCAGGCAAATAACTTGAACTTGTAGACTCTACTGCAAGTGCTACTCCAGGGTTGAGAAGTAAGAATATTTGTAATACATGTTGGTACTCCATAGTACCTCTTTAGCCACAGCAGAGAACTTCATGACGTGGAGAGTCTCATCATAAGTAGATGCACACTGGTTTATATTCACAATCATGGAGGCTCTGCCACGGCCACAGAGTACACCCTGGAAGAGGCGGGTCAGCTTACTCTCACGGAATGGGACGTAGCTGCTTTTCACCCTGGGTAATACACAAATGGTTACCCAGAGACAGCAGTTTACATTAGTGATAAGCTACAACAAGCTTTATTTTTGAGAGGTTCCTTTAAAAATAAAAACTAATTCACTGGATAACTGATAATGTTTGCTTTCAAACACTTGAGAAACTCATCTCTACTAAAAAACTGACCTAAAAGTAAAAAAGTCAGTTTGATCATGAAAGACTAAAATCTAAAGTTTTTGCTTAATAGCTGAAAAATGTCATGGCTGGCTTAACGTTCCAGCACTGTGTTGTACACAAAACAGTGCATAGATGCACCTGTCATTTTGGTTGTTGCGGAGGGCTGCAATGCACTTGCCAAGGATCAGCAGCGAGTTGTTGATGTTTCCTGCCTCCTTCAGACGGTCACCAAATGTTTTAGTCTTATTGCATCTCTCTGAGCCAGCCAGGTCACAAAGAGAAAGCCTAAGAAGGGAAGAGAAGGTTACTACAAATTCAACAAAACCCAAAATTGACCCATACAACTCACTCAGATATCCCCTGGACATCAACCCCATCGATACGCATCAGCTTGATAGTAAAGATGCTGTGGCTGTTTATGGAATAAAAATAGGATATTGTAAATAACATTAAAGTACACCAGAAAAACATCTGCCAAATAAACCCATAAACCAATAGGTTTAAGGATTGCTTAAATCAACATATACCTTCTGCTGGAGGACTGGTTCATTTTTGTGGCAGCAGCACTGCGGTTTTTATTCCCTACACGCAGCACCTTAGTCGCCTCCTCAGCTGTCTGTACATTAATCCACCTCAGATCTAAGACATACAGAAGACCAACACAGTACATTGCCTTTTTGCCCCCATAGAATTCAACCCCCCCCCCCCCCCCCAAAAAAAAAAACCCCAATGTATTGTTAATGTAGTTCAGAACTTGAAAGCAGTAGAGCAATACAAAGTCATTTTAACCACATCTTAAATCCTTTATGCAGGGCATTTGGAAAGCAGAGACCACAAGGACCTTTATTCACCAAGATGCATCATTAATGACCACAGTCACCTCTAACATAGGAGTTGCCAACACTGTCCTCACAAATCCGCAGTGCAGGGCGCTTCTTTGTCTTGCTGGTGAGGGTAGGCTGAAGCAAGTCATACACATACTCGTTATAGATCTCAAAGTAAGCGACCCATAGAGAGTAGAGGGAGTGCACATCATCCACTGCCACTTCTGCACTGTCCACTGAGAGACAGGAAGACAGACATGCAGTCTAATGTAAAAGCACTCTTTCTAAAGCTGAGAAATGAACCAATACACAGTGATAAATGCTTTACCAGTGTGATCATAAGAGACTCCTGAGAAAGAGAGACTGTTGACAGAGGAAGAGGAGGAGCTCCTACTCCTGCTGCTTCTGAGAGACTCAACTTCCTGCAGATCAGATTATTCTGTAATTCATCTCATTAAAACCAGCTTCTATAGAAATGGTCACCAAGTAGATCTGAACATGGACAGCTGAGTGTAGATACTGGAGAGCATCAATAGGCTGGAGCTTAAGAAAAGAAACCAGAAAGCCCTTCATGATTCTGCTCCTCCAGACTTCACTGAATTACTCCAGTCATACACACCAACCCACTCACTGCGCTCCTCCGGTACTGGTTTACCCAGTTCCCAAATTCAGGTTAACTACTATGGGTGGTAGATCATTTAGTGTTGCTGCCCCTAAACACTGGAATTCCCTCCCTCAAAGCCTACACCCAACGGCCTCTGTCTTGTATTCTGTCTGTACTATTCCACTTCTCCCAATTCTTGATCTCTTTATTCTGCTGTTTGTGGTTAACCGTTTTAATTTACATTGCTTTATCTTCTGCGCTGTTAAGTGACCTTTGGTTTGAGAAAGGCACTATATAAACAAAAATTAATATTATAAAGAAACCGTTTACGATGGTTGGGTGATCGCTGCTGCTAAACACTTACCAGGTTTGGGAGTCAAAGTTGTATAGCTTCACCATAAAATCAAGGCAGTGAATTACATTTTAATATTAATAAAATTTACTAAACTATTGCAGTGACATTTGAAAAATAATTTTTGCCCCACACTCTACCCCTCTGATGAGTACCTCTTTAAGCAGACTGAAGAGTGCAGCCTTAGAACACCTCTCTGCTCTGAGCTGTTCTGAGTCCAGTTTTTGCACATCTGAGCTCAGATATGGCTTCAAGTCCATGTGTTCATACAGGCGCCCACTGATGTGCCGGAAGATGGCGTCCAGAGCGCGAGGCAAAATGCCAGGATCCTTCTGAGAACCTACACTCGCAGATGCATAAAGGGACCACCAGTCACCTTTCACAGATAACTACATTTTATTACTTGTATCATTTATATTTCTCAAACACTCTTCAACACCCCCCCCCAAAAAAAAAAAAAACACCACACCACCCCTGAATCAGACCAATATAACCAGGATTAAAGTAAGAAAGACCAAATTAAGACCTAAATTACTGGCTGCGTGCATGTTTGTAGAGATGGAGGGGGGTTAAGAGCATCACACGGACACTGACAGTACATGCCTTGTATGGTATGGGTCTTGCCAGCATTGGTAACACCATAGCTGAACACCAAGGAATTCCTGCCTTGCAGAAAGTCCTGCACTTGAGGTCTGATCGTTCCATCAAAGAACTCCACCTGAGAAGTCTCTGGCCCAAAGATCTAAAACAAACAACATTAATACAGACCATCACGCAGTACCCAACTGGGAGAAAGACCAGAGTATCAGAGCACCTTGGTGAAGCTGAACTTGTGAAGCTGATTGCCAATGCCCTTCTCACTGCTCTTCATGGTAGCAGAGCCCTTAGGAGCTTGAAGAGCAGCAGTTTCTGTGCTCTCCAAAAGCACACAGCCCTGTAAGAGAACATGCAGCCAAACTCACTTCCTCAGCTGTACAAGTGACAGGAAACATGAACAAGAGCCCACACAAACCTGGTCCTCATTACTGTTGAGCTCCTCTTTACTGAAGGGTCGAACCCGGAGGTAAACGCGAAGCTGCTGCTGCTCAGGAATATCTACGCAATCACTCTGAAAACACATCATCAAGCATCAGATCCAGCAGGTTAGAGTTGTCAATAGAGAGGGTCACGAAGAGGAATACCCATGTTGAATATAATGGTGTTTTGTTGACCAAAAATTTGAAGGAAAACTTTGGCTGAAATTTACTCCGTATTAAAGCATTTATATCTGAAGTATCACAACCCCCGTTATGCTATGAAATCATGATTATTCAACAAAATTACTCACTGCATTTGAAAAGATTGTATAGAGTCCCACCCCAAACATGTCCATTTAAGCCATTATTGTTCTCAATTTAAAAATCAACTATAACCATACTAATTTTCATAGACTCCAGGCATTGTCTAGCAATCTCTAAAGTTTCTTGTTAGGGGAAGCAGTGGTCTAATGGTTAGGAACTAGGTTAAGGTCCATGGATCAGAAGGTTGAGAGTTCATATCCCAGATCAGCAGGTTGCCCCGAGATACCCTTGAGTAAGGGACCATCCCATCACTGCACCCTGGATACATTGTGCATGCTGTTGTGTACAGTTTCACAATGGTAAATAGTCACTTTCACTTCACTTGTTAGAAGCACCAACCTGATCACATAATCTAGTTTATGTGAAACATGGAACTAATTAAATTGGGATTATGAGCCACCCTCTCTGAAGTTAAAATGAGAAAGGTTGGAGAAGAGAAGGAGATACCTGAGAGGTGATGGAGGAGACCCCAGAGAGCTCAGGTAGAGCAGGGTGATGAGGGTCACAGGCTGTGGACTCCATGGCCACCAGCAGTGTTCCATCGTGGGTCAGATCAATGTTCGCTGCCATGGCTACAAGAAACCCCAGCACAGCCCCAGACTCAGACCGGAGATCAGTATTAACAAAACCCACCAGAACATTGCGCTGGACTTACCCAACACTGCCAATTACAGAAGCGACAGGTGGACCTCTGGACCCTCAACCAAGCGTTTCTGTCAGACCAGTCAGGAAACCATTACAACACAACGAACCAAACTGACCGCCACCAATCACCGCGCCCTCCAAAATCAGCTTTATCCACTCTCAGTGATGAGCTGAAGACCCGCCCAAAACCACCCACCAACCAATCACGTCTCGTGTACAAAAACACCTCCACCAATCAGAGTTAAGAAGCAATCAGCTTCATGAGAGCCCCTGCCCTGTAGCGGGACTGTTAGGAAATGTAGATTGATCACCAGTCTGTCTCTGTATATAAAACCTCGCCACCCTGAAGAGACAGACATCACCACCAGCACATTTTAACAACACGATTAAGTGCAATTTGTCATTTTGTTTCATTTTTTATTTTTACATTGAAAACGGTTTCTAGAAACATTTCATGTAAATCAATATAAATGCAGGTCCTCCACTGTGGACACTGGTGATTATTTCCTCAGCTGTGTCTCTCCCAGTCTGGAGGACTCACTGATAGATGCTGAGAACGTCAACTGGGACAGAAGAGGCTGTCTCAGATATGAATTACTCCCGATGATCTGGAACTTTTACAGGAAGGTCATGAGGAGGAGGTCTTTGTGGAGGCTCTAAGGATCAGCTTGGTTGATGAAGGAGAGCAAAGGGGTATTCCACAACGCAAGATTTCTGAGCTGCTGACCCCCAGGAGTCAGGACAGACTGGTTACGGTCCACTCTGGACCAAGATCCAAATATATGCATTGGTTCTGTGCAATTAATTTTCTTTTCAGATATGAACACCATTTACATTTTATATCATATCCATTTAGCGGTCATAAATAATGAATAACCAGAATTACTGTGATGAAAAACAGAACACTTGATTATGGTCCAATCTTTCATTTTTCTTTTCACTCCGTTTAGCAAATTTTGAAGAAAAAAAACAAGACACTGCTTTAAAACCACCAGGCATGTAGCTAAATATTACAACTATTTGAGTACTTGCTTTTTGGGAGAAAGTAACATTAATTGACCCCCATCTAACTACTTTTCATCTTCTGATGAAAGTGAAAGTGATAACCCTTGTCATTGTGAAACAGCACACTGCAACAAAATTCAACCTGTTTCACCCATATACACACATGCAGCAGGGGACAGCTATTGAAAGCTCCCGGGGAGCAGACAGGGACAGTACCTCGCTCAAGGGTACCTCAGGGGCAACCTACTGTTGAGGGGCAACTCCCTAACCACTAGGTCACCGCTGCCCAGTGTGATTTATGTATTAAAATAAATGTGATTGTTATTACATAGCATTACATATACTGTATTGCTAGTAATGCTGGCAGATGACCAAACTGCTGAGGTACCAAAACAGACCTCAGCTTCACTCCAACTTAGTCATTCACAGCAAATAATTCAGTTCGAAGAGCAAGATCCTAATAACTCAATAGACAGAAACAAGATTATATCCAATTTCTCTTTATTTCACTGACATGAGTTTGTCAGAGCAGCTCAATCCGGCAACTCAAAGCACTTTACGCATCCGCAATGGTAACCTCCACCTCGACCCCAGGCTCGATGCTAATGCTGGTGATCTGCTTGACAATCTCAGATGGGCTGTGAAGGTCAATGAGGCGCTTATGGATTCTCATCTGGAACCTGTCCCAGGTCTTGGAACCCTCTCCACAAGGGGTCTTACGGGTGGTGATGCGCAGGGTCTGAAAGAGAATCAAGACCAAATTAAAAAATGTACTTCAAATTCTAAAAGCTATTCCTAACTAGAGATCAATCAGCTAACAGTGAACACTCAGTCCAAGTTGCAGTACAGTTTCTGTGCCAACACCATTTACATGAGCATCTATTCATCCAGTTACACCAGTGTCTAATTTAGTGAACATCTCTGTGCCACTGGGAAGCTTCTGACCCCACAAAAAAAAGCTACACATTTAGTCCATCATGCATTTGCCAACTTCTTACAGATTACTGCTTACCTTGGTAGGCATGCGCACAGGTCCCTTCACCTTAAGGCTCTTCTCCTTAGCACCACGGATCAGATCGGCACACACTGCAAAGACACAATTTGACATGAAGGGAGAAGGAAAAAAAGCAAAACTAGCTCCTCGTTAATACAGTTGTAATAAAGGCTCAGAATAGCGTATTATATAAGTCACAGACAATCATTCTTCCATCGTCATCCTCATAGCCAGGGGTTATAGAGCATTATGTCTCAATCAAACACACCTTTCTCCAGAGACTTGACATTGCGGCTGGTGAGTGTGATCCGGATGCGGTGAATGGTCACCTCAGATTCAACAGGAGCTTTGCCGGTGTCCTTGAATGCCTAAAAAAAAAAATGTAAGAGGCCCAAACATGCAGGGAATTAATACAGCGTTGTCTAAAAGTACACAACATTTACACCAAAGCCAATGATCACTTCTGAAACCATTTTCATCTTTCAACAGATCGAAAGAGGGAAATCCTGAGCGTGGTCAACACGTCACACAGCCTGAGCCAATCAGATTATACGCTCGGCCTGGTCCCAACATCGAGGGGGGTTAAGGTACTCCCTCGTGTTGAGGAGTGTTAAACACGCAAAAATACAACAGAGTATAACCTAAGAAGTCCATCATGCGCGTTAAGCTGCGCACATTCACTGCACAGGTCTCATGTTTGAGTGCCCGCCAGTTTTGTCCGCTGGTCTTCACATCACTGCTGCTGGAGAACCGAGGAGACACGGCTTAAACACAATGACACAGTCAAGCGACCAGGCAAACCACTTGTGAACATTAGCACAAGGTAGCTTCTTAACATAGCACAGTTCGGCTAGCCAGCTAGCTAGCACGTGCGGAACCTGTTTACAAAAAGCCACGCCTTTAAAACTGCTTCGGGGGTACAAACAAGTAACCCTCACAACGTACATCTTAAACTAGCGTTACTTGTGGAATGAATTACCATGATTGTGTATTCCTGACCGACTTATTCGTGCGTATTAAGCGAACAGCGGTGAGCCAGGAAGAGCGCTGCCTCCTCTGTTCTTCAGGAAAAGGAGGAGCAGCGGCGGCTCAGAGGTTTATATACCAACATCCGGGCACTGCCGCGCTCGACCAATAAAATCTAACAGGAACGGGCGGGAGGAGAGACCAGCACGGGTTGGATGAGGAGCGCCAGCGTATATGGGCTACGTTCCATATAGACGTAACGATCCCTGCACCCTACACCCTACTTCTGCAAAGTCCCGCCCCCTTCAGTACGCACTCTTACGGGTTGTCGGGTGGTACGCTTCAGGAAATAAGGGCCAATTTTAACGCGTCCAAACAGCATTTTCCGAAGCCGAGTCATTTTTTTTATGTAAACACTATGATAAACCTTTAATGTGAATAAAAATGTAAGAACCGATATTATTTTGCGCCAAGTTATTGACCTCATTTAGCGTTGTCTGGGATGGTCTATTCTAGTTCACGTGTGAACAAATGTGTAATTAGTCTTCACAAGCTCAACTGACGCATAGTTTTAGTTCATTTATATTATTATACGTGTCGTTATACATTATTGTAATAGTTTTTTTCTCTAATAAATGTTCCAGTCCACTGGTCAGTCCTCCACCCGTTCTGGTTTAGGGCCCTTCAAAGGCAACACTGCGGTTTGGAACAATGCCACAACATGGCTCCTGAGAGCCCAAAAGCCCAACTGACAAACCGCCTCAGTGGTGCGTCTTTAAAAAGTTGCTGGTTAGAAATCTGTAAGTGTAACTGATTTATTAACAATTCATTCTCTTTTTTCCCGCACAAAGCTCGGTTCACTCGGTTTCAGAGGCTCTGTGGACCCCAGACGGTGAGGAGAGACGAGCTCGCTAATGTGAGTATAATCTGAAAATAATCCTTAAACGGATCACTAACAAGACAAAAAGTGAGAAAGTCGCCTCCTCCATTTCACAGGCAAGTTTTTGTTTACGTTATTCCATTTTTCATCTTTCTAAATCTGTCTTTTCTTCCATTTTAAACCAGTTTAAGCACAGGTAGCCTAGCTGATTAGCATTTTGACCTTTTGGGTTATTAAACACACACACACACACACACGTTTCTAAAAATCAGTCATGTAAACAAATCATTTATTGTTAAAATGGTAGATTGTTATTTTGCCTATTTGATGTCTGGAGTAAAAGGCAACAAGCAGCAGTTTGCAGGGTGTAAACGGTGGAGGAGGATCATCAGTTTGTCCTCCTGCAGATCTGCTGTTCTGAAGATCTTCTAATAAACACAACAGAAATAAAGTCATTCTTAGCCTTTCAGAGTGGCCTCTGGCGACTTTTTACTGCCATTTTAGACTAAATCTGCTCACTGGTTTCAGCTCAGAAGCATGTTGTCCTGCCTGAAGCCTTCCCCAGATAAAGACACTGCAGCAGTGTCCTGCACAACACTGGCCAAAAGGAGCAGGACAGAAATGTCCTCCAAGAAAGAAAAAAAAAAAAAAGTGGACACCCCTATTGATCCCACACAACCTGGAGAGTCTCTGAATCTTTTTTTTTTTTAAAGAACTGCTTCCTGAAATGGTGAGATTTGGAGCCCAAATCATTTTTATCATGAGATGTTTGTGTTATTGTGGAGGGACTTCATACAGTCAAAAGTCACCCTGAAAAGTTCACTTTCCAAGAAAGGTTTTATGCACTAATGAAACAACGAAGGGCAGCAGAGAGCTGAACCTTTTCTTATCATTAAATTCAGTGAGATTTGTCAGAAATAGTAGGTTTACTTCATATGAAAAAATGTACTCATTAGGAAAAAAAACATGTTGGGCTTTATTGCTGGGTTTTCCCAGCATTTATGATAAAGCCCTTTTTATAAGTCCTTCAACAAAATCAAAGACCTTGATTAAAGCCTGACAAATGGTCGTTAGGAAGTTAAATCTGCTACAGGTTAACTTTTTTACCAAAAAACCTTTTTTTTTATTATGAGGATATTTGGGGGGGGGGTTAATGGATTGGTGGAATTAGTGTTATAAGTCATTTTCTTCCAGAAGAATGCGGATTCGAAAATGCAAACACATTATTTTCATGTGGCTGATTGATAACACACTGAAGTTCATATTGTGGATGTTTGGGTTGGTCTTTAGCAAACTAAACCATAAGTGATTTAAGCTCTGATCATTTACAACATTTGGAATTTCTAAAACCCCTCTGCTATAATTTTACTTTTCTGTGCTGTTAAATTTTGCCTATATTTTAAACTTTTTTTTTCTCATAGTTTACAGATTATTTGAATTTTTATTGTTTTATGATTCTCTTTTTTAGTTGGGTAATTTAGTGACATTTTTCAATTCCAGCCACATAACACCTTAGTTCTAATTGTATTATTATTATTATTATTATTATTATTTGACCTTTTCACAAATAAAAAATAATGGTAGCATTTCACTTTTAAATGAATTATTTACTGCTTATTAGTATGTATGTTATTATTTATTAATTAGTACATTTATAGTTATTTAATTTGTAAAATTATATTATTTTGACAGTTTTCCAGTTGTTTCATCCCTCAGGTTTCTGAGGTTTGTTAGAATACTGTTTTGTTTTACATATAAAATTTTATTCTAATTCTGATTCACCTGTTGCAAATAATTTCTGGATAGGATAGCATCTAAAGGCATTCGGTTTATGTACAGCTAAACAGTTTTGGAAACTTGGGAGAATTGGAAGGAAATATTTTTCTTTACCCTTCATTTCCCAATGGTGATGATTTAAAGCACATAATCATGACTTTACTTTCTTTCAAAATCATCTTCAAACTGACATGTGCAAACTGACACAATTTTCTTTTCTTTTAGACTTTGCAGTAGATTTGTACAGTTTCTGAATTTAACTACGTTGCACTGACTGCCTTAGAATCAAGACAAAGTGTAAAGAAAACGTACAAAACACATTTTGGCTTTAAATTGTTGAGCCCTAAAATAATAATACAATCTGATTATCACAAAAAAGGTGTCTGCTAACCCCCCCTAAATGGTCTCCCAACGTATTTAATTTTTTAGAAACTGAATCAATATATTTTCTAAAGTTCCTTCAGTCAATTTTAATGACTTCTGTTCTGCTTGTTACTTTTAGTCCTTTTGTTTTCATTAAAAGTGAATTTGCTCAAATCATAAACAATTATACATCCTCTAAATTGTTTTGTTCGTTTTTCTGTTTTATCTGCAACACTCTTTCATTAATTTTTTTTAAATTTTTTTTTTACAAGGATGGCTGAGCCCTTTGATGATGTGTTACTTTGACTAATTCCACCAGTTTGCTTTTCAGAATCACTTTATATCACTGAACAACTACATCCTATCATAAAGATATAGAGTTGTTATTGAGAGCCCATAAATAATGTAAATACTGTGTAAAAAATGCACAGTAACTAACCACATTAACCATTTTTTTTACTTATATTCCTCTCATTCCTTCTTTAACAATATTTTTTTGCAAATATCAAACAAAAAAAAGCATGTAATTTGTCGATTCTTTAAACCTACTATAATATAGAGAAATGCATGAAGTAGCCTAAACCTGTAGTAAAGTAAAAGCACTTTCGTTTCCGTAAAATAATTAAGGTTAAAGTGAAATTAGCTTCCCAAAAACATGTTCTAGCACATAGTATTTTATAGAACTGCAGCAGAACATCTGAGAACATTCAGCATCAACAGAAAAACTGTCTCTATTCATTTTTTAATTATAAATCTAAAAATATGACATCAGCCCAAGTTTTGAGTTGATATTTCATTTAAAAAAAAAACCCAGAAACTAAACATAACATATTTAAATATTACTGAGATAAAAATTTATTTTAATGTAAAAGATTGTAAAATGACATACGGAAATATAACCGTGCATTATTTAACTTGTGTTTATTCATGATTAAAGAACCATTTTTTGACATTATAGATCTGTAAAGCCAAGACATCTTGAATGCAGCTAAAGTGTCCTTCACAAGAGTCTTCATGTTTTTGATGAGTAACTTGCATTCAGTTAACAAACAAAACTTTTAGAAAAAGTATGCTGCCTTTCCTCGCAGACTACAGGTAGACTTTAATTTAAAAAAGAGTTGTTAAAATAATTATAATACAAAAACTACTGGACATTGCCTTAGTGCGTGAACTTAACATCTAGAACTTGAAGCATCTTTTTCATGAATCATCCAATATAGGATTTTAAAAAGTGTAAATTGAAATTATGTTGGCATTAACCATGATGAAATGTACTGAATAAGTTTCGAGGTACAAATGTTTACCAAATAAAAGTAATTTAAAAATAATCCATAGATTCTGATTTTTTTTATCATGAATAATCTACATATTATTTTTAGACCTTCTTTAGAAAGTCTACAAAATTGTAGAATTCATTAGAATGTCCTCATGCATGCTTATGGCATGGGGAAATCAAGGATATCCTAATGGTTTTCTTGGTGGCAGGATACATTTAGCAGAGACACAATGTGTGCATTTTGTTCTAAAAAACTGGACCTATTTTCTGTTGCTGTTTCTGTTGAATTCATCTTTTCTTAAACTCAGTATTGAAGAACGATGAAAAACTTCGAATGGAGTCACTAACGTCTGTCCAGTCGTGGGGCCCCACATGTAAAAATGTGATGTACTATGCTGTTGTACTTTAACAATTTTACCCACCTTATTTAAAACATTCCCAACAATGGAAAAGTCCAAAAAAGCAGAGAGACAGTGCCTGGTAAAGTGAGTCCTTCTGGTATGTTTATTGAGCTCAGTACTGTGGACAGTATTAACACTGGACCGAATCTCTCCTCTCCTCACATAGCAGCAAAGGTCGTCTGAATACACACAGACACACAATCTCTTTCTCTCTCTCTCTCTCTCTCTCTCTCCCCTGCTCTCTCGCTCTCTCAGACACACACGCTAACAGCCAGCCGTTCACCTTCCACAACACACGCCTGGCTCATCCAGCCAGCCAATAAATAACTTTCTCTTTGGATGATGTCATCTGGAGGAGACGAAAGGAAATGCAGGCTGCAGCAGCAAGTTCTAATTACAAATACACACACTCTCTCTCACACACACACACACACACACACACATTCACACACACACAGAGATATATGAATCATTCTGTCTTGGGCTATACACATACAACAGTAGTTTGTAAAAGTACATTAAAGTAACATATACATGATTAGCAATAGCCACTATCACAGGATGGCATTACAGAAATGTGATTAAAAACAAGAAGGACATAAAAGACACAATGTAAAACACCATTATGGCTGGAATGCTGTCTTTTGATGAACTAAACACTCTCCTTCTCTTCTTCAACAGGTAGTGAGATTGGAGGTCAGCTCCGCTCGGACCCCAGGAACGTTGCTATGGTGACATCCAGCTCCCAAACAGGTTTATGAATAAAGGCTTCGCCAACTTCCCAAAACATCCCAGTATAACACAGACAAACACGCCCCCCGCTCCCTCCTTAGAACAGTCTCGGATTTGACAAAAAGGAAAACACTAGGAGGAGAGAAGTCCCGTTGAGCCATCAGGGGCTTTACTTTATCCATTAGCAGCATTATCCAAATAGAGAGATTGTGTTACCTTCACACACATACGCCACGCACACCCAATGATGGTACCACTGAAATTGAATAGTCAAATTGCTAAAGGTCTGTGTCTCCCAGTGAAAATGCCCTGGGACAGAGCAATTCAAATCAGGTTCACTGTGTAATCAGAGTCATTCACTCAGCAGCATCAGTGACATCACTGTTTTACATCTTAAACGTATTGAGGCATTCTGGTCTTCCCAGTTCTACAAACTTTTGTCAATACTGAAGTATTTACAGACTGCTTTAGATTCGTTGAACAGATTTATAGAAATCATTTTAGAACTCCATAAAAAGGAAAAAATAAGGAAGTGCTTTGAGGAAGAATGGGTGGAATAACAACAAAACAACTTTTTTTGTGTGTAAGTGAAAGTCTCAGTGAGAGACACAGACATTTTGTGCAATAAAGCAAAAAAAAAACAAAAAAAAAAACAGAAAAATGTACAAAGTCAAAACACTGTATGAAGTGTACCTGTAAAATATCACACATATAGCATTTTATATATACATGCTAATAATCTGCTGAAGCTAAATATGACATCTAAATCATTCATGACCAAAAAAGTAACAGAACAAAGGCATCAGATTCTTCAGAAAGTGCTATTATGAAAAAATATGCCCAACATGGAGGCTTTCCAGCACCCAACAACCTTCAGCTCCCAAAGTAAAGTCAATGTGAGTCAAAAAACTGAACTATACTCTCTGCCCTATATATGACCGCATCCGCACACACACACTCACACACACACACAGATAAACCTATTCCTTAAAGGGTTTGGCTATGAGTTTTTGGGGTAAAAAAGGATTGTTTCGCTCATAGATGAGTTGTTACAGCCTTTGTAATTGGCCTCTATAAAAATCTTTGTAGATTTGTCTTTAAGAATTCTGTTTGCACTGATTGTTACAACTGAATGCACTTATTTTTATTGGTGACGTGAATCAGTGCAATGGACAGCTTTCTGGTGGATGAGGTTGGGAGTTGTGTTGGTATCTGTAAGTACAAGAGCAATGAGAAAAAGAACAGAGGCAGAATTGTCAGGGAAGGAGAGGGAGAGTGTTTAAGAGCCGTTGGTGTGTATGTGTGATAGTCTTTGTAAAGTTTGCCCAAGTTTCCCTTTATTGCTTTGTATTGTGAAGCAGATCCGCACTGATAAAGTTTCAGGCCCTTCAAAATGAGCAGCAGCATGTAGGCAAATGGCCATCAGAAAAAAAAATTATAAAAAAAATAAAAATTGAGATGAGCCTCTCTCACTCTGGCTCTGAGGGGTTTGGTTGCCTTTGGCTGTGTAAATTTATGACACTGTCACTCAAACGCTGGCATTTCAGTACCCAACAGCTTATGGGCCAACAAATGAATAAACAAAATCTATTTTTTTTTTTTTTTTTTGCTTTGATGGAACTTTTAACATCTCTAGAAGTTCAAAGTGCTAAATGGGAGGGTTTTGAAAGCTACATGGTCTCACGTTTTTGAGAGCAAAACCTCACTGCAAACGGAGCTCTGCTTTGCAGACACATGCTTTTTGTAATCAAAATGATCATTTCATTTTGAATGACAGCTGTCAGATGATGTTCAACATCCTCTATTGCTAAAACGACTCCAGGTATAGACTGAAGTAAATATAAACGAGCAAGTGATATGTTCTCACAGGTGTTACTGGCTTGAGAAACTGGCTTGAGAGTGTTGCCTTGTTTTTTTTTTAATAAGTGCCAAGTTGACAGTAAAGTGTAGGTATGCTTTTGAGTAAGTGCTAAAGTAGCTAAGTATTTGTGTATGTATATATTTGGGTCACTGAAAGGCCTGGTGGAAGCGAGGCAGGGTGGTGGTTGTATTCAGGCTTTGCGAGTGCGTGTAATTAGCAGTAAGGCCATGTGTTAGCGTGGGAGGGTGTGTTAGCGTGTGAAGTGGGCCCAGAGGGTCAGGCACATCTTGAGAGGGCGTTATTATGGGCAACCCCTCTTCCTGGCTGTATGATACCCCCAATGATGGCCCTGCCCCTTGGCCATAGGGCAGGAAGTTTAACAGTGGAGACAGGAAGTCCAAAGATGGTGTTGTTTCTCCAGCAGATGTGGCAGCAGCATTCAGCTTAGGTGTCTCCTCTGCCTGTAGCTCTAGGAGATAGCTTTCGAGCTCTGCCCTTAAAGGGGGCGGTGAATAGGAAGTGTGGCCCAGCGGATAACGTAATGCAAGGGACCCCGACATTGGGGACTGATGCGGCTCCATCTGCTCCACTGGCTCCGCCTTCACCCGCAGCAGCTCATGGGCATGGCTCTTCTTCACGTGACGTGTCAGGTGGTCCTTACGCCCGAAGCGCTGGGCACAGTACTGGCACAGGAAGTCCTTGCGGCCTGTGTGTACCACCAGGTGACGCCGCACATCCTTGCGGGTGTAGAAGCGGCGCTCACAGTGTTCACACTGGTGCCGCTTCTCCTTGGCTCCAGCAGCACTCTTGCCTGCATGGCCGCGTAGATGCTCCAGCAGCAGTGGGGTGCTGGGGTACGGCTGCAGACACACCTGACAGGTGAGGTCCCCACGGTGAGCCGCATGCAGCGCTTGATGTCTGCGGAATCCCAGCTTGGTGTTGTAGCTCTTGCCACACTCTGTGCAGCTAAAGGCCTCTTTGTTGGGGTCGTGTGTGTGAAGGTGGTTCTTCAGATGGTCTTTGCGATGAAACATTTTCTCACAGTAGCTGCACTTATGGGTCTTCTCTGGTGAGTGTGTGGCCATGTGCCTGTGGAAACAAGCCAGAAAGATCATCATGAGAAGAAACGTGGGTTGAGGTTTTTAGAGGATGCCTAGGGTAATTTCAAGTTTTTAGATTTGTTGTGACTACATTTTTTGCCTGATAATTTGCAGAGAAACCTCTTGTTTTCTAAACAGCCACTGTACTTGTTTCCTTTACATAAACTGCTACAGAGAATAAGGCTCACTGTAGCGCCCCCTTTTTTGAATTTCGCTTAATACTATCAGGCAAGAGTATTTGTCAGGTGATTAAAAGTAAGCAAACCACGACCCTTCTGGATAATGCAGCTCAGTTTTAGCCGTTATTTGAGATGTGACCCTTCAAGAAAGCTGGGTAGCAATTCTGTATCTCATTTAGTGGTTACTTGTCTATCAGAGATAGAGAAAGCACACATTGATTTTAATACGTGCTTTTCGCAACTTTTTCTTTAGTCACAACGAGCCTGAGACCAGGTGTGTGGCTCACCGTAGCAGTTTGTACTTGGAGACAAAAGCCTTGGTGCAGTCTGTGTGCGTACAGCGGTATGGCCTTTCGCCCGTGTGTGAATAAGAGTGCACTTTTAGCTTCTCCACACTGTTGAAGGCCTTCTCACACAGCTGACAGAGAAAGTTCTTCCTCCCCTTGCCCTCCGGCCTCCTCTTCCTCACTCGGTCGCGCTCTGCCGGGTTAGGGCAGTCATCATCAATGGAGACTGTGGCCATGGCAACTTAGCTAGGGCCAGCCACGCGGTGGACACGTGCAGTGTGTCCGATTGCTGACAGGGCAAGAGTGGCCGAATCTTCAACACCACAGACAGACCAGGTCCTGAGGGAGTAAAAGAGGATGCTGGGTGAATTCCAAAAAAGATCATAGAGCGAAACAGTCGAAGCAGATCAGAGACGGCATATCCTTCATTTCAGCTAAATAACACAAAGATTCGTAATCCTGATCCCAGCACCAACTACAGCTGTACTCAGGCCTGAACTGAAACCAAACATAATCAAGGAAGAGGTTTAAATCCGAAGCCAGATAAAAAGTGTAGCCAGAAAAAAATCTGTCCATGCCCGATTGGAATCGGATCATCGGCTAACCATCTCACTGCTCCAAGACCTTCCTGATGACAGTGCCTTTTAAATTACCTTGTAGCGGTATCCTGGCAGCTACTGCCAACAGCATGTGTGCACAGACAACTTTGTGTGCCAGGTTAAAAAAACTGAGAATCGATGCACTGAGAACCACTTGTTTGAAATGATAAAAGTAAGAGGGATGAATCAAAAAGGGAGACAAGCAGGCCAAAAGCTAGCTGAGTTAAGAAAAACCTGTATATGAAATCTGAACCTGATACAAGCCAGACAAGCATTTGAGAAATTAAATCTGAACCCGATCAAATCCAACTTCAATTTTCAGGATCATACAAATATTTATAAAACTCCAATACACTTCATTCAGGTGGAGAGTTTTTTTTTTTTTTTTTTTTTTTTCTTTCAGCAAAAATTAACTGCTTTGGGTGTGTTCGCTTTAGGTAAACACTAATTTATGCAGTGCTGAGCTTTCAATCAGTGAAGAATTCCAAGCGTTCACACAAATACTTTCAAGATGGGAGAATCAGTCAAGATGCTGATACAGATGTCTCCCTTTAGGTGATGCAGGTCCCGTGTAAATTGGATATAACAAAATGTTTCATAATTTATCAGTTTTCCACACATTAATGCTATTTCATTTATAGACTTACATGCTGAGTAAAGTTAAAGTTAAAAAGGGGAACTCTTCATAAATCCACCCAATGGTCACAGAGAAACAGCAGCCAGACAGATTCAAATAAATTGAAATAACATTGTCATGAATGGCTAAAGTTCTTGTTTAGTGCTTGACATGTGATTCATAGTTATAGACACTACACATGTTCCCTGGTGATGTTGAACCTGACAGCCAGTTTCAGTTCATGTTTGTTTCAGGTACTTGTTTGTCCTTGGTTTTGTCTTCACTGAGTAAAGGACATGCTCTGTGAGATTCAGTTCAGATGATTGATACGACCAACCAAGTGCATTCTGCTTTTTGAGTTTTGTGGCAATTGATCTGATCTGAGCTGTTCAGAGAAGTCTGTACGCTGGTGAACTTACCCTGCTGTTTAATTCAGCATTTACATCATCAATAAAGAAAGAGTTTAATAAAGTGAACGTTTTTTTTTAGCCCACCCTCCCACACGCCACAAAATAAGGTGGTATCATGACCAGTTTTTCTTTAACCTTTTTTCACCAATTTTGTCCAAGTTAATTTGTCCATAGCACTATTTCCTATTATTACACAAGCTTTTTATTTGTGCAGATCTTATGCTAAACCCTCTGAAGCTATGTTGGTTTAGTTTTCACTTTATGGTCATGTTTGCCACATCCATGCCTTCCAGGCAAATGTTTCTGATCTGCTCAGTTTCCTCAATATTTAATGTGTACCTCAGTCCCCTACTGTTGTCTTTTGTAGCCTGTCAGTTGATGATGGCCACTTGCACAAGTGCATTTTTCCTTCAGACACTTCAGACAGATACGTATACACATCTAATAGCATTTTCTGATTTATTCAGTTTTTTTCAATTGTCGAATGTCCTACTTTACATTGATACTTAATGTTAAAGCAGCTCCTAATGCAAATGCTCTATCTACATTTAACTCTTTTTTGCAAAAATTAACAATGCGTTGATAAACGGCTGCCCAAGACAAACCAAGCTGTCCGGTTACTTTAGGCAGTTATCCCAAAATAGTTAAACATGCTCACATAATATCTGACCGATCGCATGGCATCTTTATATTTGTTCTTTGGTTTCAAAGCTAGTTTAAAACAGAAAACCACCAAAACAACTCAAATTGTACATTTTCTAGAACTGGGTCTTAATCAGTTCTTATATTCCCGTAATAAACTTGAGGATTTTGACCACGTTCCTTTAGACTCACCTTAAACAGTGTTTTAATACAACTACTTTTCTACATCATAAGCGATTTGTATAATTGACAGATTGGCACCTATTTTTTTTTCTTTTTTTTTATAGCCTCTTTGACTTATTAGTTGTAATAAATATATGTATTTGGGTTGGAAAGTTAATCTTCTTCAAACAAAATAATATTTCATTTTATTTTGCATCACTGCAAACCTTTTCAACATTTTTTTTAATGAACATCACTTCTAGCTCTTCCATCTGTACACTTAATTTTGCCTTTGGTATACGTTTGTATCGATTGCCCTGAGGCCATTTTTTACTTTGTTTGTGTTTATCGGTTGCTATAAAAAATCTATAATTTTTCCTGCAAGTTCCTGCTAGGAAGAAACTCAATAATGAGAATACATTTAAGAGAATAATTAAGAGTAAATTTAAGCTTTCCTTTGCCTACAGAAGCCAGGATCTTGTTCATTTACAGCAATTAATCTGATATATATTATCTGCAATAATAATCCACAGGAAAAAGGGATTCAGAGTTGAAACGACAAGCTAGATGGCAGCTGTAGAAATGACAGTGCTCCCCAGAATCGCAATAACATGGAGCAAACCCCAGTAGAGCAGCGTTTGAGGTTACTGATCAGAAGTGAATTAATGGAGGTGCTAGTCTCAATAATGATTTTACAGATTTCACAGAATAAAATATACACAGCCTTTAGCCAGCAGCATTCAGGCTTCAACAGCACCTGGTTGTTATTTACAGCCCCACAGGATAGAGATGAATTATTTTTTATGTTTAAGTGGTCTATGCTGGTTCAGTGTAATACCAGGTGGTACAGCTAATTTTAAGATCAGTGTTCATGCCTTTCATTTCATCTCCACAGCAGTCCTTCCCTGAAGTTTTCTTCACTGACAGCTGTCCAAGGTGGTCAACTACAAAAACTTCATTCTCATTATACCATTCATGTAATAAAACATTCGCTAAAAGAAATTTGGGGAAACCAAGCAGCAGATTTAATACTGCAAAATAATTCTAGATTTTTTAAATACCCTATCCCCCCAAAAAATCTATGTTTAGCGTATCCTATACATGATTAACTGATAATAAAGCCCCAGAAATGGGCAATAAGCTAATGAGCAACTTTTTATGTGGTTTAAAATAACTTTGTCGGAATTCTGTCTTTTTGATTTTTTGATGCTCCAAACCCACCAACAGTGATTTGCAAATGTGTGAAAAAAGAGATGAAATGATAAATGAGCTGCATTAAATATCTTTTTCCTCTTAAACTTGACTGGTCTATAATTCCCACATCCAACCCACCACCTTTCAGCAGTCCTGCAGTAAGAGTCTATTGCCTGCACTCTTGAATGTGGTGATTCCTACTCTAGAGAAACAAACTGCTGTAATCCTTTATTACAGCGAACCTTTCTTATTAATTATTTGAGCATTTTTAAACTGTAATTCTAACTTTTTACATGGGAAAAAGGCTCTTCTCACAGATCTTTTAAAGAAATGCAACAATTAGAAGATTGTTTAGGAAGGCTGTATTTTTTTATAGTGTGCCTGATATTTCTTTCTCACTTCCCTGTCATTTATGGCTGCATTGATCAGCATCCTGAACACACCCTGCTGCTCCAGGGAGCTTCTGTGTTGTGTTTGAGGGAAAGTCCTGCACAATGTGTATTGAGCAGACAGCAGAATTAAACTGAAAGAAGAAAAATGTTTTGCATCTGCAGTTTTCAATTTTTTCCCTGTTCTTTTTTATTGATATTTATAAAACCAATCTCAAATGTTTACTATGTAAAAAAAACAATACTTTAATAATGTATTCTTTGAATTTGCAATAAGATCTAACAGTAATTCTGTGAAATCACTTGAATTAACTAGAAAACATTTTTCAACACTTTTTTAAAAAAATTAAATATTAATTTTTGTTCATGTTTAAGGATATAGATTCCAATTTCAGACAGGAGCTCAATTTTCAGATTTTTTCCCCAAATCTATCAATAACTAAATATATTTATATATAAAATTAATTTTAGTCCAGTCAGAAATAGTTTGGTTTTAGAAAAGCTCTCTAAACGTTTTTCTTCTTTGAAAACTGAGTGATTCATTTTAGTGGCCAACCTTGAGGGCTTCTAAAATTAAGAAAATAATTAGGAAAGAATCAAGATTATGAGTCAAGCTTGCAGATCAGTTTTTATATTTTATATGCCCACTTGCACTGAGCACACTTTATCTTTCAGAAAGTTGCTTTTTAAAAACCAAATGTTGGCATTTTGGTCAATTAAACACAAACTAAGCCTTTTGTACACACCAGGAAAAGAAACCCAACCAGCAGGAAAGCAGCACTGAATTTTTAACCAGCCAAGATTTTATAGTTTTTAATCTGAAAATACAGCAAATTCACATTCAGATACAGTTCAGTGGAGGTGCAGCTGATTCTTTTGACATGATCATGTTAAAGTAAACGTCTTTCTGATGTTTCTACAGCAGGCAAGACACAAAACACATCAGTTACAATAAAAACGAGGAGTAAACGCTTCAGTGCTGGACCACGTTTTTCTTCACTCAAACAAGGGCCCTTCTTCCTCCTGCTGCTCCAGAAAGAGCCGCTTCATGAAGAACCTTCATCCAAATAAAGCCGCTCAAACCCCGACAGCGCGGACCACGAGAGCGCCGACAAACAAACAAACAAACAGACAGACAGACAGACAGACAGACGGTTAAATACAAACACGCAGCGCGCTTTCGAGCCCGGCCACGCAGCGCGATCCCGCTCCACACCACCTTAAACCCACTCACTCCTGAAAGCACACTCGGGATGGGGGTGAGGGGCTTCAGCCCACCCTCCTCCGGGCCACCCGCGCTCCTCCCTCCCCCCGCGTGCAGGAGAGCGGCGCGCGCCTCTCCGCTCCGCGTCCACAACACGCACGTGCGCGCCCACGAGCCGCGGGAGCGCGCGACCCCGCCGTGGGCAGTGGGTTCACTGCTCGCTCACGCGCGCACACACACACACGGCTAGGGGGAGCGGGTTTAACGCACACGCAGCGGCCACTATCAGTGCCCCCTTAAACTTTCTCCCTCCATGTTGGCTGCTTGTGATATTGACAAGCAGCCCCCTTCCCCTCCTTCGGCATTCCGCGGGAAAACGCCGTTATCACCTCCCCTCACGCTCACACACAAGGTGGGAAAGTTTGTGCGGGACACCCCGCCGGCCCGGGGACGCGCTCGGCGGTCCCTTCATGTGTCAGAGTGAGAGAGCTCTCCCTCACCCCACTTCTCCTCCTCGATTCACCCCTTTTTTCTGTCCCTTCAGACGCGCTCGCCTGTCGGCGGCTGTCCCCGCAGCTCCGTCGTCATTAAACTGACAGAAAAAAACAAGTAAACAGGCGCAGGCAAACTTTTTTCCTCCACTCCGCAACTTTTTTAAAGAGCACTTCCTCTCTCTCTCTCTCTCTCTCTCTCTCTGTCTGTTGACGCTCTTCAGATCCCACAACTTCTGCTCCTTTTTCTCCGCATTTCTCTTCCCTCCTCGCTGCTTTTTTCTCTCTGTCTCCCGAGTTGGCCGCTGATTAACACACACTTTTCCCCCTCTCTCTCTCTCTCTTCGCTCCCATAATTTGAATAACCCCCATATTTTAATTCAAAAACGCCCTAACGGCTCACTTCACCGGCGCCAGACTCACCGTGGGAGCCTTAACATCCTTTCCGGGGCGTTTTTCTCCACTTTCCACAGCTCTCCGAATTTTTAATAATTTTTTTCTCATATTTTTCGCTGGACGCGGCGGGCCTGAAAATTGTTTGCTTTCTCCTCTTTCCAGCAGCCATTGTGTAGGCTCCGCGCTGCGGTGCAGCCCAACCCGCCTTCGCCACGCCTACACCGCTGCCACGCCTACCGCCCGCTCCCAATTGGCCTGAGTGGCTGTCACTCACACGTCTAACCGGCGTCCGCCGAGGTTTAAACAATTCGGATTCGCCGGCGGTCCAGCCAATCATCCTGGCTTCACTCCGCCCATCGCTTTAAGATGAGGGGCGGGTCTGCCAGCGGCCTTGTGCTGCATCTCATTGGCCAAAAGGGCCATCAATCAGCCGCTTGCTGGACAGATAGAAGCCACTTATTGGGCAACGGCAGTGTCTTTCGACAAGGGGCTTACGGAACGAACTCGGGTTGGGTTGTACCGTGTGTGTGTGTGTGTGTGTGTGTGTGTGTGTGTGTGTGTGTGTGTGTGTGTGTGTGTGTGTGTGTGTGTGTGTGTGTGTGTGTGTGTGTGTGTGTGTGACGTTCATTCTGACAGGAGGGGTGAAGCTCTGTAAGTCAGGCATGTAACACTCCGTTTCTGTGGACTCTTTCGAACTGTTCGGTAAATTCGCTCTGTGTGTGTGTGTGTGTGTGTGTGTGTGTGTGTGTGTGTGTTAATTCTGCATGGGGACACACTTCTAGGGAGTTTGGAGTAGCACGGTTAGCTAAGTGGCTAATGTTCACCGACTGTCGGAGGTTAAGATGAAGATGATGAAGGTGATGATGATGGTGGTCTCTGTCTGTCAGTATTCAGGACCTGCTGGTTCGAGCGTGTTTTCTCAGATCCTCTCTCTCTCTCTCTCTCTCTCTCTCTCTCTCTCTCTCTCTCTCTCTCTCTCTCTCTCCTGGCTGTACACACAGAGTGCCTGAAGGTCAGGATGAATGAACCAGGGCTAAATCAGGTCGTTAGCACTAGTAACAACACACACACTGTGCGTGTCTGACAGCACACATGTAGACTGTGTTACTTCATGATACGTGTGCTTACTTCACTGAACCATTCAGTCAAAAATAGAAACTCCTGCTTGGATTGTCAACAACTGACAACATCTGCAGCATGGGATTACCCTCCAGTCCGAGGGGTGGTGGTGGTCTACTGGTGGTACTTGCCTGTGGATCTATGGCTCAAGAGGTCCCTGGTTCGAATCCCACCTCTGGCACTACCAGCCAGATCTGGATCCCTGAGCAAGACCCTTATCCCTGAGTGTCTCCGGGGGGGACTGTCCCTGTAATCAGGACCTGGAAATCGCTCTGGATAAGAGCGTCTGCTAAATGCCGTAAATGTAAATGTGCCCTTAACCTTCTTTACCGCTACGTGTGTGTGTGTGTGTGTGTGTGTGTGTGTGTATCTGTGTGGGATAAACAGCAGTAATTTACCCATTTATAAATCTGTTTTTTTTGTATGTATTTATTGTCTTTCTTTTGTTCCTTTTTTGGAAGCATTGGTGATTTGCAAATGGTTTGGTATCTAAAATAATCCAGAAAAACACCTCATACAGTTTTCTACAAGTTTTGTTTTGAACTTTGGTATGAGCACCTTGGTCAAATAAGATGTTTACAATTCTGTACGAAAAGTACAAATCCCCCACAGAAATAGAAATACAAAAAGTTATTAACGTGTTCATGTGGAAACTCAACAAGGCGTTTAATTTGATCAGGGGTGTTCAAACACTAGTATTATTTTCTACACCTTCAACATCTGTTCAGGGACTAGGCCCCAGGATTGGAAGGTTGAAGGTCCTGCCCCCTGCTACACGGTGTGTGTAGATAAGAAGCAGAGGTTGAATTTAGTGTGACTCACTGTGTCAGAAATGAGTCATTTTCATTATGATGAATGTATTATCAGGCTGGGAGAGACATTCCAGGGAAGACAGATGAGGCTGAACGATGGAAGGCAAATCGAGTGTCCGAAAGGTTCGTAATGTGGACAGCAACCCCTGCATTGAGGTCAGTTTGGCAGGATTGGGAAGGTGGTTTAGAGTGTGATTGCAAATGTCCAACAGTCAAACAGCCACGGTGCAACAGAATGCAGTGCCGTTGTTAAATCACTAAAGATGTCCAGTGAAATGCATTTGTTGTGATAAGAAGTGATGCGTATTTAACAAGAAGCTCCTGTGCCTTCATGTCGCCACTAGAAATGGCAAGAAAATCTTTACTATTTTTAAATTTTTGCTATTTTTCAGTATGGGTGGAAGAGATAAAAATGAAAATGAAAATTTTGAAGTTGTACCACCTTTGTGTTTCAATATAATCATTTGTATTAGAACTTTGTGAACTTTGTTTATAACTGAACTACACTGCTAGAAAAAGTTCAAGTGCATGGTTACAATAAATCCACTAGGGGGTGTATATTTAAAAAGTCTTGATTATTTTTAATGTGACAGGTCGTGTTGTTTTATGTTTGCATGATTTGACCAGTTTCACTACTTTTAGTAATGTTGATTATTTCTGGTTCTGTGTGCAGGAGAGTGATGGTTCACAGAAGTGCCTTAGTGCATATAACTATGATAAGAACATGTGCTCTGCATACTTCTTGAAGTACAAGAATTGCAGGAAGTACTGGGTGAGTGCTGTAACCCAAAGTAACAATACATCGGTCTCATTTTCAGCCCAATCAGTCTGTCTAGTTGAGCCTTCCAAGCTAGAGTTTTGATTCCTTACATTTTATTTTTCATTCCAGTAAAGAATAAAAGTGTAATATTTGTACTGAACGGCAATTAGAGGCTCTTTAACTTCACAGAGCATTTACAAAGAGTATTTTAGATTTTTTTAAATAATAATTAAAATTATTATTATTATTACTGACACTTGTTCATTGTCATGGCTTTGCAAAGTTAAAACATCTGCTTTCACATTTACTGCTTAAATAAGCAAATCAAATCAGCTGTCAGTAATGTAAGCTAGCAGGCTAATATTAGGTGGGTCTGTGAGCTTCGACCTACGTAGAGTTCTTTCACTTCATAATAAATCTTGTGGCTATGTATTGAAAAGTCACGCTTACACTTTTAAGACTAGTTTCAAACTTGTAGTACAAAAAGGGAAACTTATACTAACAGTATTATGTTTTCTCAGTAGTGTTTTTACTAATAGTCACTTTTTCAGAAACTATTTCAAATTGAACAACTACTCTTATCAGATCGTTTAAACTCTAAAACAGAGA
The DNA here is from genome assembly GCA_017165825.1 of Hepsetus odoe. NCBI lineage: Eukaryota > Metazoa > Chordata > Actinopteri > Characiformes > Hepsetidae > Hepsetus > Hepsetus odoe. The sequence goes on from JABMDN010000091.1 coordinate 46,189, forward strand.
GCCAGTACTGTAGTTATGCTGTAAGTTTATATATTCGACTGTTACTGTTAATATTGATTCAACATGCTCTTCTTTTGATGGGGATAGAATTCAAATGAATGTGTTCCATTTCTTTTGTTACATTTTTGCTTTTGCTTTATTAGATGTTTTACAAAATTGTAAATCTCTCTTGTAAAGGTCTGTTGGATGTGCAGTTTAATGTACGCCCTATTACAGAATAATGATGTGCGTCTATTCCTCCCAGCATGATATAATGCTACAACGCAGGCGTAACGGAATAAAGCCGGACATGCCTACAGCTCAAGAGAGAGAAGAAATCATAGCTGCTCTTGGAGGAAAGCCCTACTGACAGATATATATACACACATTCACAGACGCACAGTGGAATGGACTCAGTTTCCCAGAGTTCTGTTACACCATGTTTGATTTTTATTTCACTCAGGTGCAGATTGTGTGGAGGAATGCATTCTTCCATAAGGAAGAGTGAAACTTCATTCACTCTGAAGCCTGAAGGGTAGTTTTTTGGTGTGTGTGTGCATGAGCTTGCATGTGTGTGTGTATGTGCTGTATTTGTGTGCTTGTAAGTTTAACACCCTGTTCATTGCTAATAAACATTTTGATGAATACAGAAATAAACAATGTGTAAAATGAACTAATTTGTATTGCAGTTCTTAAGCTTATTATAAATGTTATGTACCAATCAGCCAAAATATCAAAAGCACTGAGAGGCGACACAAATCACAAATAATCAGTTTTTTAACTTCATTGCCCCCTTCTAAGCAGCAAGTGAACATTTGAGTTAATGTGGAAAAATGTACAAGTGTGAGGATCTGTGCTAATTTGACAACTGACACCAAAGTGGTCCCACGAAGGGCAAACTGCAAGCAGTGACACAATTATGAGAGCCTGAGGTTCGTTGATGTGCATGGTGCTCCATCTGGTCCGATCCCATAGAGAAGCTGCTTTATCACGAATTGCTGAAAAGTTCATGCTGGCTAAGATGGAAAGGCATGAGAACATGCAATGCATCATAGCTTGCTGTAGATGGGGCTGGGTAGCCATAAACCAATCAGTGCCTATGCTGACCCCAATCTATGCCAAAAGCAATGATGAGTATCAGAACTACACCATGGAGACAAGCAAGAAGGTGGCCTGGTCTAATGAATCAAGTTCCTTTCCATCATGTATAGTTATGTCCATACATATTTGGACACTGACACAAGTTTTGTTTTTGTACCTGTTCACTGAAACATTCCGATTATAGTTATATAATGGACATGGACATATTGTGTAGACTATCAGCTTCATTTGAGGGGATCCACATTCAAATTTGATGAAGGGTTTAGAGTTCCAGCTCCTTAACATGTGCCACCCTCTTTATAAAGGGACCAAAAGTAATTGGACAATTGACTCAAAGGCTATTTCATGGGCAGCTTTGGGCAATTCCTTCGTTATGTCGTTATCAATTAAGCAAATTAAATGCCTGGAGTTGATTTGAGGTGTGGTGCTTGCATGTGGAAGATTTTGCTGTGAACAGACAACATGCAGGAGAAACATGCCATCCTTAAGCTGCGAAAACAGAAAAAACCCATCTGAGAAATTGCTAGAATAATAGGAGTGGCAAAATCTACAGTTTGGTACATTCTGAGAAAAAAAGAAAGCACTGGTGAACTCAGCAACGCAAAAAGACCTGGACGTCACGGAAGACAACACTGGTGGATGATCGCAGAATCATTTCTATGGTGAAGAGAAACCCCTTCACAACAGCCACCCAAGTGAACAACACTCTCCAGGAGGTCTGCGTATCAATATCCAAGTCTACCATTAAGAGAAGACTGAAAGGAAGTAAATACAGAGGGTGCACTGCTAAAAAAAAACAGCACAGTTTTGGAAAAACATTCTTTGGACAGATGAAGCCAAGATCAAGCTCTACCAGAATGATTGCAAGAAAAAAAGTATGGAGAAGATGTGGAACAGCTCATAATCCAAAGCATACCGCATCATCTGTAAAACACGGCGGAGGCAGTGTGATGGCTTGGGTGTGATGCCTGCCAGTGGCACTGGGACACTAGAATTTATCAATGATGTGACGCAGGACAGAAGCAGCCCAATGAAGTCTGAGGTGTTCAAAGACACACGGTCTGCTCAAATCCAGCTCAATGCAGTCAAACTGATTGGGCCGTGTTTCATAATACAGATGGACAATGAAAGTGAAAAGTGAAAGTGACTACCCTTGTCATTGTAGTGGTTAGAATATAGGCACCAGGATCTGAAGATCAGGGGTTCTACTTCTAGACCAGTAGGTTGCCCTGAGGTACCCATGAGCAACGTACAATTCCCATCACTGCTCCCCGGGCACTGGATATGGCTGTCCCCTGCTGCACAATGTGAATGGGTGAAAAGCAGAGGCTGCATTTTGTTGTGTGCGCTGTGCTGTGACTCACAATAATACATTTTTTGCTTTCACTTCATTAATATTGTGCAGATGCTTAGTGTTCACACTACAGATGCCATGTGATATATTTGCCTGACCATATTTACAGTTCCAGCAATCTGATCACATTGCATCTCTGGCACACACTCTATCCCATTCACTCCTGCAGTCCTTAGCATTGTTCACATCTGATCAGATCACCCAGGACACAGGTTTAATCCAAGGTATAAGCAGTGCTTATGTTTGATCCTCCATGGCATGCCTGCTCCTGTAATTTTGCTGTGGAAGTAATGAAGGCTAATGTACAGGTCTGTGTCACTGAAAAAGACTACCTTCAGCTACATTCATGTCATAGGTCCAGTCCTAAAGACTGAAGAAGCAAACTTCATGTACTAGACTTGTCTTGCCCGATTAAGTGTGGTGTAAAGGCAAAGCTGGGTTCATTTAAAAGTCTTTGGGGACTCCAGCATACTGTGATGGCTTGCAGTTCTTTTGAGCACCACATGAAGGCAGTAAAATGCTTCATGAATTAGTACTGAATAAGTACTCCCTCATGCTGGATTAGTGAAGGCCTAGAGGTTAGGGCCTAGGTCCCACGTTCAGAAGGTTGTGGATTTGAATCCCAGATCAGTAGGATTCCCTGAGGTTCTCTCGAGCAAGGTACCGTCCCCATTACTGCTCCATGGGTGCTTTAAACGGCTGCTGCACAGTGTGTGTGGGTAAAAAAAAAACAGAGGAAGTGTTTTGTTGTGATGCGCAGTTTCACAATGAAAAATAATCCATTCATGAAGCCAGTTTTGGATCAGCCAAACCAGGACAACCTGGGAAGCTACTATTACTGAATTTCTGAACTGCAAAATACTGAATGCTCATAATAAGAGATTGAGCAAATCTGACAAACTTAAAAACTCACTGATATCATTTTCATTCATGCTGGTTTGTATCAGTAAACTCTACAGAGGAATATCTGGATCCATCTAGAAATAGAAGACCAATGGATGAGTTTGCAAAAGATAACTTGTCTAAAAACCAGTTGGTACCAAAAGAATGGTGTTGTATTACTGTTCGCACCTTTTATTAGTATTTACTCTAATTTTAGTGTTTTTTTAAACAAACAGATTTTTACGATCTAATTTCTATTCACATTTTATTCATTAACAGATGCTTTTATCCAAAGCAACTTCCACGTTTGTATAAGATCATTTTCTTGGAGGCCACAAACATGTGTGCTGCATATGCAGTCATGCAGAAAGTCAGTGAATCGTTTAAAAATCTCTGAAGCTCTGCATAAATGTGATGCATTCCATGTTTCGATCAAAGCAAATTGTTGATGATGGTAAGCAGGCAAGAGTTTAATACAATGCATTTCTGAATGATTCACATGGAGTGTCCAGATGGATACTAGAACAGTCAAGGATCTCTATGGCTCTTGATTTCATGCTGTGCAAATTAGATTTGAGAAACTGTAGTAGCAGTTTGGGACTGCTTCACTGCAATTAGACCAGAGCAAGTGTGCCATCCATTGAGAGTGATATACATTCTGGATTGAATCAGGAAGCTCTATAGCAGAATGTGAGGGTGTCCCTCCATGCACTGAATCTCAGTGTCTTGTGCAAAGCATAAAGCCTTAAAACAGTAAAGTGTTATTAAAAGAATGGGTGAAGCAAGTAAAGGAATTTGCAATGGTAGAGTCAAAGTCCAGACCTTAATCCCAGAGATATGCTGGGGCAGGATCTGAGGAGTGGATATCAGAGCTGAAAAAGTTGCAAAAAATGAATGGGCAAAATTTCCAATCCAAGAAAATGTGAAGGAGTAATCATAATATACAGGTAATGTTCGCCTGAAGGCACGACTGCTGAAGAGCTGCAGGTTTCTGAAGGCAAAGATCCTCAGAATTTTGTCATTAAAGACTTTTAACACTGCATCTCTTCGTTCATTAAGAGTGAAAAAATGATACTGTTATTTGCTTTATTGGGATTGAAACACATTTTAGGTTAGATTTACGCACAATTCTAAAGGGTTCACAAACCTTTGGTGTGACTGTGCAAAGAAAAGATATCACTTTGAAATTCCAAATTCATGAAGAGCTTTTTGTTGATGCTGTAATGATACTGTGTCAGTGGTGGTTCAGATTATAAGCAATCATAATACCCCATGCCCCTATGTTGTTATTGTAAAATAATAATAATAATAATAATAATTTTTATTTATATAGCGCCTTTCTCAAACCCAAGGTCACTTTACAGAGCAAAGCAAGTAAAAAAAAAACAGTAAATACAAACACAAAGACAGAAAACAAACAGCAGAATAAGGAAATTAAGACCTGGGAGAAGTGGAATAGCACAGACTGAATAGATCTGTTTTTAACTGTGTTTGAAAGAGGGACAGAGAGGACATTAAGCACAGGTTTTGAGGGAGGGAATTCCAGAGTTTAGGGGCAGAAACACTAAATGATCTACCCCCCATGGAAGCTAACCTGAATTTAGGAACTGAGAGTAACCCTGTGCCGGAGGAGCGAAGTGAGCGGGGGGGAGTGTATGAATGGAGTAAATCAGTGAGGTATGAAGGAGCAGATCCATGAAGGGCTTTAAATGTGATGAGAAGCAGCTTGTACTGAATACGATACGATATGGGCAGCCAGTGAAGTTTGTGGAGAATGGGGGTGATATGTTCAGATTTTTTGGAGAAGGTAAATAATAAATCAAATAAAAATAAAATAGTGTGAGCAAAGGATCATTGCCAAAAATGAGCAATCACTGAAATAGCGTTGAAACAGTAAGAGGTAAGATAAAGGTAAGATACATAAGTAATGATGTAATGTTATTATAATTGTGGATCAAGTGATATCACTGAAATACACTGTGTACAACCATGTAATAAATAATATTCCTTAAAGACCTGTAATTCATAATGACTTTTTGGACTGGTGACACTATCAACAGAACAGGGGCAGCAGTGGCCTAGTGGTAAGAGACTAGGGCCCCAGGATCTGAAGGTTGTGGGTTTGAATCCCAGACCAGCAGGTTGCCCTGAGGTACCCTTGAGCAAGGTACCGTCCCCGTCACAGCAGCATTAAAGTATTCTACAAACATCTGAAATAAAGTCACAGCATCAAAATATATTTCATCTTACGTTGGTGTTTTATTCATTACTCCTAATTGCCAGGCTTAACATCAACTTCTGTTGGACACATTTCTTTAAAAAAAAAAACATATTTAAGAGCACATGTCCTTTAAAATAAGTGCCATCGATTCATCGTTCATTCAAGGCACACGAATGAAAGTAGTGACTTAAAAGTGATATGAAATGAACATAACAGTTATAACCAGTGCTTGTTTATCTTTAAAAGTAAAAAAAAAAAAGCAAATATAGACAATATTCATCTATTAATAAGTATTTAAAGTAGCAGACATGCACTACTGTTATTACATTGTGGTTATGACAACTAATGATGAAATACCAACATTTTCAGTCATAAAATCAAGTTTTTTCCAGGGGTGATCTTGTAGAAATAGCTTAGAGAACATTCAGATTGTACAATAAATTACTAAGTGCTTTTGAGAATGGTTTGAAATGATTGTTAATGACTTGCATAGTTGTTAAAACATTTGTGGTGCCTAGCTTTAATAAAAAGAATTCTTCAGTACATTTTGTCTTCATAGTGCTTATAGCAATTCTTTCAGAATCTCCTCTTCAGCACAGGTCGTGTACGGTCTTCTGTCGACACGCTCAGTCGCTTTTTTGGGTATGACCTTTAAACTTGGCCATAAAGTCAAATGCTCCCAGATACTCACCAAACAGCAACCCCACCTTTACAGGTAAAATACTGAGAGAAATAAATAAGAAAAAAGAAATGTTATAATATGTTAATACTAAAGGGAACATGATTTAGAAATAGTGAAAGTGAAAAAAAAGTGAAAGAGACATTAGTGACATTAGACATTAGTGCTGACATTAGTAACATTACTGAAATGAACAGGCAGCCATTTTTCACAAAAGTAGCATTGTTTATCAATCACGCCGTGAACGGAACGTCACATCACGCCAGTTACAAACTCAAACTGGTCGTTAAGACTACAAAGGAGACAATAACTTAATCCCTGTTAATTACATTAAAGGGTGAAGTAGTCATGGAAACACAAAACACCATTATAATGAATACCAAAACATTTAAAAGTATTTAAGCATGCATCTGGGGTAAAAATAATGACAGCAACAGCAACAAAACAACTTTTTTCAAAACAAAAATTATTAAACTAACGCTAAGGAATGCTGCAAAGCTTCTCTTTCTTGCAATGTAACACAAATAATGCACAATTTACACAATCTGCAGTTTTACAATTAAATACTCAAGTGTTAACTACAAAAGTACATCAGCTCTTTATAGACTCTACCCTCAGTAACATACAGAGAAAAAGCAGTGTGATCAAACACTCCTGCACACACTAACAGAACAATGCAGCAGCGATCTGGCAGCTGATCAGTCAGGCTGGTAAGTGGTTTATCCATTATGGTATCATGGACTCCTCATAGCTGCAGCAGAAGCTGTTTTGTCGCTAATTAAAATCTTAAATGCTGGCATAATTATCTTAGAGTTCAAAGAGCTCTCAGCATTAACAGCAGAGAGCGAGCGCGTACACACATCACCCATGTGCACATAAAAGAGGTTTACATGTGCACCTTCAGCCATAACATTAAAACCGCCTGCATAGAACATTGCCTAGAGATTCACCCTGCCTCAAACAGCTTCTCCGCATATTTCCTGGTGCCATTTCTCCCCTGGGTAAGCCATGCACATGAGACCAAGCACACCGGTTCACCTTTCCATTGTTCCACAGCACTCCATGGGCACTCTGACTTGCTGTCTGCTGCACGATTTTTCACTTTGCATTACCTTTACACGTTCAATATGTAACGTTACCGATCAGTGCTCTACAATGGGAATAATACCAAATACTAATTAAATAATAAATCGCTGTTGACAAACCTCTGCAAGATTTTTTCCTTACTTAAATGAAAAGATACAGTGAACATAAAATGTTACTTAATAAAAATGTAATAAACATGTAATATCTGTACACAGATGTATAAATTCCTGCGCAATTTCAATGGAAGTCTGTGAGCTCCTGGTCAATAAGTACTTCCAAAGAGAATGAATCTGATCTTCCCATATTAATACACAATTACACTGCATTCTACTTACACAGTCAATTTTACATAAATCAATCTATAAAAAGTGCAGCATTGTAGAACCATTTCCATTAGCAGGTGAAGTTAAACTTACTTCTTCAAAGCGATGATGAGGTAGACACTGCGAGGCATACACAGAAAGACTTGGTCTCTTCGAATAGCATCCACTATCTTTCTACATACATATTCCGGCTCCAGAATGGGCAGGAGTCTGGGCCACCTACACACGCACACACACACACACACACACACACACACACACACACACACACACAGACACACACATTAGAAGCCCAACTTTTACATTCTATTGAATTGTGCGACGCTTTGCTATTTGCTGGCAACTTACAGTCACGACTATCTTTCAGCAACAGTTCTACAGACATTTAGGCACATCTGCCAGATCAAATGTGGAAGCTCTTAACTGAGAAGTGCGAGCAACAGTGAAACACACCAGATTGGTCACCGACAGAGCAGATTGAAATTAAACCCCAAGAAGAAACATGAAACCGATGCAGCACACAGAGATCGGTAAAAAGGCTGGAAAATTGTAAGCTCTGATCCAGCACGCCTCCTCAGACATGTTTTATGAATGCAACAGTTGGCTCACAAAAAAACAGCGATTGTTTTACTCACTTATAGTGCCTACTGTTTAAATAATCATTTATGCGGCTTGTTTTGACAGATACAAATTAAAACAATCAGCCAGAGCTCTTCTAAAAAGGCAGGACCACCCACACATCCCTCCCCCTTACACCAAACAAACACATTTACATCAGCAACATCTGACAGACACACTGATCATTCAGATAGAAAATGACACCTGAGACATTGCTCTGGGCTAGTGAGACTCCAAACCTGTCTACCTGTCAGTCTACCTACACATCTTTTAGTCCCCCTCTCTTTCCTGATCGAGTGTCTGGAGATGGGGCCAAGCAAATTATATAGCACTTTAAAAATAATGCATGAAGCTGTCATACTAAAAGAAATCTTGGTTAGCTTGCCATGGATTTGCTGAAACTGACGGTGCTAGACGGCACCCTGTATCTCCATTTTTACCGTCTTAAATTCTTGACAAGGTTATGGATTATGGACTGATAAAAGTACTCCAGAATTGTAAAAATGTGTTAAAGTGAATTTGATTGAACGTTTACATGCTCTTCTATCTACCTAGAGGTTATCTATGTAGCCTTTATAAAAAAGCATTTTACAAAGTCACTTTCACTTTGCTGAACTTCACATTGTAGGTTCTTTTTTGTCATTTTCTACCAAAAGATGAAGACCAACGCAAACGCTGTCAGTGCATCTTACTTTGTGTGAGCTCCATCAAACATTCCAGTGTTGATGAAGAAGGGACAAACTATGGTGGTCTTCACTCCATCACAACCTGAAGCCAGCATCTCCAAGCCCACGGACTCGGCAAAGCCCACTGCTGCAAACTTACTTGCACAGTAATCTATCAAACACACACAAACACAAGGCGGTGAAACTGATGCTTTGCGAGCGCTGTGGGGGTGGAGGAGTGGGAGGATCATTATCATTATGGGGGCTGGGAGTATACCTGCCAGTCCACTGACTCCAACAAGTCCAGCAGAGCTAGCAATGCTGACCAGATGACCATGGTTTGCAGCCATCATCGCCGGGAGGAATGCCTTGTACATCTAGGGAGAAAGAAACAACATCATCATAAAGCAAGTTTATGATGTTGATCACCAGAGCTGGAGGGAGCGGGCTCGACCAATATTCAAGTATTGCTGCTTCAGTGAATGTGGTGGGTGGATCTATTAACCCTAATTGCTGCTTTCTTCAGTTCCTCTCTTCCAGAGCCAGAAAACACAAGCACATCCTACACAGAAGCCTTTTTTTTTTTTTTTTTGGTAGTGAGTGGCATATGTCGATGGTGCCATTTCACCACCTCCAACCCCTTCATTTTTTATTGGCTGATTTTAGGGACTCAAGGTGCTGTCGAGCGTGATGAGAGTTCATTTATATTTTGATGTAGGTGAATTTTAAAAGAGCGCTCCAATGAAAAGATGAGTTGATATTAGCATATATCCGTCCTTGCATCTTATCCTTGCATCTCTTCCTCGAGTTATTATGCAAAACAAGACGCAAGGAAGGGAAAGAAGAATGAACAATCCTAGTGGATCTAAAGCCAGATCAAAAAACTCCACAGAGTGTGAGTTTCATTTCCCTGCAGAAATGCAGTTCCGCTTCTCAGTACAACCAGCATCTGTCTGTACAGGAAGTGAACTTCATTAGGTGATTTTATCTTTTTGATCCTTTTGGGCTAAAATAAAACATGGGACTCAAAAGAAGAAATATATCTGTGAAAAGCAAATCAGTCTAGGTGAGTAGATAACAGAAGAGAATGTAATAATTTTGATAAAGTTTAAAAACTGACGTAGAGCTCTAGTTGTAAAAAAAAAAACCAACTAACTAAATCTAACTGAATGAAATGCACACTCCTCACAAATATGCAGTAAAAAAAAAAAAAGAAAGAAAATACTTCACTTAAAACTACTACCTGCCTCTGCTGTGCATGGACCGTTCCTGTGCTTGTGTTTTCAAAGTGAAAGTGGGTGATTAAGAAACTTTCTGTTTGCGTCAGACAGAGAGGCAGAGTGCTCTAAAAAGCTTCACGTCTAACTTTCTCAGATTGAAGCGTGAGTCGATTTCACATGACTAAAATGTGCTACAACAGCATAAACCTTCCCCCCCGTGATCTGAGAGACAGTTATTTTGTAGATGTGACACAATTTATTGATGTACACTGAAAGCATCCTTTATTTCTGTGGATGACGGTGAATCAGAAGCACTAACCCAGAAGTGGGCGAAGCTGTTGACCTCCATTGTCTTCATCAGAAGAGAGTCCGGAGACTGCAGGAACTTCTTGCCTGTGACGATCCCAGCATTATTGATCAAAATAGTGATGTCCCCGACCTCCCGTTTGACCTACAGAACAAACTTGGTCAGTGTTGGCTCTCCTCAGCGGGACTACATACAATGAGTTGAGTGTTTTCAGCATCTATAGCTGTATTCAGAACAATGTTGCACTAGAGGTTTTTTGTTTTTTGTTGCATTTCCACTGCAGGTTTTCACCACAGCGTGGTTCCACCTGCTAGCTAAGACATCAGCAGGCACACAAAACCACCAGTGCTGGGTTTATATATGCTTCCTCTGAGTCATGCGAAGCACCACTAACGTAGCGTGTGACTCCTGATGACTTGTTTGGAGAATGCTCGCTGCCAGTTCTATTACAAATGCCTTCAGTGTCTAGAATAGTGTTGAGTGATGCTGGGAGAGGGAGTCCATCCATCTAGCCAAAGGTGAGGCATCACTGGTGATAGAAGTTGTGAAGTCTGAATAATAGTGCCACCGCTGCATCACTGACACCTGCATGTTACAGTGTTACTGAAGCAACAAAGTGTTCTGCTCTGGTGAAAACAGATTAGATAGCCGATGTGCTGGCGATACGATTCCTCTTTTGATGTGATGGTTATTATAAACCTGAAAAGACTGCAATGATGTCCAGGTGACGCCTTATCTCCAGTCTGAACATTCTCAGTATGGAAATAGCAATTGGCACCCTGGTCGCCGAAAAGATCGTTCAGCTCGAGTGTATATCAGATGCAGAAACAGAGGAACCTGAAAGAAATTCAGCTCACAGTGATAGTAGTCAGAGCCACCCCTCCATGACTTTCTGTAGCTGATGTAATGCCTGTTATCTCCGTTTCACTCTCCAGCAGGTGTCTTACGCTGACCAAACCGGAGAGAGGAAGAACAACACACCGTCTTTCAAAGCAGCAGTGTCGAGGGAAATCATGTCCAAACAAATGAAGCAAACTGATGTTTCCCTTTGTGTACACACTGGTTAACAGCAGACAGGCTGCTTTAAAGCTTGTTTTCAGAGGAGGATCACTGATACCCTTCCTGCAGACTGGAGCTTATTAGAGAAACAAGGCAGTTGGAGCAAAATCCTGCAGAGGATTGATCATTTCTGGCCCTGAAAGTGTTTAATACACTCACTGTGTAGATGGGGAGCGTGTGGTTTGATTGGATGTTTATATACACAGATCTCTTTCAGTAGGAAAAACCAAGAGATGGGGCAGTTGTTTACAAAAGATCCTGTAAGTGTAAGGAGGCCGTGTGTGTGCTCAGGTAAATGTCTGTGGGTGGGTGTGTCACTCACTCTGAATATACTTTTATATATGTGTGTGTGTGTGTGTGTGTATCCACCTGGTCCGCCACTTTGTACACCTCCTCTCTGTTACTGCAGTCGCAGGTGTAGGTGTGTGCGCGTGTCCCGTGTGTCTCTCTGATTATCCTGGCGGTCTCTCTGTTTCCCTCCTCGTTGATGTCCCACAGCACGAGTCTCGCGCCGAGTCTGGCGAACTCCAGCGCCATCAGTCTGCCCAGCCCGCCGCCCGCGCCGCTCAGCAGCACCGTCTCCCCGGTAACGCTCTTCCTGCGCGCGGGAACGAGCGCGCGCCACAGCGCCTCCAGGCTGAACCACAGCCACAGGGCGAGCACCTTCAGCGTCTCCAGGAAGAAGTTCATGGCGTACTGGACACAAAACACAGGCGCGTTTAGCTCTTTTCATCACGAACAGCAGCTCGACGACAAATACTCGCGCCCCGCTCAGCTGCGGGCCGTTCCTGTTTCAACTTCCGCCCGGGCCCAACACACTTACCTCAGGTCGCGCGGTTAGCACAAATCAAACTCCTCTCTCTCCAGAGCTAACCTTCGGCCGGCCTCTGCTCGTGTCGTGCTCGGTCCAAGGGTCAGTCTGTCCGCGGTAACGGTGCAGGATGTGGAGGGCGAGGCCTTCTTTAACCCTTTGCCTGCCGCGAGGCGCGCGAGGAACAGAGTGATCAGCAAATAAGAGCACTCAGTACACACGAGGCTAATGTACACACACACTTTATCTCTCACTCTCACACACACTCATCCTGTCCTAAGCGCGCACACACACACCCACACTCATTCTCTCTCACACACACATACACACACATTCTCTCTCTCACACACACACACCCACACTCATTCTCTCTCACACACACATACACACACATTCTCTCTCTCACACACACACACCCACACTCATTCTCTCTCACACACACATACACACACATTCTCTCTCTCACACACACACACCCACACTCATTCTCTCTCACACACACATACACACACATTCTCTCTCTCACACACACACACCCACACTCATTCTCTCTCACACACACATACACACACATTCTCTCTCTCACACACACACACCCACACTCATTCTCTCTCACACACACATACACACACATTCTCTCTCTCACACACACACACCCACACTCATTCTCTCTCACACACACATACACACACATTCTCTCTCTCACACACACACACCCACACTCATTCTCTCTCACACACACATACACACACATTCTCACACACATACACACTCATTCTCTCTCTCACACACACACTCTCACACACTCATCCTGTCCTATGCACACACTCTCTCTCACACACACACACACACACACACACTCATTCTCTCACACACACACACACTCACACACAGACTCATTCTCTCACACACACTCATATCTTATGCACTCACACACTCACACTCATTATATCTTACGCACACACACACACTCTCACTTTCTCACACACACTCTCTCACACACACAGACACACACACACATTCCATCTCTCTGGGAATTTATTCTCTGCATTTAATCAATCGAAACAGTAGTGAACGCAGAGTGTTGGGGAGGTACTTTGCTCAAGGGCACCTCAGTGTGACCTACTGGTCTTGGACTCAAACCCACAACCTTCTGAACATGGGGCTTAGTCCCTCACCACTAGGCCACCTCTGCCCACTGACTGAGAAAGGGAATTTCTCAATCTGATTTTTAATGCACATCCTGTGACCCTGAATAAAATATACCCCCACTACAGTTTGGACCACGAAAGAAAAAAAATGTAAAACAAAATCAAATTTGTTTTTTGTGTTAAAATAATGCTTGAGATGTACAATGAATAGAATGAGTAAATGCAGTAGTGACAATTGCAACACTTAAGTGAAAAGTGTTTTGTTTTCACCTTGTTTTAATCAACATGGACTCTTAAAAACCCACCAATAATACAAAACTCTTAAACCCACCACTTCACCCACCACTTCCTCCACTTTTCATTCTGTATTATTTATTTATCTCGTGTTGCACTCTTGCACTTTAAGTAACTTTAAGTTTTACAGTAACACCGCTCCACCACACTGCTACACCATAATGTGCCTGGGCTGCTTTGTTCCACAACACTGCAGCCTTCCACGGATGAATGTACTGTCTGTCGTGCCGTCTGTTGTTGTCTGTCTTGTCTGTCTTGTCTGCACTTGTTGCCCCGTGTTGTGTCTTATGTTGTCTTGTGTCTTGTGTTGTGTCTTGTCTTGTGTGTAGCACCAGGGTCCTGGAGGAACGTTATTTCGTTTCACTGTGTACTGTGTATATGGCTGAAATGACAATAAAATCCTACTTGACTTGACTTGACTTGACTTGACTTGAAAAAATGAGACCATCTGTAAAGCTGTCAGCAGACATAATGAAATTAAACAAAAATAAATGGAAGACCTTCATGTTTAATAAACCTAAATTACATTTCATATGAAAGAGTAAAATATGTCAGATATTTAGAGGATTATAAGTTATTGGGAAAGGTCCATTTCCTTTCCCAATACAGCATGTACCGAAAGTTTTCAGACCCTTGTCCAGGTTTTGATTTTCAGATTCACCTTTAAACCAATTAATTTCTTTTGCTGATCACTCTATTCAGAGTACTCCATAATGACGTTCAAGTATTCACATCCTTCACTTAACACTTAGTAAAATGACCTTTGGCAGCAATGACAACCTCAGATCTTTTATGGAATAATCCTGCAAGCTTGGCACACATTTCTTTTGGACATATTTGCTTTTTTTCTTGAGAGAATGATATAAAGTCTCCGGTTTGGAAGGCAAGCGCCAGTGCACAGATATTTTAAGTTATGCACTGTGAATGTACTTCAGTAGAAGATAATGTAAAGTTCAAATCCATGCAAACATGTCCTTATGTGGCGCTGATTAAATGTTGGCAGTTAAGATCTTTATTCGTGTGTACAGCTAATTGTCAGATACATGTTCTGTTTAGTTTTACGGTTGTTTATGTTGGTTTGGAATGGTGATTTAATGACCTAACTACATGTGAAAGCCTAATCAGTTTGCCGGTTGTTTTGCAGTAGGCTATGTAATATGTAAACACGCACTTTGACCCAGTTAAAACACTGCTGGTGATGCAGCTCACTTTCCATAAAATTACAAACAGTATAACAGCAACGTCTGCTCTGTGTCTGCAGACCTGCTTTTCTAGTTTTTTTTTGGTCATTAGACTCTTTGAGCTTTGACAGTGTATTGAGTCTTGACCACAAAATAAGTTATGTTGTGGTCAAATACAAATACAGATACTTTTAATCTAACCTTTAAAATTGTCTAATCATACACCCGTTAAGGCTTATTAATCAACCATAAATTAAAAAGGAACCACTATGGCACCAATAAGTCAATAAGTAAATTAAAGAGCCTTTTTTGATTGAGTTTTGTTTTTTACATACTTTAATTCCTAATTTCATGTATTACATCTTTTTTTTAATGTTTTTCATTTTATTTATCTTAATCTAAAATGTAATGTTCATGGTAAGCTCTCAGCAAGCTAAATGCGTAAATCTAAAAAATGAAAAGAAAATCATATATATGTCTTTAATTACTCTTTACCTAAAAAACCTCCCTTCTTTATCTCTCAGAATCTCTCAGAACCACGTAAGCTGTGTGTTTACTAAAAACTGCAAAGCATCTAGATTAGAGCTGGTAAAGCCAGTGAATAATTTTGTGACCTTTTTTAGAAGCCTGTTTTGTGTTTGGAAACATCATGGCAATGTGTTTTGCATGTGCCTCCTGAGGGAAACATCTGAAATCTACCCAGCTTGCTAACGTCTTGTACAAAAAGTGTGGCCAACGTAGCAGAAAGTTTATGGCTGAGGTTTTAGTTTTATGAAAAGAAAGCATTTCAAGGAGTGTAATTTTATATGTCTCCTGGGTTTTATGGCATACATGAATGTGTGAGACCCAGTGAAACACTGCTGCATGTGTGAACGACAAAAAAAAAAGTCAGATCATTACTGATAAAAGTGGCTTCATGATGTCTGTACTGATCCAGTTTGCTCAGTTAAGATTAGCCTACTGTTGGGGAATAGATGAGAGGCACAGTTTATAGCTTTGACTCTTACCCTACTTATGAAATGGCCTATAACAAGTGCCATAAAGAGTGGTGTATTAATATAGATAGTATTGTGTGTGTGTGTGTGTGTGTGTGTGTGTGTGTGTGTGTGTGTGTGTGAGAGAGAGAGAGAGAGAGAGATTTGGCTTTTGCTTGAGAGTTAAGTATCTTATCTGCAATGCTGTCACTATAGACCCAAAAAATGAAGGCTTTTCGCCATTTTCTCAAGACATTGATCAAGTGATTAGGGCAGCCATTATAATGCCATGAATCATCTTGACAGCTCTAGTAAAGTCACTCACTATTGCTGACTAACAATACTCTGAAAGCACCACGTAGAGATGAGGCAGGATATGTCAGATTGACATATTTATTTGAGACATAGACATTCTTTTGCGGTTTCAAGCAGTTTATTCAAGCTGTACAGCATATGACAAATTCAGGCTGACACCAGAACAACAGACTATGAGAAATACAGATGCTGAGAGGGGGAAATCACTCTGTTGTGGACATATAAACAATGTTTTTAACCCTCTTAAGTCAGCTGCCAAACCTCTTTCTGTGATTGGAACAGGCTCTAACTGACTTGAGCTCTGGTGAGGTCACGGAAAAGGGTACAAAGGAACAAGTGGGCAGACCAGAGATAATAATGGAAATGACTAAAATGATCATATATTGTCTAATTCTGCTACACAAGCTTGCATTTGCCAAAAATAAATCCCATGACTGTCCATAAGCCATCGTAAACTCCCTTTGAGTGCATCTCGTTCATAATCTTAATACATATTGAACACTATGTGGACTTGCGAACAAATCATAAACACGGTGTCAGCAAATTTTTTTAATCTTTACTCGGTTCATGGAGTAGCTTTTAAGAGTTGGAGGACAGATAGTTAATGACTAACCAAAGTCTGCAAGGAGTTTAAAATCCCATAAAACCCCCATATCTCTTCTCCATCTCTGACGACTCCTCCTCGTTGTCGTCCTCTTGTTCCTCTTCTTGCGGCGAGCGTTTGAGGAATCCTCCGTAGCGCTTGCTCTTCTCCCCCCACTCCGGCCGGCCAACTCTCCTCATGAAGCCCCCATAACGCTTCTGGGGTGATCTTTGACCCTCATAGTCATAGCCCCTCCTCATAAATCCTCCATAGCGCTTTACCATGTCCTCTAACGCTGTAGGCTCTCCTTTTGCATTCAAAACGTCCCTCAGCGTGGCCTCTCTCTCACTGTCATCTTCCACCTGGCTGGTCAACACCTCTACATCATTGTTGGAAAGAATTTCTCGGCCACGGTCGACGTCATCTGGCTCCAGGCCATAGAGCTCAGCAGCCTTCTTCATGAAGCCTCCATATCGTTTCATGAAGCCTCCGTAGCGTTTCATGAATCCGCCATATCTCTTCATAAAGCCACCATACTTCTTCTCTTCCTGGTGTTGCTGTTGGGGCTCGTTTTCGAATAATTCTTGTTCTGCCTCAGGTGTGCTTTCGGTGGCCTGCAGGAGACCCTGACACAAGCCATAGGAGTTGCCAATGTTCAGGTGCTCCTCGCACTGCAACACACATGCCTGGCAAAAACATACAAGCATGAGAACAGTGTGTGAGCCACACACATATTTGCCATCTGTAACTTGGACAAGGAGGCATAAATGCCCAGCACTACAAGCAACTCACTCGCAATTAGATACATCAGTGTCGATGCGGTGGGTGGAGATGTCTGTCTTCTGCCCAGTCTCCATTAACATCAAAAAGGAATGTATCACATCAGTAACTGTTTTCTCTTTCATTCCACAGCAGTGTGGTATGTGCAAATGAGTGAACGTGTGCGGGCGTGAGGCAGCGATAAGCTCGTGGGCAACCATGTGAATGCTAAAACAGCGTGACGCTCAATTTTCAGAAAATATTGAATAGAATTTTCTAACACATGCGCACGCACAGCCTTGTAATCCAATCTTTAACCAGATTCTTGGTGCTACCCCACATTATATTGCCACATCTGCATCTAAATATTAACACCGGTAGTTTTCTTCTTTTGTCCTCCAGCCGAGTTCTTCTACAAAACAACCATTCATAATTCAGGGTACTGACTAAGATTTGAGAGAGAAAATAAATAGTAGAGTCAAATCCATAAAACTTTGCTGAGATGACAATCTAGTGGGAGTAAAAATGCAATTATCATTTTAATCATTTTTTATGAGCGATTTTCACTCTTTCCCTCTCCGCCCCCCTGCCTCTCACCTTCCCGTAGCTTTCGTGACAAACCTCCCCTGAAAGATTTTAGGGCCGCTCTGATAATCACATTCATCACGAATTCAGGCAGCATGCGGTGGTTACAAAAGGCCACTCAATCAATACATCAGCCTTCATTTCCTCAACAAAATGCACACATCAATACGCAAATCTGTAAAACATCTGATCTATTGACGAATTAAAAGCTTTAAAGTCTTGAATCACTCATACCATTAAATAGACGCATTTTCTTATTAAATCTGTACATCGGGAGGGGTAGACAGCCATATTTTGTAATAAATTATAGGTAAGGCAATGATATAAATTCTAGAGATAACAGATAACAGTCTTAGACCTGCACATGCTAGTACTGTCATTCATACTCCTTTTTAGGTAACCTCTCCTGCTGAGATTTCACTCAAACATTATTCATCAGCTTTCTCTTGTTAATCAGACCACTTCACTCTAATCTTCATCTTGGCCATCATTCCTTATATGAGCTCATAACTCTAATTGTTCTGTCTTTTATTGTTGCACCATCCACTGTAGTCGCGAGGAGGATGAGTCTCATGCCACTGTCCCTTGCTCCCCAGGGGACAGGTGGCTGATTAGTGAAAAACACAAAGACAAAGTGAATTGCACAGAGTTTTTTTCCACTAAATCTCCACTGGAGAATTCATGCAATGAATGAATGTTTAATTCATTTGGAAACGATGCACACACTGAGTTCAGTGCTTTTTTAGGTGTATGTTTGCAAAAAAGAGTGTCTCATTGAATTGATCCAGTGGTACTAAGTCATGGCGCGTGCTCGGTCACTCTGAATTATTTCTAACACACATCCAGCTGCAAACATCTGGGATCATCAGACATTGCATAACTGTTATAGGAGTGTTCAGGGTTTATCACCGATCCTGAGTGCAGAGGAGCTTCTGGCAGGACTGAGTTTTATGCAGCGCTCCTCACAGTATGTGTGTGTGGTGATTGTACTCACTATGGAGCTGATGCGCTTTTGCTGAAGCCGCAGGCGCCCCGAGCAGCGCGCGCATTCCGCGCTACAATCCGCGCGTGCAGACAGCGCGAGACACGCGACCACCAGCAGCAGCTGCAGCGACCACCTGCAGCTTACCTGCACCGCCAACAGCTGGAGAAACAGAGAGTCTGTATTAGGATTGTCCGCCACAGCCAGCCTGAAACAGCACATCAAGCTCAAAGTGAGACACAGCTGTGCAGATGTGCTGAAGGAACTGCTGTGACACTCATCTAAATCAAGTACATACTGCATCACTTTCTTACCCCCCACCATCATAACAGACTTAATCCACTAGCTGCTTTTTAAGGACCACGAAAGCAGATTTAAATGGCATAAGAGTGGTCCAGAGTGTCACTGACCTTCATCATCACTCTTAACTTTGGGGTCCGCTGGGTCCGCCGTGTGATGCAGCTGGAGTCTCGAGCTGAACTGGAGCTACAAGTCTTGCTTTGAGTCCCCAGAGTGAGAGAGAAAGAGAGAGAGGTGGGGGGAGTGAAAAAGAGAGGGAGAGAGCGAGAGATGATGATGATGATGATGATGATGGAGAGGTTGCGCAGTCTCAACTTCAGCCTACAGACTTTACTGAGGTTCTTCTTCTTTCCCACCGATATCCTCTATTCAAGACGACTGTGAGCAAAGTATCCCGCAACAACAGTTTCCCCACTCTTTAAAAGAGCTGCTTGAGGGTCTCCTTCATGTGCTGGGGAAACTCGCCCTGACGCGCAATGACGCACACGACCCCCTTCATGGCTAATTATATGAACAGAGAGTCAATGAAAGCTGCGAAGCAGGAGAGGTCAAGAAGAAGGCGCAGGGGTCGCTGTCCACTAAATCATGTCCCAGTGCGAGCTCAATGGACCGCAACCTTCTCTCCACTTCCATTAAGGCGAGCGGATCCCAGGACCATATTCAGTGCGGGTACAGCCATGAATAGACACACATACATACATGTTCACACATCACAGACATATACCCCACACACTTCAGCAGATATTCACACTCCCATAGCGCCCATATAATTCATGAAGGGGTCATTATGCCCTCACTCTCTCAATCGGCCGAATTCAGTGTGAGGTGACAATGGTTAATATCACTCTTTTCACTTTTCACTTGAGCTGTGAGCGTGAGCGCAGGGCTGCTTTCAAGCCTTTGTCCCAGCATTTTAACAACGTTTGTATCTTTCTCTGCCAGCTATTGACCACCGCCTGCACTCAGCACTGCTATAAAAGCTATTGATTTAGGCTATGAAACACACCTACAGCCACTTCAGGGAGGTATGAATACAGCTTTGTTCAATCCTGCTCATTTAAAGGCTATGAGAGCTGCCATAAACACACACACCCGTGCACACTCACACCAAGACTAAAGCTGTGTATGTTTTGAAGGGTTACCGGTTTTTAAAAAAGTGATTTTTCATGACATCCTTGAGAAATACAGCAATAGAGCATGCCATGAGTGCACATATCAAAATGAATGGAAGGATCTACAGGTCTTTCATTTGTGACTTCCTGTACTGAAGATCCTACCGCTGCGACACTAAGAGAGATAATGCCTTATAATACACACCCAGTCTTCATTTAAATAATTTGGATTCTAGAACGCTAGCAACCCAAGATGAGCAAAGTTTTCATAGCACCCGAAGCATAAAAAAAAATTCAGATAAGATGGGCCAAGGGGATTTTTAAAGTACTGCAACCACATTAGGATTATACTGACTCCAGGGCAAATAAATACATAAATACATGTAAACAAATTGTTTTTGCTCACTAATGCTCACTTTTGTCTCATCCTGGAGCATCCATGCAAGTCAGGATCCTGCAAAGGTCAATACACCTAGTGCTTTGTTGCAGTTATCCGAACTTTGCTTAACACACTGCAACTCCTCTGCTCATAAACAAGAGATCTTTACACAATAAAGATCTCTAAGAATTCAAAAGAATGGTTGTAAATCGTCACTTAAGCCTCACCTTATAAATCTTACTTAGATTTACTTAGACTTACTTAGATCTTACTTACTAGAGTTTGTTACCAGAACCAGCTGATTTTTTCGCAGGGAGGAGCTGTGGCGTCTGATTGTAATACTGAAGTAGAGACGTGTAAATATTACATGGTCGTCACAGCGATGACAGTGTCTGAAAAACTGATGTTATCGTGGTACGGATGAAGTAGCAGGATGGGTTGTTAGGTTAGTCTCTAGATTTGAGTAGTTCAAGTCAAGTCAAGTCAAGTAGGTTTTTATTGTCATTTCAGCCATGTACACAGTACACAGTGAAACGAAATAACGTTCCTCCTGGACCCTGGTGCTACACCTAGGACAACATCAGACACAACATAATACACAAGACAACATAAAACACAACAGAAGACACAACATAATACACAAGACAAGGCAACAAGTGCAGACAACAGACAACAAGAGACAGCACAGCAGACAGTACATTCATCCGTAAGAGGGCCGCAGAGTTATAGAACAAAGCAGCCCAGGTTGTGCAGTTTAACAGTGTGATGGAGCAGCGTTATCAGTAAAGTGCAGAGTGCAACAAGAAATAAATAGATAATGATAGAAATAGATGAATAATAGGTGTGGAGACATTTAGCCAGGTGGCCAGGGGGAAGAAACTATTTCCCATCCTGGAAGTAGAGGCCCGTATGCTGCGGAACCTTTTCCCGGATGGCAGGAGGGAGAAGAGTGTGGGACGGGTGGGAGGGATCATCCACAATGCTGGTTGCTTTGCGGATGCAGCGAGTGGTGAAAATGTCCTGTACAGAGGGCAGAGAAACCCCGATGATCTTCTCAGCTGTTCTCACTACCCGTTGTAGGGACTTGCAGTCTAAGACGTTGCAGTTCCCGTACCAGGCAGTAATGCAGCTGCTCAGTATGCTCTCGATGGTTCCTCTGTAGAAGATGGTGAGAATGGAAGGTGGGAGATGGGCTTTCCTCAGTCTACGTAGGAAGTAGAGACGCTGCTGGGCTTTCTTAGTGATAGAGCTGGTGTTGAGGGTCCACGTGAGGTTGTCGGTTATGTGAACACCAAGAAACTTGGTGCTCTGGATCATCTCCACAGGTGAGCTGTTGATGTAGCAGTGTAGTTAACACTTACACTGCTACTGCACCAGTTTCTCAGTATCTCCCTCCAAAGGTCAAATGTTTTTACTCTGACTGCGGCCCATCTGAACTAAAATACATAGTTAGGTGACACATCCATGAATTGACATTTTTTTGCAAGATAAAAACATTTTAAATCTGGAAACATATACAACATCTTGAAAATATAGGCGAGGTTTGTTTCTTTGGGTTTTTTTTTTTTGCAGCAAAAGAACAAACTACAAAAGACTACAAAAGAAACTACACACCATCTGAACTCCACTGTATAAACTTTGGGACAACTAAAATGTGAAGGATGTTGAGGATGTCTGACGTGTAATGTGGCTCATGTCAGAATAACAGCATTGCTTTATCTAGAACACTCGTCTCTGTAAAAACAAGCTGCTCAGCCCTTTGCTTATTTAGACCTAAAGATTGGCATCGGCAAAAACTAACCTCACTGATAAAACAACTTTTAAAATAAAGTTAGTTTAACATAAATAAATTTAGGAGCTTGATTTAAATAATCTGCAGACATTCATTTTTATTCTTTGGCTAAAATACTGGAGACAATCCGCTGCAGACATAAACACAGCACGAAGAAGCAGCTATAGAGCCTTCCGGATATGGCACAGCAGGAGGAGCCACAGTAATGGACAATGGCGTGCCATCTGCTATTTACTTTGGACTGCCTTCAGAAAACCCTTATCATTTCAGATAAACATTTTCTTTATCTTATGTATAAATGGTAACCTTCCTATGTTTAACACTCAAATGATTGTTGTTTCTGTTTAAACACTTCATGTTCCATTAGTTTTACATTTGAATTGGAGGCTTAAAGTTATTCTTTATAGTCATTATTAATATAGCCTGAGTCTTTTAGTTTAATTAAATGACATTTTACTAACAGCATATGTCAACTTTTAAACATCTAATTGTCAGTTTAAAAGTTACAATTATTCATGTTTACTTTCATGACAGAAGTTTTAGTTTTAGATTATTTACAGATACTTTCATTTTTAACAATCCAGCAGGTGAGAGTAAGTAAGAGATTAGCAGTATTAGGGGTAGGGCTATATTTTAGAACTTTAGTTAGTGTTGGGTTTAGGTTTAAATTTAACAGAATAAAATTAGTTCTAAATTGCATTCAACATTAATACACAGTTAGTTGTATTCTCAATTTTGCTGAATGTTAAAATACATAAAGGTAATCATTCACTAAATATCTGCTGGGGTCACTAAAGTGAAAAGTTACTTAATTTAACTTTTAATATGTACTTAAACATTTTAGAATTTACCAGCTTAAAACTATTAATTGTGTATACATTATAGAGGAAATAAAGGAAAATTGTATTTTACATATACAGTACTGTGCAAAAGTTTTAGGCAGGTGTGGAAAAAATGCTGTAAACAAAGAACGCTTTCAGAAATGGAGGTGTTGATCATTTATTTTCATCAATCAACAAAATGCAGTGAATGAACAGAAGAGAATCTAAATCAAATCAATATTTGGTGTGACCACCCTTTGCCTTCAAAACAGCATCAGT